>OZ010797.1:352743072-353343072 GCA_963932465.1 Maratus speciosus | reverse complement strand
ACCCTGATTTAAGGACCTATAAATTGAATAAACTAATGAATTATAAAACATGTTTTTTAATTCGTTTCATTTTTGTTAACACAAATTTTAAACATTCAAATGGCCGGGAGTAGGATGGGTTGGGGGGCATTTAAGTATGCATCAGTAGAAATTTAGAAGACTATCACTTGACACTTATAGTTATTTCAAATTAAAAAAAAAAAAACCCACAGGTAGATTTTGAAGTTAAGTACTAATTTCACCGACCAAAACTAAATCAAGATTAAAGATTACAGATAAACCCAGTTACTGATATGGATAAAACCTAAAAGATTAATGATACAGATAATATTGACATACAAATAATTTTCAACATACAAATTTATGTTACTTAGATGTATTTACTCACTGAGAATTCCTTTTTGGTTTGCGACATACACAGTAAAACTTCCCTCCAAAGTCTATGTACAAGTCAGTATTGACAACTTGAAATATTTTCCCTATTAGGATTTTACCAGGCGGATCACCAATCTGAACAAACTCAGAATTTCTTAATAAATGAAGGAAGCTCTTCTCTTCTTCGATAGGTTTAATCTCTTTGGAATCGGCCTTTTCCAATTCACGAAATTTTCCTAAAGCTTTTGCCAAACCACCTACTGTTACTTCATTTTCTGTCGTCGGAGTTTTACAATAGCTTCTTAGTAAACGCAAATGCTTATAACTTATGAATTGGGAAGTTTTCATGAAAAAAGGTTGAATAAATTTTGTAGGGTAAAGCATGATTGAATGCCAATACTCGTAAATGGGAGTCAAAGAAAATTAAAATTTGCGAAATTTAAAATTGAACAAAATCTATAAAGCATAAGACAAATACTCGTCTGAGCACTGAGCATAAACCATAGACTTCTTATATAAATACTCAATTTCTCCTCTAAAACATAAACCCCTACATTCTACATGGTATAAACCAGTATAAACCAAAGCAAAACAAACACACGGACAATGAATGATTCTTCAGCATCATGAATGATTCATTGAAGTACGTTGATTTTTTATATTTTTAAAGATAATTAAAAAGAATAAAACTAATTCTAAAAACGAATACAGTTTTATTCTATTCTAAAAATTAATAAACTTGTTTCACAAAGGGCGTTTTATAGAAAATATTAAAATATTACAGCGGTTAGGAAAAATCCTCTTAGGAGATTGGCAACACTGATTAGCGGTTAATTTGATATTTATGTTTATTTCTCCGTTTTTATAATTCTCTTGTCTTATCCTTATGATTTATTTAAAGAAGTGCAATTTTATTTTTAAAAAGTAATTTTAAGGTATCGTATGAAATATCGTAAATATTTTTTTTCGCTGTTAGCGGATATTTTATTATTTTTATTAACAGTTTTGCGTTATTGAATGCTTTGTTCACATGTGTCCTCTTTCAAACTCAATTATTTTCTTAACAGCTGAAGTTAAATGCAAAAGAAAATTTAAAAAAAAAAGAAAACTCTTTCTCTTCAATTTTTTTCATTTGATATTATTTATTTAAAAAGAGTTGATGTTTTTTAAAAAATAAATTTGGTACTAGTAAAAAACACGCCCATAACATGCGTTATTCTAGATCAGAGGTCGTCAAACTTTTTCGACCGTTGGCCCCTTCTAGAATGAAATAAAACATTACTTTGAAAAAAAATTGAGCCATTAACTATGACAAAATTATATTGAAAAAAAAATTAGAGAAATTACTTTTTCTTATAACAGTTTGTAACTAAGTTATGTGACATGAAATCTATCAAAAAATAAGAAATGGGCAAAACACGTAGAATTTTTATTTGCAGCAAAGATTACAGGGAGAAGAATTTTCTGCTCGGCAGATTTCTTCTGCGCTTCCCCCTTTTGCCCTACCCTCAACATACAAAGTTTAAAATTGTTAAACTCTTTATTATTTATTTTTTAAATGTTCTATTTGAGCCATTAACTATGACAAAATTATATTGAAAAAAAAAATTGGAGAAATTACTTTTTCTTATAACAGTTTGTAACTAAGTTATGTGACATGAAATCTATCAAAAAATAAGAAATGGGCAAAACACGTAGAATTTTTATTTGCAGCAAAGATTACAGGGAGAAGAATTTTCTGCTCGGCAGATTTCTTCTGTGCTTCCCCCTTTTGCCCTACCCTCAACATACAAAGTTTAAAATTGTTAAACTCTTTATTATTTCTTTTTTAAATGTTCTATTTGTTTTGTTGCTTACTAGTAAAGATAATTTAATTAACATGTTAAGCACCACGTCAGTCACCGGTGACTGACACTGGACTTTCTGTTTAAAACGCGTCATTCACCATGGCTGACAGTCTAAAATATGATATAAAACTAGGGGTTGACAGAAGCAGCAATTTTGCCGAATACCAAAGCTTCGGTACTCGGCAACCGAATACTTCGAAGCTTTTAATACACATTTTTGCGTATACAGTAGACTCCCTCAAATCCGCAGAGGTTGTGCGGATTTTAGAATTTTGATTTCTGGTCATTGCTTTGTTTACATTTTTTAAACAGTAATTTGAATGTAATAATGCAATCAAAATTATAATAAATGCTTGCAATACAGTAAAGTATTAAAATAATTAAGTTAAATAATAAACTAAAATAATAAAATGTAAGATAATTTAAAAAATGATTAAAATATTAAAAGTAAAGGCCGAATACTTAAAAGTATTCGGCCTGCATGCCGAATACCGAATCGACTATTCGGTATTCGGTCAATTCCTATATAAAACTAAAAAAATATATATTGTTTTAAGTAATTACTGAAAATTTATTTACATTTATTACAGAATTATACTTTCTTAAAAATTACTTAAAACATTGTAAATTTTTCAGCTTCAGTGTCAGTTACTGTGGCACTCAATGTGTTAAATTATCCCATTTCCCCTGAAAGGTTTTGTACCCTTTTCGTCCTTCATTCCTCAGAATACAAAGTAAAAAAAAAAAAAGTCTGTCCTATTTGTAGCTTAGTTACATTAAATGAATAATCAATCATCTAAATTAACCCCCTCCCTCCTGAAATTTCTTCTATCTCTTTGCTCCCTCTCTCTTCCCCCAGCAGGCAGTTTAAAATCAGTCTTAAACTTAAAAAAAAATTTTTGCTCTATTTCTTACTTTGTACTACTACTCTCTGACTTTTAAAATATAATTGTTTATTTATTTTCAATACACATTAGTGCATTTATGCAAATTAGGTCATTTTCTTTTTGGAAGAAAGTTACTTATATTTATAAATATTAATTTAGTAATATTTGTCTTCAATTATTTTATTTCTTTTTTAACGTTAAATTTCATTAAGCAGTTAAGTGTACTAAATATTTGTTTCTATTTTTATATTATTAATGTTATTGATTAATTATTTAATATATTATTATTAATTTATTATATTATAATTAATTTCTTATAATAAATTTAATAATTTATTATATTATAATTAATTTATTATTGTGAATTTAATAATTATTATTTATTAACTAATATTAAAATATTAACAGTTATAAATAGTTTGTAATTGTTTTATATTATACAATTAGTTTATTTTATATAAACAATAATAAATGTCTGAATATTTAATATTTCTTAATTGTCATATATATGTTTAATATGTTTAAAAACTGTTTAGCATGAAGAAGTCTGACAAAACAAATTGTAGTTTAGGTTATTTCATGTTGATATTTTGCATTTTTAATAAATAGCAGGCTAGGTTGGGTCATAGGCAGACATGTTCCAAAATCGTGCCCCTCCTTGGATTTCTTTCTGTCAGCGTCTATATCTCTTAATATTTGAATTTATATCTTATTATTTTCCAAGATTTAGAAAATCGGATTGGGGGGGGGGGGGGTGGCTTCATATTCCATGAAAATGAGCAGTATTACCTAATTTACGTAGTCTTTTTTTTTTTTTTTTTTTTTTTTTTTTTCAAATTGTACAAATTAATTTTACCCAATGAGTAATTATTTTTCGTTTTACTTTTAAAAAAGGTATATTTCAGTTAGCCAGGCACCAGTGTTATATATACATATGTCTGCATATATTCTTATTTTACATACTGGTTTCCTATGTTCATTTCTAAATCATCTTTAGAACTTTATCAATTTCTTCATATATTTGTGATTTCAAATTTATTATATAATATACCATTGTATACATTGGCCCCCGACTAACCGAAAAGTACCTTAAAAAACAATAAAATTGCTTAAACACAAATTTACAGTGTCCACTGGTGTACTTTGTATTGTTTCTGGACGTAACATCAAAAATAACATTGATGCTCCCTACAAACAAGTTTTTTAAAAAAATTACATTACTCGCTAAATAATATGTTCCAAAAAGTGGCATATCACACAACAAACAATGACAAAACTAGGGCTTACTATAGTTTCTCATTACCTCTTATATACTATTTTGACCACTGAATTTATTGAATTCACGATTCGTCTAAAACTTTATTATACACTCAAACATATGGACTCAAATCAAAGAATCTTCCACAGAAAGCATTTCCTTTTTTGATAAGGAATTCCATTTTCAAAAATAGTAAGAATAATAAGTAAATGCTTTTTGAAAAAAATAGTAAATTTTTAATTTAATAGATAAATACATTTAAACTTATGACCTATGCAGTAAGATAAATCTATAGCTATACTTGTAAAAGAAATGCACCTAAATAACAATTTAAATAAAATTTTATAAATATATATTTCAAATGGGGAACTTCCTATTATTTTGGCATCAATATTTTTCAATGAATGAAAATAATCACTCCGTCGCTAACAAGACATGCAGATTTAACTTAAAATACATTGAATAGATAAAATTAAATAAATGAAAATGAACGTTTGAGATAAAGAAACTTTTTTATGAAACAATAAATTTTTAATAATTTAACAACAGAATAAAATAATTTTTTTTTTCAATGTTCAAAGCTTATTTATTATTATATTAAAGTTATTTTAAGAATACTTTGTTT
This sequence comes from Maratus speciosus, assembly GCA_963932465.1. NCBI lineage: Eukaryota > Metazoa > Arthropoda > Arachnida > Araneae > Salticidae > Maratus > Maratus speciosus. The sequence goes on along the minus strand of OZ010797.1, from coordinate 353,338,080 downwards.
AAAATTTTAAATAACTGTTTTGTATTAACTTATTCAATAATTTATTCATATGAAAATAAAATGAATAGTAGTTTTTTCATAAACAAAACTTTCTAAAAGCCTAATGTTGTAATAAAAGACAACTGGGAATGGAAACTTTAAAATACAGTAGAATCCTTTAAATCGGCATATCATGGGACCAGAAATTATGTAGATTTTAGAATTTTGAAAATTTCTGGTCACTGTTTTGTTTACGTTTTTAAACACTAATTTGACTGTAACACTGCACTCGAATTTATAATGAATGTAGAGTAAATTAAAGTCATGTAAAGTAAATTATTAAAATATTAAGTAAATTAATAAAAATCAAAAAATTTTAAAAAATGTATAGAAAAAACGAAGGTCAAATAAATAATAACGCATAACCTATGCGCATAAAAATAAAGAGAAATTTTTCTTGAACAATTCAATGAAATTTACCTCATAAAATTACAATAATAATTTATTTAAGAACGTAACATAAAAAAGGTTTATTTCATGTTTACTCAGACAAACCAAAAGAGCTTTATTAATACGTAAATACAATTGTTAATTAAGCATGCAATCGCTATTAATATCAGAGCTCTGCTAACTTGTATTTGGTTTGGTTTGGTGCCCCACCGTAGTGCAGATTGCTTTGGGGCCTATAGCAACTATGGCTTTTTGCCTCGAATGATTCTTATTATATACAGAAACAACAACAAGTCACAACAATTTTTATTTCTTGTTCCATTACATATTTATATAACTACAAAGCGACATTCACAAATACATCCATGTCTTACCCGAGGATTCGAACCTGGGCCCCTGCCATGGCAGCTGTCGCTACCGACCACGCCACTGGGCGACAAACTAACTTGTAATATTTTAGCTGGACAAGCTGTAAAGAAATATACAAGCATGCACAAACGATGGTCGGACTTTCTGCCTAAATAGCTAGAAGTCCGATTGGTCGAACGAATAGCCTCTTCCTTTATATAAAATGATTGGTTTTAAGTATAGTAGTAGGTATGAGCACTTAAAGATGAAAATAAGCACTCGCCAGTCGCCACTCGGCGACTAAACGTGAAAAACTGGCGATTAAAAATGTGGAAAGTACCGGCCAAATGCAGGATTTTCCAAAGGGGATTTCGTCACAGAATCGCAGAAAAAAACTCCGCGAATCTCGTCAAAAGATCGCGAAGAAAAGCACATTTCGTCAAAAGATTGCTAAAAAAACATAAATTTTGTCGAAGGATCGCAAAAAAAACGCGTATTTCGTCAAAAAATCATGGAAAAAAAACGAGACTTGTCAAAAGATCACGAAAAAAACTGCACATTTCGTCAAAAGATCGCAAAAAAACCTGAACTTCTTCAAAGGATCGCTAAAATACCCGAATTTCGTCAAAGAATCACGAAGAAAACGAGACTTTGCCAAAATATCGCGAAAAAACCCATACATTTCGTCAAAGGATCACGGAAAATCCCGAATTTCGTCAAAGGCTCGCTAAGTAACCCAAATTTCGTCAAAGGATCGTGGAAAAAACGCGAATATCGTGAATGAATCACGTAAAAAATGCAAATATCGTCAATGGATTGCGTAAAAAGGCGAATTTTGTCAATAGATCGCAGAAAAAACGCGAATTTTGTCGAAGAATCGCGTATAAAATGAAAATTTCGTCAAAGAATCGCGAAAAAAAAAAACGGGAATTTTGTCAAAAGATCACAGAAGAAACGCAAATATCGCCAATAGATCACTGAAAAACGCGAATTTCGTTAAAGTAGCATGAAGAAAATGCATAATTAGTACCAGGAGGGGACCCCACTTAAGCGTAGTGGGACTTATGTAGTTAGCTATATAAGCATGCTGCATACAACTTTTCTGTTAACTTAATTTAAAATTTAAAATAGATTGGAAATTAGTATCTGAAGTTTATTAAAACAATATGAATTAAAGTATTTTTATTTAGTACCTAAATTACTTATTTACTCTAAACTCATACATTTTTAAATAAAATATTATATTCAGTGTGACATAAATGTACTTACTGGCTACTAAAAAAATTATTCCTACTAGACAGTAACTGGCTACTAAAAAAAATCAACCTACCGGCCAGTGGCCACTAAGCAAAATTCTTTATTTTCATCTTTATGAGCACTAATGCAATATTTAATGCATTCAGAAATAACTGATTCATGTATAAGTTAAGAAAACAATAAAACAAAGTGTCCAATTGATCAAACATTTAGCAGATGTTATATTGGTTTATTTTCAACTCCAAGGAGAATGAACCTGCTGCTGTAAAAGTAGTACCCCTTGAAATAGATGGCTGCGGCAATTTAACCCTTTGCACTCGAGAGTTAACTCTCACTTATCACTAGTGTTACCAGATGTCCCACGTAAATCGATGGCGCCAAATGCTCTGGACACCAGTACTTTAAGTAATTTTCTTTGCCTTATATATTGGCAGAATTATCTGCATTTAAAGATGGACGAAACATATTACGGACGAAATTAGTGGTGTCCAGAGCACTTGGAGCTCCAATTTACGTGGGACACCTGGTAACACTAGTGGTGAGTAAGAGTTGCCTCTCGAGTGCAGATGGGTTAAGAATAACATCTTCTGTTTTTACCATTGACATGTTATTATTTTGAAGAAATATAAAGGTCTTGTTAGTTTTACTCATAATTCCCCTTCCATACTCCTTTCTTTTATTGATAACCACAGAACGGTTTGAAATGAAAGGCCAGTTGACACTTTTATTGCTTTTGTAGGCTAACACTTTGCTAATACTTTTCCCTTTTGCACACACAATAAATTTGTCTAATATTATGACTATCTTTTTCTTTATGTATTTAAATTAATTTTTTGCTATTCTATTTCTATTCCCTAACTTAAAAATATAAATAGTGTACAATAATATTCACACATTTCTTCTTTTTTTAACATGTAATTTATTACTGTGTAATACATAAAGCTATCAATTATTAATCTTTACAAGTTGTCTAAAAGTGTATTAAAATGCTATAATCTGTTTTCTTTGTTTAGGAGTTTGGGCTACTATGAGGCGTCTTATTGTGGCCCAAACAAGAAAATGACAAAAATTTGTCTTGTGTTAATACACCATAACTTAACATAATTATAGATTATAATAATGAGCTATATTAATACGTTTTAAAGAAATACACGACACTTATCTCTACTATTCAAATGAAATTAAATCAGAGGTGATTCTGTTCAAAATTTTCTGAAAAATTAAGGCAGTCATTTCCGAAAAAAAAAAAAAAAAAAATCTGCTATAAATCCGAAAATTCGGACACAAAATATATCACGAATTTTGCAAATGATTGCCGAAAAAGATCAATTTCGTCAATCGTTCGAATAAAAAAGGCCAATTTTGTCAAAGGATCGTGGAAAAACACGAATTTTGTCAGAAGATTGCGAAAATAACGCAAATTTCGTTAAAGGATCACGGAAAAAAGCTGCTTTCTCCAAATAATCGCAGAAAAAACGCAAATTTCGTAAAAGATCTCAAGAAAGCGACAAATTTTGTCAAGAAATTGCGACATTTCGTCAGAAGATTGCAAAAAAAACAGCAAATTTCGTCAAAAGATTGCTAAAAAACGCAAATTTTGTCAAAGGGGCACAAAAAAAAACACGTTAATGTCAGGAGTGGATTCCCCCCCTGCCATATTTCTGAAAATACGATGTGAATTTCCGAAATTTTTCTTTCACTCAGAATCACCCCTGAACTAAATGATAGTAGATGAAAACTTCTATAAAAGTAACTTTGCAAGGCCACACAGATACAAATAACTCAGTTTCTTTAATACATGAGCTAGGAACCATTTGCTTCAAGAAATTCTGGATAGCAATTAGCTTCTGCTTATCACATCTAGAAGGGAGAAGTTGTTTGTGAAGTAGTTATTGGTGAAATTACAATGTCTCATTTTGGCCTACCCTCCCCTACTAAATTAGAGGAATACAATTTCTCATTCTGCTACTTTACAAAATGTGGCAACTTTGTTAGATTATATGGGACAAAGAGGATTTGATTATGGCATCATTACTGCGGTTCATAAAATATGGTTCGATGTAGGACAAGAGATGAACAAACAGCAGAAGCAAAGATGCATTATATATTTTTTAAGCAGTAAATGATAATAGGAAAATTCCTGGGTTTGATGTCATTTATTGTATTATCTAATGTAAGTAATTTTTATATTTTTGTACGAGGGTTGCATTTATTTCTGGCCTAGTAATGAAAAAACAAATATTTATGATCAACATTGGATTTATTGTTTTTCAAAGTATTCTCCATGAAGATCAATACACTTTTGCATGCATTTGAACCAATTTTCGAAGCACTGTTTCCACTCTGATGGAGGTAACTCCAGTTATGCATTTGAATGCATCAACCACTTCTTCTGGTGTCAAAAATTGTGGTCCATGTAATTTATTTTTGATGTGTGGGAATAAAAAAAAGTTATTGGGTGCCAAATCAGGGCTGTAGGGTGGATGACCCATCAATTCAATGTTTTGGCCTTGCGGAAATTCCTTTGTTTGAATCGATGTGTGAGAGCTCGCATTGTCATGATGAAGAATTATTTGCCTGTCCTGCTTTTTTTAAATTTCTCTGAAGACTTCTAGCAAAAAAAAAAAAAAGGTCATTTATCATTCAGAATTGACTGTCCTGCATTGCTATAACGCCATGTGACCGGGAATGTGGAAGAAACAGGCAACTATTTGCTTCAATGTGCTTCTTTCTTGAACAACTTTTGTTGGATTTGGCTCATCTTGGGAGACCCATACAGTCGACTGCTGTTTTGTTTCTGTCTCATATGCATAGATCCATGATTCGTCATCTGTGTAGATGTTATACCCAGTCTTTGATGAACCTTGAACGTATTTTTTCAACATTTCCTTGCACCAAAAGACACGAGCCTTCTTTTGAGCGTTTGTCAGATTATGCAGGATCCAACACGAACAAATTTTTTTTACTCCCAAATGTTCATGTACAGTGTAGGACCCATTATCCAGAATTCTGAAATCTGGAAAGACCTGAAAACTGGAAAATTAAATTTATTCAAAAGTTTTCTAAATTTGAAAATTTTACAGATTTCTAATTTTTTTTTTCAGTCCATTGTTTTTCAATGTGTAACAACTAAAATATGTTACTTCAGTGGCAGACTAATGCGGTCCCCCCCCCCCCCCACCTCTTTCTGAAATTAGATAAAAATCATTTCTCTCGAATTTTAGTTTAAAATTAATTTAGATTACGACTCGTTAGAGAAATAAAATCGTCAGATCACCAGGGGTGATTATGTTCTGAATTTTCTGAAAATTAAAGGCATTCGGTTCCGAAAATTAAAAAAAAATTGGTCTTCAGTCCGAAAATTTGGACATAAAAAATATCGCAGATTTCGACAGATGGTCGCCAAAAAAATCAATTACGACTACTTTCGCAAGAATAATTGTCAAAAGAGAGCAAAAACATTGTGAATTTCGTAAAATAATCGGAAAAAACTCAAATTTGGTCAAAGGATTGCAAAAAAAGCTAATTTTGTCAAAGAATCACAGAAAAACTGCTAATTTCATCAAAGAACTGCAGAAAAACACGAATTTCATCAAAAGATCGCAAAGAAAACTCAAATTTCTTCCAAATGCAAATTTTGTCAAGGGATCATGAAAAAAAACAATGCAAATTTCGTCAAAGGATCGCAGAAAAAAAATGCACATTTTGTCAAAGAATCATGGAAAAAACGCGCATTTCGTCAAAAGATTGCAAAAAAAACATGAACTTTGTCAAAGAATCGTGAAAAAAACGTGAATTTCGTCAAAGAATCATGGAAAAATAGCAAATTTCGCCAAAGGCCCATGAAAAAAACACAAATTTCTTCAAAGAACTGCGAAAAAATGCAAATTTTTTCAAGGGATTGCAAAAACGAAAAAAAAGAAATTTTGTCAAAGGATCGTAGTAAAAAAACACAAATTTTTTTCAAAGAATCGTGGAAAAAATGCAAATTTCGTCAAAGGAACACGAAAAAACCCGCTAATTTCGTCAAAGAATCTCAGAAAAAACACATTATTTCGCCAAAGGATCGCAAAAAAACCCCACGAATTTCGTCAAAGAATCGCAGAAAAAAACGCGAACTTCAGGAGGACCCGAAATCCAGAAAGCCTTCGGTCCCGAGGATTCCGGATAACAGGTCCAGTACTGTAATATCTTATTGATTCTTGTTATACTAATGTCCAAAGATCCCTCTATCTCATGATGTGTCACATGACGATCTTGCTTTATCAGTTCATGCACAGTAACGATATTTTCAGGCACAACAACCGATTTTGGACGACCTTCACGGAATGCGTCCTGGAGCCAACATCGACCACGATTGAATTCGTTATACCAGTTTTTTACAGTCCTGCAGGATGTTGCTTTATTGCTGTATAAAGAATTAAGTTCATGGAAGCACTCTTGTCTTGACAATCCATGTTGAAAGTTCTGATAAATAATCCTTAGAAAAAAATCAACATAACAAAACAAAATCCCCTTTTTTGAACAAGATGAATTTTTCAATTTATTGTAAATAACACAAATCAAGCTAAAATGGCAAATCGTTCTGAAGAATGTATGGTTAAAAATATCAAACTTTCAATTGAAATCATCTGCGGTCGCCTAGTGATACTTCCTGTTGCCAAGGTCAGAAATATAAATAAGCAACCCTCGTATTGATGATGATTTTTTCTTCATTAAAAAGGAGTTTTCGGATTATCAGAGTTTTCCCCAGACAGTTTCAGGAGGGTGCTGCACCCTGCCTGCCCTTAGGTTTACAAAATACCACCCCTCTTGCCCCTCATTTAAAAAATTAGCTCCCTTGTTTCCCCCACCTGAAAAAAGTGCCTTTACTCCTTTGTTTATTAAAAAAATTACTTTTATAGTAAAAATTGAGTCATTGCTGTCTTTAAATATTAAATAGTAGTTTTAAAAATCAAAAGAATGCCTTTAAAAATTTCAAGAAATGCCCTTAAGAATCCAAAACATGCCCTTCAGAATCCAAAAGTGCTCTTTTCTCACAAGCAGCACCCTGCCCTTTTTTTAAACCTGGGAGAAACTCTGGATTATCCATATTTTTTTATTGTCCTGTGACCCTTCCTGGTGATTAAGCCGGATAATCGAGAGTGCACTGTATATTAGTCATCTAAATGCCCCTTCCTCACAAAATTTTAACCTCTGTCTTTGCCCCCTAAAAAAAGAAAGTAAATTTGTAGATACATTATATGGGGTGGGGGGGGGGATGCAAAGAACATGTTTCTCAGTTTGGCTGTTTTTATGCCTGTTGTATAATTTTTCTTTCTTTTTTTTAATGTAATTAAAAAATTCTGAAAAGTTTCTACGATTTTATTTCCAAAATTAAGTATGAACCCTGTCATAATTTTGTTTAGATTGTTGTACAGACTTGCTGAATCCTACAGCAGTCATATTTTTCAAGGAGTGTATTTCACAATTTCCGGTAGAAATTTTGCCATCCTCTCCTGAATTTTAGTCTCTGTTTGTAATGCTTAACTTTATTTATTTTTTTCTTTTGTTCTTTTTATGCATAAATATAAATGTAATTTATTTTTTACAGACATGAAATTATTTTCACAAAATGACTGATATTCAAGATAATAATAAAGAGAAAAAGATACAAGTTGCAATCAGGGTCCGACCTGTGATTGACAGGTGAAACATTATTTTTGAGATTATCTTGTTTTTTGTTAGTTATAGTGTTTAATTATAATTTTATTTTATTATCATAAAATTTGTCAATTATCAACTTACCGCTTTTAAACTCGTCATGAATTATTCCAGGGATTGGGCATAATTCTTTAATTTCTATTTATGCTGACATTGGCAATAATTGAAAGAAAAATATTAATTTACAACCATATAATACTTCTAATTAAAATATACTAAATTATACTGAAAAAAGTTTTTTTTTGGTATTTTTCAATTATATGAATAAATGCTGATGTACCCTTTATTTTCAACTCTGACCATGCGAAGAATTTTTATTGCAAACCATACCAAACATTGTGACTCTGTATTCATTGAATGTGAATCATTTTTTAAAAATATAATCATAACCACACAAAACATCTTAATTTGTTATTTTTCAAATCAAAAATATTTTTTATTAAGTTATAATACATTTTTTCCCTGACTATGAGATGAATTTTAAAATTTGAATTTAGCAATTTCCTGTTGAAGAGGAAGCTATAATAAAATTTGGTACTACTTAGTTGCCCTGCCGACCAAAAATCTATCGCCAAACTATAAGATTAAAGGCTAATAATTGTTGATCGTAAATGTCACATTCACTTGACTTTAAGCAAGTTACACGTGTTTACGTCATCAAGTAATTTTTATTTCGACGTTTTATTTGTATTTTTATTAATGTTATATAGGGATACACCGAATAGTGATTTTGGCAGAATACCGAATATTCGGCCAACAGGCAAACCAAATACCGAATATTTGGCTAGCCGAATAGTAACTGCTAGGCCGAATACCGAATATTCGGCTTGTCGAATACTTTCATATATTTCAAAGTTTAAATACATTAAAATGTTAAATTTTAAAACAGTTTTACACAATATTTAAAACAGAAACTTTTATTTTAATAAACAAGAGCTTTTTTCAAGTAAACTTTATGCTGAAAAAAAAAAAAAAAATTCTTTCAGTTATTTAAAAAAAGGATAGTATAAAAAATTTTTAATTAATAAAATTTTAAATTCCATGGCTTCTGAGAATTTAAACAAATGAATAAAATTTTCTTAAAATTCTAAAATAAACATTTTTAAATCAAAGAGAAATTGGAAGAAAAATTGTACAGGATCATATATTATTTGTTTGTCAGGAAGAGACTAAAGTAAAAGTAAATAAATAATACAATCGATTCAAATTGTATATGGTGGCAACTTAGCAAGAATAACTGTTCTACTTCCTTTGATTACGCACGGAAGTTTTTAAATGCATGCTAGATCGGTGTCTGGAGTGGGCAATCATTTTAAGAGATTGTAAATGTTGTTCTTAAAATCTTAGGTAGAAACAGATTATTTACTGGACAATATTATGGAACTTGCATTTGTACATAATACCTATGAAAATCCTCGTGATTGGTTAATTTTCTTAAATAATACTTAACAAACAGCAAATAAATAATGTAAAAACATTATCTTTTATTTAAGTATGATTCTGTTTCTAATTATTCTGAATATCTTTATAAGTTGACTGTTAAATGTAGAAGTTGTATAAGGTTTTAAAAAATATGTTTTAAAAGTTCTTTTTAAGTATTCGGTTCGGCCGAATATTTTGATATTTGGCCAAACCGTATATTAGGTATACCGAATAGTTTGATATTCAGCCAAACCGAATATTTGGTAACATGGCCGAATACCGAATAGATACTGAATATTCGGTGCATCCTTAATGTTGTACTAACTTATTTGTTCTTTCATTATTTAAAATAAAAATTATGTCAATTTGTAAATTTGGCTATTTATGTAATTTGGCAAAATTGGTTGATGGGATAACTAAGTAGTACCTAAAATTTATCAGGTCATGATCATGCCAAGCCAAGAAAAGCATATAAATACAAAAGATGTATTAATGTTAACATATTTATTTGGGCTAATTAATTTTTAATTAATACGAATAGGAATGTCTACAAAAGTTTATTGATTAGAACTTTAACTAAAAAAGCTAGTATATTGTGGCCATCACAAAACTTTCTTCTATATAATTCACGTCAATTAAATCATTTAAACAGTACAAGGAATTACATCAATATAGCACTACTTCATATCAAATTATATCTGAATTTGAAGTTTCATGGAAATTCGTGCATTAGTTCTTGAGATAGAACTATAGCAAAAATTCTGAAAAATGTAGCATAACAGCGCCACCTCCTGAGCAATTTACAGCAAAACATAACCAGCATTAACTGATATCAAGGTATACCAGAATCTGAAGTTTGATGAAAATTCGTGCATTAGTTACTGAGATAGAGCTATAGTGGAAATTCTAAAAAATGCAGCATAGCAGTGCCACCTGTTGAGCGATTTGCACCAAAACATAGACAGCATTAATTCATATCAAGGTATACCTGAATCTGAAGTTTGTTGAAAATCCAAGCAGATAGAGCTATTGCGGAAATCGCAAAAAATGCAGCATAGCAGTGCCACCTGTTAAGCGATTTACACCAAAATGTATCAAACGTCAATTCATGTCAAGGACTAACTGAATCTGAAGTTTGATGAAAGTCTATGCATTAGTTCTGGAGATTGAGCTATTGTGAAAAATGCAACATAGCAGCGCCACCTGTTGAGTGATTTACACCAAAATCTAATCAGCATCAATTTATATCAGGGAGTCACTGAATATAATTTTTTATTAAATTCTGTGCATTAGTTCTTGAGATAGAGCGCCCACAAAACATATATACATACAGGCAGACAGAGTCACAGACTCGCAGACAGACATTTTGTAAAAACATGTTTTCCGGGCTCTCTGTCCCCTAAAATGTGTAAATCTGTCGAAAACCGGAACACAAAAATTTTCATGAATCCAATACTTTCTTTCTAAAAAAGTTGGCACTAATAAAATTGCTACTACTGTCCACTGGACAACTGTCTGATGAAATTTCCGAGTTTTGCTCTTTTGACAGCACGACTTACCTGAAAAATAACCAGAATAAGCAACTGAGAGCGAGTGACTGACCTGTTTGACATGTCCAATGGCACTTCCTGCAAGAATTCTTGTTGGCTATTAAACCATTTGTTGTCAACAGTTAACAAGTGCTACCTATTAGCAGAATTTTAAGAATACATCGTGTAAAGGAAAATTGGTTTAGGTAGATCTTATGGTGGACTTTGTCTTGAGACAAAAATCATCACAAAAAGTAAATTTAAATCTAATTTTAAGGCAATAATCAAAGCACATTAAAAACATATTTGGTCTTGCCATTGAACAAAAAGGAATTTTATCTGCTTAACTCCCTTTTTTTTTTTTTTTTTTTTTTTGATATTTTTATTTTTTACAGAGCATATTATTAAATTTGGATTTAAAAAAATTGCAGCACATCTTCTGGCTTTACTTTGAATTAAGTGCACTGGGCTTGATTATTTGTCTGTTAGTTTATTTTTAAGGTGACTGTATGTGAGTTTTGTTGGCATATGAATAAGGTCTCTGCCTGCTTGTGTTTCCATGCCTATTTCCACAGTACTGTCTTCTGCAGAAAAAATGCACAAATTGTATTGAAATTTATATGTAACAAAAATGAAATACAGAAAATAGATCTAAAATTTATTTTTGTATTTTAGACAAGTTTTTATAAAAAAATATTGTCATGCAATACTACTTTAGTTTTAGTAGTACTTATTGAAAGTTTTCATACTTCTAATAGTTTTTCGCCCCACCAATGAGTGGCTGAGAGGTTCTGCTCTCAAAGCTGGTAGACGAGAGGTGCTGGGTTGAATCCAATCGCGCTCGTCGGCCTAATCGTTTGGAGTTTTCCATGGTTTTCTTCGAACCCTGGGTTTCTTTCCGTAAACATGGGTTATGTTTTCTTAGAAAGAGCCCATATGAATAATTGGCCTCGTGTGAATAATTGGCCGTCATAAAACAACAACTAATAGTTTTCTGTAATATATCTGATATATAAAATCCTGGGGGAAAAATGATCACCTCCGATTAGCTGTACATATAAAAATGTGACTGATACCAATCAATAATAACGTCTACTAATAGTAGTAATAATGTTTGCTTATTAATGCCATACTTAAGCAGGGTTCCTACGCGACTGGAAAACAGGGAATTGTCACGGAAAATGACAAGTACTCAAAAAGTCATGGAAAAGTCAGGGAAAATTAAAAAAAACCTCTAAAACCTGGAAAAGTCAGGGATTTTTTTAAATGTATTATCATGCGTCAACATTCTCCCGAGTTCACGTTGCATCCACAAAAAAGTTCAGATTTTTCCCTTAAAAGGAGAATTTTTGCTATATTCACATTTTTAACATAAAGATGTTTTAGCTATACAAATTTGTCGCCAAATAGTCGGTACTTAAGCGAAAGAAATGTTGAGCCTTGTTAAGGTGGCTAGGATGAGATATCATGAATAATTATATAAGAAAAAGAATGAAAATTATGAAGCAAGACAAAAAAAAAAAAAAAAAAAGAAAAAAAAGAAAAAAAAAGAAAGAAAGAAAGAAAGAAAGAACAGATAAAAGAAAGCTGTAGCTGAAGTTAAAATGTTAAAAGACAAAAAATTGAAACTTTTACACAACAAACTGCTTCTGAAACAACACAAATAAATGACATGATAGTAGAAGTCTAAAAAAAGTTAAATGTTTAATATGTGTAAATTCAGTTATGTAAATAAAAAGTTACTTTGAATCCATCTGAGCTGTATTTTAGTTTTGCTTGTTATATATATATATATATATATATATATATATATATATATATATATACATACATTTATAAATATATTGTAAATGTCAAATGATATAGATTTTTAGTTTCAATTTTATACATTATTTTAATTTTCAGATGTAAGTTTAATCAATGCAAAAACCCTTGACGGGTTAAAAGTTTCTGACGCAGCACTTTATCTTATGCTCTAAGAATTTTAAATATGGAACTTAAAAATACTGATATCAAATTTTGAGTGACGTTATGCTATTTCTTAAAAAATATATTTGTATTTATTTCATCATTTTATTTTTGTTTTATTTATAATCGCATGTGCAAAAGTTATGTTCAACATGAAAAGCTGCATAAAATTTTATTCGCTGTTGCTTTATCATTTACATCTCTCATAAATTCAAAATATGTGTTTTAAAAGATATGATATAAAATTTAAGTGACGCCTTGATGTGACTTTAAAAGGTTTGTTTTTTAAAATTCAATTTAAATTATTTTTGACTTGGTTAAAATATTTTTTTTACATCTACACAATACTTTTAATTTTCCAATTCACTGTTAAATATATCACTTTCATTGAATCTATACTATGCATTGAAATGTATTTATTTCAATAAATTGATTTATCTTTTGTGTCACGCTATTCAAAATTGTGAGTAAGATTTATGTAAATGGTTTATTTGCGTCAAACTATCCTTTTTCATACATTTCATGTAGTTTGGACACAATGACGCAAAGAAACCATTTACATAAATCTTACTCACAATTTTGAATAGCGTGACACAAAAGATAAATCAATTTATTGAAATAAATACATTTCAATGCATAGTATAGATTCAATGAAAGTGATATATTTAACAGTGAATTGGAAAATTAAAAGTATTGTGTAGATGTAAAAAAAATATTTTAACCAAGTCAAAAATAATTTAAATTGAATTTTAAAAAACAAACCTTTTAAAGTCACATCAAGGCGTCACTTAAATTTTATATCATATCTTTTAAAACACATATTTTGAATTTATGAGAGATGTAAATGATAAAGCAACAGCGAATAAAATTTTATGCAGCTTTTCATGTTGAACATAACTTTTGCACATGCGATTATAAATAAAACAAAAATAAAATGATGAAATAAATACAAATATATTTTTTAAGAAATAGCATAACGTCACTCAAAATTTGATATCAGTATTTTTAAGTTCCATATGTAAAATTCTTAGAGCATAAGATAAAGTGCTGCGTCAGAAACTTTTAACCCGTCAAGGGTTTTTGCATTGATATCATTACTTTTTTGAGGTTAGTGATAAAATGATTAAAAAAAAGATACTTATGGAATTTAATGCAGATTTAATTTTTACTATTTTATTACAATTTTCCTTATAGCAGTTTGTATATAAAAAACACTGGGTAAGTATAATCGCAGATCGCACAGAGGGTTTCATTTGATATTCCTTTTAAAACACTTTGTCCTTAAATTAATAAATCCAAAATGTTAATTTATAATTATTAAATCCTTACATAGATGTAGCACCAATAGTTCCAATTTTCATGGGGCAGGGAACGCACTCTTTTAAACAAACCACCTTCCAATTGAAGTCATCAAAAACCAAGTTGAAAAAGCCAGAGCCCGTTGTGTTGTTTGACAAACAGCAGTCTCATGCCCCCTCCTTCCCCCCTTTTTCAAAATTTTTCAGACCAGTACCTAAGAATGGAACCGAAATAATTTTTTCTCTTCAGAAATTACGATAAAAAAATAGTATGCAGTACTCATAAATTTACTTTAATGCTATATAGGGTGATTATTAAGTTAATTATAACGTTTGGAATCTGTTGCATTGATGTCCGAAAGGTAGTTTCTGAGTTATGGAAGCTGGACCCATAAGGCGCCATAGAGGGGCGAAGCCCGCTAGTGTCTATCATAATTATATCTGCCATGTAGACTAATTGCGATATTTAATCAAAATAGCCCCTCCCCTCCTCATCCCCGGAAATATAACAAATACAAAATGTGTCTTTATAAACCTATCGTCAAATAGGATTTTATTTCTTTTTCCTTAAAAAAAACATGATTTTTATATCCGTAACGTAAATAGCGGACGAAGCCCGCTAGTTCCTATCATAATATATATTTTTAATAATTTTATATAGTCTATAATAAAAATCAGACTTAAAATAGTCTAGTTCCATGAGTACTTGTAGTGTCAGTTACATGCTACGATTTTTGGATACCAGTATTTTAGAACGGGAAAATGTGACTTATTTTATCGGAGATATCTCATTAATTGAATAAGGTGAAGCAAACTTTTTGAAAAAAAGGTGGCCAGCAAGCATGGCAGTTATCAGCTATGTGACTTTGTGCTAAAGTCCATTAATTTGATCTGCTTTAAAAAGATTACGGAAGATTGAATTATAGTAGAACCTGGATTAACCGAGCTTCGATTAATCGAGGTTTCTGTTAACCGAGCCGATAACAAAGTCTGATTTTTTTTTTTTCCTTTTGAATGAGCCTTAAAAATAACCACACTCTTTAGCTCACTGTTCGTGCTATACAGGCCCTTCTGCCCCCAAAAGCCCTCAACTCCAAAGAAACATTGGACCCTGAGAAGTCAATAGCGAACAATGCTTTGTTTCCAGTGGCTGTGTGAACTTTCGTAAATTTTTCAATTTGCATTTTAAAATTTACTACTGGTAGTTGATTTTCTTTTTAAATTTGTTAAGCTGTGAAACAGAACTTTACATATATTTACTTTTATTATTTAAAAAACGTTCTATATATTTTTTTAAAAGAGATGTTAAATTCGCAAGCACGGCGAGTTTTTACACACAGTTTCTATTAACCGAGATTTCCAATTCCGATTTACTAACAGTCCCAATTAGCTCGGATAATCGAGGCTGCTCTGTATAATTAAAAAATCAATGGCGATCTTACTGTAAACGGGTTTCCCTTTTACTGAGGTATTTCAAAACCGAATCAGCTGATGTTAGTTGCTGTTTCCCTGCTTGATTAAATAAGATTAGTTAAACATTTGAAAATTACCAAATATAAAAGGAACTAAGTCAACAGAGTCTTTGCTTTATGGTATTTTTTAACAACGCTATAAGAAAATGATTTTAAATAAGAGATTTTAAATGTAACGTTTTAAATCTGACATAATTTTCACCAAACTTTCCTTTCTCTTTGTAACATTCAACTGAAAATATTTTTATTATTAGAAAGATAATATTATTATTTGCGCTACCTTAAAATTAGCAACTATAGTTAAAAATATCATCTCGAAATTTGAAATAAATCTCTCATATAAATATATTTTTTAATTTACACTGTTTTGCAATATGTTTTGCAATGTGTTTTGTAAACTGTTTTGGCCACTTTGGCCAATATGACGTAATTTCCTCCATTTACGACTTTTAACACATATCAAGGAATTTATTATTTAAAAATTTTCTTTTTCTTTTAATATTCACGTGTAAATATAATTTTTATGATGTAATTTTCAATGTTTTCCTTCTTTTAATGCGTAATCATTTAATTCTAATTTGAAAATAATTGATTATTTTATAATTTTCTTTCATTTTAAGTAAGCATGTGTAAAAACAATTTTTATGACGTAATGTTTAATATTTTCCTGCTTTTAACACGTTATCATTTAATTCTAATTTAAAAGGATTTTTTTCTGTTTATAATAGTCACGTGTGAATAAATTTTTAATTTAAAGGATATATTATTCTTTGCGCTGTTTTAATATTTGGCAACAATTTAAAATAACCTTTTCTAAAATATGTAAAAAATATCTCTGGAAATTCTGAAAATTTTAATTTAAAATTTAAAATAAACCGTCAAAAAATTAGGCAAGTTAAGAATAATAAATGCACTCTGCAAACTTCGAGTTTCTATTGAATGATTAAATTGAATGAAAATGAATAAATTCCCATGTATATATTTTTTTTCCTATGAGACTTTTTTAATGAGACAATTTTATCCAGATTTAACATTAAATATCTCTTAAAATAATTCTTCGATTTAAAAACTGTCTGCTTCAACGTTTTTATCAAACATTTCTCTATAATACTACGCAATTGCGTCAAAAGATGGCGACACCAGAATTCTGATATGCTTATTGGGTCATTCCATGCAAAATGAGCAAATCAGCTGTGGCACACATGTCACAGATTTTAATCAAAATCAGTCTATAAGTAGATCATATCTATTTATGAGTAAATGCAAAATAATAGATTTCTGGATTGTTCATTTAAGTATTAAAATTTACATTAAAAGTGAATGTAAAATCGAGGTATTGTCTACGTGCTTAAAATTTCAATTTCAAATATTAGCCTTAGTAATGGAAAGAATATATTAAAAATTATTTATAATTAGGAATGAATGATAATTAACAGACTGGCGTAAGTTAGTAATTGTATTTTTTATTTCGTATCGAGAAAAAAATTATTTTTGAAAATTTTTAAGAGAAAAAAGCAATATTTCTATTAATCCTTTACACACGAAGGACAGCCTTGACAAGCTGCAAATTGCTACACCTTATAGCTAAAAGTATATATTTGAAATATCGGAAGTTTCATTCATGCCTTTTTTATTCCTTAATGAGAAAAAAAAATAAATAGTAAAAAATGTTGAGGGTAAAATGCAATATTTCTATTACTTTTTTTTAAGTCAAGGAAAGCTTTATTAAACTTTTAAATTGTTTTATATTACAGATAAATGTGTATACTTTAAATGCAGAAACTTTTGTTCTTGCTTTCAGTTTATTTTTGCCTCAAGAGAATTTTAAATTAGAGTAGAAATCAGACTGAGCTAAACGAAAAACTATATATCAATTCTAAATTCAAATAAAAAAACTAGATGGCAGCACTAATTTTTTTTTCCCATGCAATCGTGCAATATTTTAAGATACGCGGGCGAATTCAAAGAGGTATAGCTAATGGAATGCAGAAAACATTACTATTTTGAACCCATTTTTCTTATGATAGGAATCAAAAGGCAATCTTGAATTTTTTTTAACGTATCATGGACATTAATCTTTATGTCTGAGAAATATTGTTAATGTCGGGCCTGTCCTTTATTTATGTTTTGCTTATACAGAAGAGGAAAAATCATGATTTTGTAATTTTTTTAAAAGTTTCTAAGTTTTTTTGAAGATGAAGGAAATAAATGGCCACTTTAAAACTTGGGGAATTCGATCTACATATGACATACTACATCAGGCATTAATTTCACAGAGGTTTTTTAATTCCTTTGATTTTTATAACGTTTCTAATTTTCTCAAAATTCACAAATTTTCAATTTTTGCAACCAATTTATAAATAATCATGGTGTTACTTGATTATTATAACTCAGTAAATAAGAAGATAATTTTTCAGAGTTTACAAAATTATAAAAAAAATTCCTTTCTGTTAAACAGTTTTCAAGATACAGAACTTCAAACTTGCAACTTTGGACGATTGCGCACATGTCATTCTATATCACAAGTTTTTTAAATGTCCAAAACTGCTAAAAAAATTTATTTTTTGTCAAGATATTTTGCAGAGCATTACTTGAATATGAATTGAACCTGAGCATCGAATTTTATTAAAATTGGTTAGTATGTGGCCACAATTTTTTTTTAATTTTTGCTCATTTTACGTGGAATGACCCTAATGTAAACTGAAAATATTGCAAAGTTAAATAAAAAGAATTGTCTCGGGGTTATCAAACTTCATTGATATTTATAAATAAAACATTTCAACTAAATTATTTATTATAAAAGAATTATTACATCACAATAGCTTTTATGCAAGGAAAATAATAATTATAATAATAATAATATTATGGATGTCAGTGATTATATATTGATTTACCGTCATAATAATAAAAAATGATATTATAAAAAGAAGAGCTGAAATGAATTATTTTTTTACGTTTCTGATCGTGTGATTTATATTCAAATAATAATTATTAATGTATATTTTTTGTAAAGTGATTGAAATTAAATATATTTATAAAATTTATGGTAATATTTTTATTGTTGAAAAATTGCCAAGAAATAATCATCATCAAATTGGCGTCATTATAATTGTAATTTTATTTAACTTAATAGCAATTAAAAAAAATTACAAAGGAACTGAGAATAATGGTCAACTATCAGACTTAAAAAAAAAAAACAAAAAAAAAAACATTCACATGTGAAAACACGTACCAGCAGGTATAGAACTGCCTATCCTAAGGTCAGTAAACGATGGCCCTTAGCCACTCAGCCAGTGGGAAGACAAAATTTTTCTCCCCAAAAGTGGTTAAAAAGAAAGCATGTGTATGAATACAGTGTCATGCATTTTCGGTGAAATTTCCATAGAATGGTGAAGAAATATAGTCCGATTTTTCATGCGCATTATAAAACGAACAAGAGTCTTGCTGGAAACAAGTAAATTGTTATTTGGTTCATCTGAAACATATTTATTTGATTTTTAAAAAATCGCCCGTGTCATTTTCGAGAGAAAAAAAAATCGAATTATTTAACGAACGAGAGTTTTCCCAGAAAAAAGAAAAGTGTTATTCACCTCGCCTTAATCACATTTATATTATGTATCAATTTAAAAATAATCGTTAGAACCGTTTTCGAGATTTTCAAATTAGGAACTTCCTCGATATTATACAAACGTTTTCACTTTAAAAATGGCTATTTAGATCTCAAAATATACTGCACGTAGAAATGCAAAAATTTCAGTATACGATTAGACTGCAGATATAAGACTGTTCTACAAAATTCAGAACAATAAGACATATATCTGCTGAGTTATTAAAAGGCGGCTTTTCGCGTTTTCTTTGATGTCGAGTTAGCTGTATATATGAGTTCCGCCATCTACGAATTCTATGATACGATACGATTTTAACGATACGATACGATACGATTTTAGGCTTAAGGCTGCGTCACTCGAAATACTACCGTCTTCCATGATCATTAAGATCTTGAATTGTAATTCGTATTTCTAAAAATGTCGTGAATTTTGGTCAGGGAATTGTATGAAATGTGGCCTGGAAAACCTGGAAAAGTCAGGGAATTTTGTTATTCAAATAGAGTATGAACCCTGTTAAGTTTTTCTTAGGAGGTCCTCTACATGTAAGTAGAGATTGTAACAAAAGTTTTCAATAATACCTAATTTTGGCATCTTATTTGGATTCTTTGATAAATTTAATATCCAACAGAAGTCATTCGGTCAAGCAGTTTAGCAATTATGCAGATTTAAAGTTTGGAATTCCCAATGTTAAATTCTTTTTTAATGTGTGTAAAGCAAACTGCAATGTGACTAGTTTTTTAAGCATACTTCAGAAACTTCTTAGCAGAATAAGATATAATTTTGGATTTACATGTTTGAAGCTTGTAGAAATGAATTTCTGTTTAAAAAAATCATAGGCTACAATTAATATATGTATATATTTTTTTAAATTGGGAAATAAATTTTTGAAAAACGTATCCCTCCCCCCCCCCCCCCCCCCAAAAAAAAAAAAAAAAACTACTAATTTTGCATCAAATTATCATAAAATTTAATTACTTTTTTAAAATAGAAGAAATTGAAAAAGTGTGTGCTTTGACATTAATATTAAAAAAAAATATGAGTTATAATCTATAAATATTTTAACAGGATGAATTGATGTTTTGAAAAACTACATGCATTACAATCGGATTTGCAACAATTAAAAATGAATTTAATATTTGGAATCTCGAACTTTAAACGTACATAATTTTAAAACTAGTTAATGACCCCAAAGTAAAGTTTAAGTATGTCATTAATTAGTAGAGATGCTATTATTAATTGATTGGTACTATTGCATTTTTATGCAATGATTTTAAGCAGAGTTAATAGAGGGTGATCATCTTTTTATTTTCCCTGGACTGTATGTTTCCTGTAGCATCTTAATACAATTTATAAATGTAGGAGTCTCTGTGCCCTAGGAGCTACATTTGCAAACCCCCATCTAAACACCACATGTTCTAAAAACATGTTAATTTGCTTTGTTTTAAAAGAATTACAATGATTATGGAAGATTAAATGATACTGTTATGAATAGGGGCGATCTGCCATTCATTTCCATTTGACTGTAGGATTTTTTGTTGCCTAAGGCTGCATCCACCATTGACGTGACAGCTGATGCTTGTTCTTTTTGTGATTAAGAAAGATCAATTAGACATTTGAAAATCAGTTTGTATAAAATGGTTAAGTAAAAAATGTTGCTGCCTCCTATACTTTTATGTATCAGCGTTCAAAATCCTTGGTGGTCCGCTGGTCCGAGACCACTAAAAATTCAATCGACCACTATTTTAAAAAATTTCGTGGTCCACAGGACCAGTAACTTTTTTCCCTCTCTGACAGGTAAACGTAAATTTTCCAGTCCCTGAGAAAACCGCGGCCAAACCAGGGTTGCAAAAAAGCCGGCTAAAATTAAAAAAAGCCAGGCCGGTGGCTTTTATTGGTTTTAACCGGCTTTTTTTGGCCAAAATTGGCCTTTTTTGGCCAAAATTGGCTTTTATACAATGAAGCATTGTAATTATAAACCACACATTTTAAAGTGTTTTTAATTAGTTTTAATGACATTTAATTGATTTAGAGTTTAATAAGTAACCCAATTTCTCAATAATGAGGACATTAATACTGGAATAAAACTTAGATGGTTTTGCTAGCGATTTGTAGTCAGAATTGCAAATATGTCAGCTAAATTTTAAAAGGGCCATACCAACAGCCATTTTTAGGTGCGTTCGTAATTATATAAATACGTAGCACCTATAGTCGTCGCTCAGTCCGTCCGTCTGTCCGCATGTAACACAGCAAAAACTACCCAACCGAATAGTCTGAAATTTCAAATATGTGATTGTTGCAAAATTTTGTCGAGCCATTTCAAATTTCATGAAAATCGGATGTATAGTTTAATTACAGGGACAGTCAAAAGTTTTTCTTTACATTACGGCCAATGGGAAAAATTATTGCAAGTGGATTTTAATGATATTAGAGCCTTCCGAATGATCTGAAATTTTAAAGATATAATTGTTGCAAAATTTTGTCGAGCCATTTCAAATTTTAGGAAAATCGGATGCATAGTTTAATTACAGGGACAGCCAAAAGTTTTTCTTTACATTACGGCCAATAAGAAAAATTATTGCAAGTGCATTTTAATGATATTACAGCCTTCCGAATGGTCTGAAATTTTAAAGATATAATTGTTGCAAAATTTTGTTGAGCTATTTCAAATTTTAGGAAAATCGGATGTATAGTTTAATTACAGGGACAGTCAAAAGTGTTCCGAAAAAATTATTGGAAGTGCATTTTAATGATGTATCAGACTATGCACGTTATGAAGTGCAAAAAATTATACATTCAGTACAATATGGGGTGCAAAAAATAATTTTAAAACTAGTTATAGTACGAACGCACCTCATTTGCCACGTTTGACGAGCAATTTCCAACTTGTTTTCATTTTTACTGCTTTATAAAATTAAAGGACAATGGTTACTTAAGTTACATGTTTTATTACTTAATTTTAAGAGCTATTAATATACAAGTCTTATTTTATCTCTAGTAAACATTTAAAATTATACATAGTCACATTAAAAAAAACACCATTTCTCACTATTAAAAACATTGCAAATAGCACATGCATGAATATGCTTAATAACAATCTTTTCAAAATTTTATTTAGAATTTTTTTTTTTTTTTTTTTTTTTTTTTTTTTTATACACTTATGTACCACTCTCCTCAAATATTATATCCTTTCTAATTTCTCTTTTAACATTTAAAACTTAATATCTCCATATGGACACACAAGAATGTTTCCATTTTGATGTGCTACATTTTGTCATTAATTAAATATAATCTTTAAAATGTGTAGTATATGTGGAGCTATGTAATATAGAATTTCAAAATACCAGTTTGGAGCCTAACTTATATTATTTTCAATTTTTATAATTTTTTTTTTCCCCCAGACATAATGCCTTTACAGTTGCCTTCGAGAAGTTACTTATTTATTTGACAAAATTTAATAGAAATCTATAATTTTTTAGAAGAAAATATTTATAAGTGTACTAAAAATTAATTGATACAAATTTAAAACAAATTAACTGTAAACAAACTTTAAAAAATAAAAGCCGGCTTTTTTCAATAAAAGCCGGCTTTTTTAAAGTGGTTAAAACCAAAAAAAGCCGGCCGGCTTTTTTTGGCCCGGCTAAAAGCCAGCAACCCTGGGCCAAACACAAACTGGTTTGTGTTTGGTTTTTAATTCAGAGAATTTTATTTTATTTAAAATAAATAAATAAATAAAAAATTGCATTAAAACTTAGTCAGTTGAAATAAATAACCAGGAGTAAGATACATAATTAATAATTTTATAGTTTTTGTTCATGTACTGTTTATTTAATTTTTAGCAAATTATAATTTTACATTTTATTATGCCGAAAATTGTGGGTAACTGAAAGGAAGTTTGGTTTATATCCTAGGAGAAGGAGGGGGAGGTGTCACTCAAAGGACTAAAGGTACGAAATAGAATTTTATGTAGCGGGCCAGTGACAATGTCTGCAGACCAGTAAATTCTTATGTTTACTGGTCCTTTGCACCAGTGATTCTTTTTTATGAATTCTATCGCTGTGTATTATGTACAGTCATGGAAAAAAAAAAAAAAAGTAAACACCCCCTACTAACTCTTCAACAAATTATCGTAGACGGAAGTTACTGGCATCGAACGATTGGAAATAAAGTCTACTTTTAAATGATGTATATGAAGTTTGCTTAGGGGGCCATCTACATATTAAAACGAACCCAAACTTCATTTTTTTTTCAATGGCAATACCCAATTTTAACGAGATATTTCAAATCTTCGGTTCAAACTATGCCTAGACACCAAATTTCAAGTCATTTGAATCCTAAGTTTTGGAATTATAAACATTCAAAATTTAGTGCTTCTAATGTTAAATTACATTTTCATATTTTTATTTATATCTCCTGAAATTATACTCCTAATATACTAATTTTTTGTGTAGCAATAATACTAATATACCCAAGCATAAATATGTTGAATTTGCAATTTTTATAATTTTATAATATGAATTATGAATTAATATTCGAAAAAATTATGAATTGCAACCTACAATTTTTTCGATGGATTTAGATTTATTAAGTCTTGCTTTATGAAAATCCCAAATTTCACACTTTTATTCCAAATAGTTTTCAAATTATGCTTAAAAAACGGCAAAATGATGGTTTAAAGGGCCGTCTATGATAGAAGTGAGTAGATATTTTGAAATTTTTTCTGCTGTCCTGTAGAGCCGTACCGAGTACTTGGTAAATACTCGGTACTCAGCCAATTTACCGAGTACTCGGTAATTTTGGCCGAGTACTCGGCCAATACCGAGTAGTTGTAAGAATTTCATTTTTTAAGCATATGATATGAATTTAAAACTGATCTGTAAAAAGTTATATTCGAATATCAATGTATAATATATGCAATAATTCATAAAACTATTTACTCGGTATTTAACAATATGTCTACAAAATATAGAAAATGTTAAGAACAAAAACCCTCATAAAATAATTCCAGATTAAAATTTAGTTTCACATTTATACAAAGAAAATAAGTTCTTTTTAAATATATAGGAAAACAGAAAAGACTATTATTTTGGATAAAGAAACTGAAAATACAATAAATGTAATAAAAAAAATTAATAATTAAATTTATTATACTTCAAATAATGGTGCAAAAACACCAACCAAACGTTCTACAATATCAGTAGATAGGACATTTCTTTTACTACTATAAATTTGGCCTAACTTTGAAAATATACGTTCAGAATAAACAGTGGTTGAAGGTGCACATAAGATTTTTTTTGCAAGGTTGCACATAATCGGAAAAGTCTCCCCCCCCCCCCCCCCCCACCATGCAAATGCAGACCTGCCAACTGCTACGAAAAAATCGTAGTTGCTACGATTTGGACCTATAAACTACGATGCTACGAAAATCGGTCTTAAACTACGATTTTTTGCAAAAAACACAAACGCATTTTTTGTTTCTAGTTGCAATTTTTATCCCGCACAGCATATTTTTCAGGAGTTATTCTGTAGCGAAATTTCCAAAATTTCAAAGTATTCATTTCCGAAAGTTTTAAAAAATTGGTCGTTAGAGTCCGAAAATTCAGAGATTAAAAAATGCTCATGGGGGAAAAAAAGTCTGGGCTGCAAAACAAACTTCTCAACATAAAACACTCTCTTTATGTATATTAACCACGAGTGAATCGTGTTTCTGTAAATATTTATACAGGAATTCGCTCCCTTAGAAACAAGGTGCCATTTTAAGATTTTCTGCAAAGGAGGGGGGGGGGGGGGTTCTTTGAGGGGCTAGGTTTGAAATACTGTACAAAATCATACTATTTGCAATAAACTGCCGTGAATTTCGACAAATGACCGTATAAAAAAAGAAAAATTGATTGCAGAAGAAAATAAATTTTGTCAAAGGATCGTGGTAAAAATGGAGTGTTGATTTCAGGGGGTGCCACCCCCTCCTGTAAGATTTGAGATTTTGCGTTTTCAATGGTGTGAATTTTGTCATAATATCGTAGAAAGAAAACACGAATTTCGTCAAAAGATCAGGTAAGAAATGCAAATTTCATCGAAAGATCAGTAAGAAAACTCAAATTTTCACCGAAAGATCGCAGAAAGAAAACACTAATTTCGTCAAAAGGATCAAGGAAAAAAATGCAAAATTCGACAAAGAATCGTGGTAAAAAATGTGAATTTCGTCAAAAGTTCAAGGTAAAAAGTGCGGATTTCAACAAAGAATCGTGATAGAAAAATGTGAATTACGATTGCGGAAAAATTGTGAATATCCTGAAATGATTGCGGGAAAAAAATCCCGAATTTCGTCAAAATTACTGCACTGGGCTAAAAAAATTGAACCAGGCTCCTTTTACAAATTTAAAAAAAAAAAACGAAAAAAAAAACCGCTGTGAAACGAAAAGAAACTAAAAATCGTATACAAATTTTCAAAGGAAATAATTTATTGAGTTGAAAGACACCTTATTCCTTTTATGAATGTCAAAAGACGGCTGTGTAACATGAAAAACCAACCTCCAGATTAATTTCAATTTTGTGTGCTACGATTTCTCATTTTCGAAGGTTGGCAGGTCTGCAAATGGAGTGTCAGTTTTACATAAGTCTTCTGTTAAGAAATCCTGTATCGCTTTTTGTACCTCTCTTTGTATTTTTCTCATTTATTTTTAATCAAAAGAAAATAAGGTACAGTTACAAAATAAATATGAAATGTTTTGCATTATTCAATGAATTGTTACAGTAACCAATAAACATTTTTATTTTTGATAGGCAGATTTCAGGTATTGGGATAAATTAGAGGGGTGAAGAATGTTTTAATTTTATATTGGTTAATAATTGTACTTGTTATGTGTCAATTCTCCTTTTTTTTGCTACTGTTTTGAATTGTCAAAAATTGTCTTTAAAAGGTGCACAAAAAATTTCAAATTTAATTAGTTTATATATACTATATATGTATATTATATATATGTACACACAGGTATATACATATGTATACACATATGTACACCTAAGCTCACATTATGTGCACATCAGCGTTTTGTTTCCTTATTACCCAACTACTCAGTATTCGGTACTCGGCTACTCGGCCAAAGCACTACTCGGTACACCACTACTGTCCTGTTACCTAGTAGGCTTCATAAGGTGCCTTGATCAAGAAGGGGGCTCTCTCAGTTAACATTCGAGTAACGAACTTCAATTTGGATACAGCCCTTAAAATACGCTCGTTTTAAAATAATTAATTTCTCGGAAACTTATGGTACGAATTGCATAAAAATTTGTTTTTAGGCTAATTGAAGGGTGTAGAGTTCATTTATGCTGTCAGAATTGGGTATTGCCATTGAAAAAAATGAAGTTATGGTTCGTTTTAATATGTAGATGGCCTCCTAAGCAAATTTTATATACATCATTTAAAAGTAGACTTTATTTCCAATCGTTTGGTAGCAGTAACTTTCTTCTGCAATAATTTGTTGAGGAGTTAGTTGGGGGTGTTTACTTTTTTTTTTCCACTACTGTACAATATTCTTTTTTGAGTTTGAGGCTGCAAAAATTTCTCTGCTTGAGAATAACATTTGGAACCACGTCATTAAACAGCATTCCATTTAGAAAATTTACTCTTATATTTTATCTTTATCGAGTTTTTGGGTATTTTCAGAAACAGGTATAGCTTATACATGATTTTTTTTCTCTATTTTAATTCAGTGTCATGCATATTTTTCATTTTATCTCTTTTAAATATTGAAATGAAAAAATTTCTTTTAAGTGCTATTAGAAAATTGTATTAAATACAAGTTAATTTTTACAATCTAATGCTTTTCACCCATAATAATTTAATAATTTTAAATTTTTTTCTTTTTTTTTAATATTCACATGTAAAAGTGTTTGGAAATATTTTTTCGTCTTTTTAACTATGATGTAATTTTCATCATTTTTTCTGCTTTTTGTGCATAATAATTTAATTATTTTAAAGCTAACTTTCTCTTTTAATATTTGTGTGTAAATACATTTTTCAATTGTAAAATATTTTTTAATATTATTTGTGCTTTTTAAAAATTTGGTAACAATACAACAGTACATAAAAAAAATGACTGTAAAAATAATGAAATAGATTGAGATAATGACATTTTTAACAAAAAAAAAAAAAAGACATTTGAAAAGTGATTGCACTCTGTACACCACCAAATAATTATGTATGTACCTGAAAAGATAATTTAAATGGCTATGCATATACATATTTAGTTAAAAGTTATATTCCAAAGAAACAAATTTCGAATGTAATGTTCTTTTTTTTCTTTCAATTTTTTTTAATGTTCAAATTTGGTTGTTGTTTTAATTTTTGTGGAAAAAACATTTTTGTTGGTTACATGACTTTCATGATATTTTATTAAAAGGTTCATTTTTCATTCATTATCATGTTTGATAAAGAAGGTTTCGCGAGCAAACAAAATTGATTTCTTCATTGGTATTTCCACAAGTAAGCTTCTGGAGAAGACAAAGTTGAATTTTTAATTTATTATTTGATTGAATATTTTTTCACCACAAGCTGGGGATAGAGCGGAGGGGTTCTGAAGGGGAACAAAATTAAATCATAAATTATATTTCCTAAACATGGAGTTTCAGCTGCAATTACATCAAGGCTCATGGTCAGGTGGTGCACCTGTGATTTATTAGTACTATCTCTTGACCCCCCCCCCCCCTAAAAAAAACACCCAGAGGAATTCTTTAAAAAGAGAACTCTTGTGATCTGTGTAAAAACATTTTGAACTTGCTTAGTCTTTTTTAAAATCTATATAGCACTTGTACTCGTGGAAATGCTGGTAGGAGGAGATAAAGTGGCAGATATTGATAAAAATAAAAAACAGCGATCATGCACTGTGAAACTGTCTGTGAAGGCTGCATGGCAGTTAGAAAGGGAAGTAAGTGCCACCTGATTTTTAAAAAGTCCTTCCATCCTGTACCAGGAAGGAAAAGTAGTTTTCCTATTCCTTCTTTTTAAAAATTCAGCTATTTTACTGAAACACATGAAGCTAAAATGTGTGGGACCTGATTGCAGATGTTCCCGTTTTCGCCAATGTATTTAATTTCAATGGAAAAAAATAGTCACCTATCATCAAGTTGTCTTCATTTATTTTCGACCTATTCTTTTTGCCAAATTTGGTGATATTTTGTCATGCTTGGCGAGAATTTCACACTGGTAGCAGGGCTTGAATTTCAGGGCGGGATTTGCGCCCAAAATTTTGAAATCCCGCCCAAAATAATATCATGGGCGGGAGACTCCCGTTAAAAAATTTCACCATTTTCCTGAAAACTTTGCATTTTGAAATTACGATTAACTCCCGCGAACGCCTTGCAAATTTCCGATATTTTCGCACGACTAATTGACACATTTCGCATATTTTTTTTTTCCTACCGTGAAAGATCGTTGAAACTCAAGAATTTTTGATGCGACCGATAGACAAATTTCATTATTTTTTTCTCGAGATCAATTGACAAGTGTCCGTGACCGATTGGCAAATTCAGGGGTGATTCTGTTACGAATTTTCCGAAAATTTAAGCCATTAGGTTCTGAAAAATGTGAAAAATTGGTCATCAGTTCAACAGAAAAATATTGAGAATTTCGATAAATGATCGCCGAAAAAATCAATTTTGTCAATCGTTCAAGGAAAAAATCACCAATTTCATCGCAAAGGATTGCGAATAAAACACAAATTTTGTCAAAGGATCACAGAAAAACGTGGATTTCGTCAAATTGCGGGAAAATAACTTGAAATTCATCAAAGGATCGCAAAAAAACGCAAATTACATCAAAGGATAGCAAAAAAAAATCATAATTTTTGGCAAAGGAATGCGGAAAATATGAGAGTTTTGCCAAAGGATTGCAAAAAAAGAGAGTTTCGTCAAAGGATCGCGAAAAAAACTGATTTCGTCAAAGGCTCACGGAATAAACATGAATTTAGTGTTTAGTCAAACGACCGCTGAGAAAAAACCACAAATTCCATCAAAGAATTGCGAAAAAACACGAATTTTGTCAAAGGATCACGAAAAAAACGCACAATTCATCAAAGAATCGTGAAAAAAACTCTAATTTCGTCAAAGGATCGCGGAAAAACGGCAAATTTCGTCAAAAGATCTCAAAATAATGGCAAATTTCGTCAAAGGGGCACGAAAAGACACATAGCTAGTGCTAGGAATGATCCTCCCTCCCTTCATCCCCTCTGTTGTATCCTTTCAGAAAATTTGCTGTCAGTTTCAGATTTTTTTTTTTTTTTCTTTTTTTTTTTTTTTTTTTTTTTTACTCAGAATCACACCTGCTTTCTTACTTTTTTAAATAAAAAATATTTTGCATCATTATTCTGAGTTGTTGATTTAAATTGCTTCAATGGTATTTTGTCATGCCTGTATTAATACAGACATGACAAAATAATTAATGCAAATCTTTAAAAAGCACGTAAAATAACAGTAGGTTTCATATTTTTTTCTCGCTCCCAAATAGCTCAACTCCCCTCCATTTATAAATGTTGGTAGGGAGACTCCCCTCTCATGAGAAAATGAATTTCAAGCCCTGGGTAGAATGTCGTTTTAAACATATGAGAGTTTGAACAATAGTTACAACAATGAAAGAAAATTTGCAAGAAATCATGTTCAGTAGAACTAACTCATAAATTAAATCCATTTATGGAGGTTTCTCTTATTTTTAATTTGTTGTCTTGTTTCAAAATGCCAACCACCCTAGAATTTTAAACTTGTATATTTCAGTCATTTTGAAGATAGAGGCAAAACAAAAAATGCTCTGTAATCCCTGTGTCAAATTTGAATACGCAAGGGGAAAACTTTTTGGATAATAAGTTTTTTTTTTTTTGGTACATCTTTTTGAATTTGAAATATTTAAGTGGCCGTCATTATGAATCAAGATGGCGGATGAACTCAGCCAAGACATTGGTAAGTCATGTATACTACACAACTTCGTTACATCCAAATTGGTTCATAAATACGAATGCTATCAGGTTTCAAAATTCATATATATCAATCAACATATTTAAATGGAGGGTGGTTTTGGAGTCTGGTGGTTCATGATCGGTGAAAATACACAAAGATTTTCCAGGATTGTTTTCCTGCAAACAGCTGCAATAGGTAGCTTCTTACTTTCTGTAATGAAAGCTAACTAAAAGAGTTAAAAAGGGATGCCATGTATCTTGTCAAGTTGTCTTAAAGTCAGCAATAGTGCATTATGTTGAGCTGTCTCATATGACAGACTAAATGTTATTGCCAAAAGGTTATTATGATTCAATTGTGTTGACTATGTAGCTCATTTGTTAGTGCAATCCAATTTAAGTCAAAAGTTCTGGGTTTGATCCCTGGTCAGAACAGAATACTTTTTCACTCAGTTGGAATATTTTCAACTTGTATAGTGTAACCTTTAATCATATTTAATTTATTAATAAACTAAATAAATAACAACATTTATTCGCAATTTGCTTCAATGTGAGAGTTTTATCTTTGACTTTTGTTTTTAGAGTAGATGATTTCCTGAAATTGAATTACTTATCTTTGCATTCAAAATAAGGAAAAAAAATTCTTAAGAATGTAATAATGCTTTATTGGCTGAATAATGATATTTATATGTATTTCATTAATTTTTTAGAGAAAATGGAGATCAAGAACTATGGGAAGTTACAGATTCTAAAACAATTAGTCGCAATTCATCAGATGTTTTTCAATTTGGTAGGTTTTGCATTTATTTTTTCTATACTAATAAAAACAAGATGTTTGTGTGTTTAAGCACAATGGTTCAAGAAATCTGTCATGCATAGGCATCTGCTAATCTGGTTCTAGATAGAATAACTCTAAATGTACCTGAGGCTCAGATTTGCAGAGTGATTCATATATTTCTCAGATTTTTCGAATTCAATGCTGATTTTGAGCCACTTGTAAAAGCAATCCAAATTCAACCTTTTAGCCCAATATAGTAAATTTTGTCCTCTTTTTAATAAAGTTTTTTCAGAATCCATACAATGATTTTTGAATAATAAAAAAAAAAAAATACCTATTTCACCAAAAATAAGGTTGGTTTTTTATCAACCAATATCTTTTTGATACCTTAAACCTTATCCATCCATTTTTATATTTTATTAAACAAAAACATAATCTGCAGGACAAATTAAGAAATATATATGTGTGGTGAATATCAGCATTGAAGAAAGTTGTATTTTACTTACCCTATCTAATTTTAACTTGGAGTATTAAACTTAAGTATGGTTACCATAGAGTGAAACATAAAAAAAAAAAAAAAAAAAAAAAAAAAAAAAACAATTTTACTTAAATTTTGTTATTCTATTTCTTCTCAGTGGGAGCTATAAACACAGAAATAAGTTGTATTGAATCAGTGTGACCTATTTCATAATAACCGTCTATGCTATTAATATATAATAAGACGTCACTTTTCATCTCAGCAAAATATTTTTTTTAATGTATTTCTTATTCATTTTCTTTTCATGCGAATAATGGCATCATGTTTGACAAAAAATTCTCTTCTGTATGTAACTGATATTCATGGTTAATAATCAGTATCAGTAAATTTGTTTTAAGTACGACATCATATTCTCCTGCTTTTTGTATTTACTCATATTGACACTCCTTGTATTACTATCAAATGTCTTTTTATTATAAATATGATGTGGTATTCATCTGCTTTCTGTACATACTCATATTCATACTCCTTGTATAAATACCAAACTAGATAGTACCTGTCAAAATTTGATGGTAAATAGCTTGAATGTTTCGTTAAAAAAATTCTTGAAATTTTAATTAGTTGCTTTTAAATTAATTATTGAGTGACGAATTTCTATATTGCATAAGTGATTCCTATTTTCTTTAAGGCGGTAGACGGTTCTGTCAGTCTGACCTATTCAATGAAGTGAAAGAATTTTACGTATACAGTAGCCTCCCGCTTAACCGGCCTAAACGGGACCGAGGGTTAGCCGGTTAAGAGAAAAAATAATTAAAGCAGAGAAGTAAAAAAAAAAGTATCTGCATAATTTAATTAATTAAACCCGTACGATGCATTTAGTTTTTCAATTTTTGGAGTTTTTAAAAAGTACATATTTTCTATATTTTGTGAAATGAATACTAGTTATAATTAATTGAATTGAAAGAAAAATGATCACTGATAACAAATAATGAAAAATATTTAACACAAACTAAATTGTTGAAAATCATGACACACATCTTTATAAGAAGTTGAAATTGTTCTACATTATGTATATTTAAGTTAATGAATCATAAATAAATCAGTGAACTTCTGTCGAAATCAAGATGCCCGACAATTTGCAGCATAATCTCTCCATCACTTTAACATCATAAATTAAACTTTTTATTGAACTTTTGACCATTAAAAACACAAAATCTCAATTCTTCCGTGGGGACATCCCTTCCCCTCCTCGGGTTACCTGAATTTAACACTGGCATAGCTGCCAACTTCTACGGATTGGCCGTACAATGTACGGATTTTGTTCTAATTGTACGGTTGTACGGATGAACAGTACGATTGTACGGTTTTGCGCACGGGAAAAACAATCGCTGAAAAATGCGAATTTTGTCAAAGATTGCGTGAAAAAACGCTACTTTCGTCAAAGATTGCTTGAAAAAATGCTAATTTCATCAAAGATCCGTTCAAAAACACTACTTTTGTCAAAGGATCGCGAAAAAACGCCAATTTTCTCAAAGAATCTTGAAAAAAGCCCTAATTTTCGAAAAAAAAAAATCCCCCGCTAATTTCGTCAAAGATCGCGGGAAAAAACACTAATTTCGACAAGGGATTGTGAAAAGTACGCGAATTTCGTCAAAAATCGTGGGGATAAAACGCGAATTTGTTCAAAGGATCGGGAAATGAACGCGAATTTCATCAAAGTTTGCGAGAAAAAGCGCGAATATCGTAAAAGATCGCGGGGAAAAAAAGAATTTTATCAAAGATATTTGAAAAAAAAAAGCAAATTTTGTCAAAGAATCGCGAAAAAACGCATATTTCATTAAAAATCGTGCAGAAAAACACTGTTTTTGTCGAAAGATCGTGAAAAGAACGCGAATTTTGTCAAAAATCGCAGGAGAAACACTAATTTTGGCAAAGAATCGTGAAAAGAACGCGAATTTCATCAAAGATTGCGGGGAAATAACACTAATTTCGTCAAGGGATTGTGAAACGAACGCGAATTTTGTCAGAAAACGCGTAAAAACGCTAATTTCGATCAAAAATCTTTGAAACAAAGCTAATTTCATCAAAGATCGTGGGAAATAACGTGAATTTCGTCAAAGATCTCGTAAAAAAACGCGAATATTGTCAAGGTTCACGTAAAAAACACACGAATTTTGTCAAAGATCTCGTAAAAAAACGCGAATTTCGTCAAAAGATCGCGAGAAAAATGCGAATTTCGTCAAAAGATTGCGAGAAAAATGTTTATTTCGTCAAAGATAGCAGAAAAAACGCTTTTATCAAAAAATTGCGAAAAAACGCTAATTTTATCAAAAGATCGCGGTAAAAACGCAAATTTCATCAAAAGATCGCGAAAAAACGCAAATTTCGTCAAATGATCGCGAAAAAACGCAAATTTCGTTAAAAGATCACGAAAATAACACAAATTTCGTCAAAAGATTGTGAAAAAACGGTGAATTTCGTCAAAAGATCACGAAAAAAAAACGCAAATTTCGTTAAAAGATCGCGAAAAAAACGCAAACTTCGTCAAAGGATCGTGAAAAAAACGTGAATTTTTCACAGGATCATGGAAAAAGCACGAATTTCATCAAAGGGTCTCGAAAAAACTCATAATTAGACCGAAAGGGAATCCCCCCCCCCCCCCCCCCCCTTTCCTCCCCATTCCTTTGACTATGTAACCTTTCAGAAAATTTGCTGTGAATTTCAGAATTTTTTTTTTTAGAATTTCCCATGCAAAAAATTTTCTTTTGATATCTCACGTTTTTATTTTGAAAAAAAAAAGACTATACATGAATATAGCATAGAAAATGTTATGAAGTATTACTTTTTTCATTGCATGTGCATATGTTATGCATTTTTAAGCACCCCAGAATACGTCATAAAAATTTTAAGGATTTCAAAATTGACATGTTGGCAGGTATGCACTGGTGAATGTCAAGGTATCCAATTAGAACCGACGTTCTCCTTTCTGAATTTTGCCTTCTTCCCCTCAGTATTTCACTTCAACTCGAAAGCATAAGCTGAGTTCCTGAGGCCGTTATCTCTGAATTTTACCTGATGTTGGGGGGAAAAAGTAGGCCGGTTAAAGCGGAGTTCCGGTTAAGAGGGAGGCTACTGTATAATTTAAACAAATTATGCTTGCTTTTTTATCAGAAATTTACCAAAAAATACCTGGTAGAGAATTTATTTTTGCGAACTACTGCCTCTTTTTTGGAAAAACTAGGAGGCTCTGCCCCCTACGAGCTATGTCATCAACCCCTGTTCTGGCACCACAGACTTTCTAAAAGCACACTAATTTGATCGGCTTTAAAAAGATTTCGGAAGATTGAATTATAATTTATAAAACAGTGGCGATCTCCCTATAAACCGATTTCTATTAATTTCTCTTTGATTGGGGAATTTTAAGGCCAAATCAGCTGCGGTACTACTTGATTATCCCGTCGACCAATTTCGCCAAATTAACAAATTGACATATTTTTTATTTTCAATAACGAAAAACAAATAAATTAGTATAACATTAATAATAATGCAAATAAAATGTTGAAATAAAAATAACTTGATGACGTAGACACGTGTAACTTGCTTAAAGCCAAGTTAATGTGACATTCATGATCAACCATTATTGGCATTTAATCTTATAGTTTGGCGATAGATTTTTGGTCGATGGGATAACTAAGTAGTATTAAAGATACAATCGCTGTTTTCGTCTTTGATTAAGTCAAATCAGTTATACATTTCAAAAATTAAGTAAACAGAATCTTTGTCACCTGGTATTTTTTAGCAAAGCGAAAAGAAAATTCTTTTAAATAAGACATTTTAAATTAATCGTTTTTAATCTGACGTAATTTTGACCAAACTATTCTTTCTCATTTTAATATTCACGTGAAATTACTTTTGTTAGAAATGAAATATTATTTGCGCTGTCCTAACAAAAATAGTTGAAAAGATCCTCTCAAAATATTAAATAAATCTCTAGCGCAGTTTCTAAATTTAAACTGTTTTGCAATATTATTTTGTGTTCAATTTATGTAATAACTGTAATGTGACGTAATTTCTCCTATTTAAATCTTCTAATGCATGTAATAACTGTAATGTGACGTAATTTCTCCTATTTAAGACTTCTAATGCATGTTAATGAATTTATTATTTTACAATATCCTTTCTCTTTTAAAATTCACGTGTAAATATAGTTTTTATGACATAATTTTTAATAAGTTCCTGCTTTCTATGCATAATTATTTAATTCTAATTCCAAAGTTTTTTTCTGTTCATAATAGTCACGTGCAATTAAATTTTTAATTTGAAGTAAACATTATTGTTTGCGCTGTTTATACAGTTGGCAACAGTTTAAATTAATACTATTTTCTAAAATATGTAAAAAATATCTCTCAAAATGCTGAAAATTTGAATTAAAAATAGAAATAGAACTTCAAAAAATGAATCAAATTAAAAAAAGAAATACAGTCTGCACACCGGGAACTTCAAACGTATAAAATGATCTAAAAATGATTAAATTCCCATGTATAGTTTTAACTGCTATAAAGCTTTTTTAGTGGAACGATTTTGTGCAGCTTTAGCATTAAATATCTCTTAAAATAATTCTTCGATTTGAAAACTGTCTGCATCAGCGTGTTTATCAAACATTTCTGTATAATACCACCGATTTTCATATTTTTGAATGTAATATTTTTCTTTAATATTAACGAAGAAAGACCCCGGTCACAAAAAATTCAAAACCGGCGGTGGTGACAGCGGTAGTTACTTTTTTTTAGAATAGAGCTATAACAATATTTATTTCCATTTATTTATTATTATTTTTTTAATGGCACGACCATTAAAAGCTGCCATGAATTTTATTTTTATCTGTCTCATTCTCTAAAATCGTAAATTTGAAACTTGATGCAGCTAACGATTTATAATATACTAGGGGGCTCGGCCCCCTACAAGCTACGCTTGCCAACCCCCCGTTCAGACACTGCAGTCTCTAAAAGCACGCTAATTTGATCGGCTTTAATTGAATTTTTTGGGAAGATTGAATTATAATTAAAAAAACAGAGGCGATCTCCCTATAAACGGGTTTCTATTCATTTCTCTTTGATTGGGGAATTTTATGGAAAAATCAGCTGCTGCTAAAAGATACAATGGCATTTCAAAATCATCTAATATAAAATGAATTAAGTAAACAGAGTCTTTGTCTCCCGGTATTTTTTAACAAAGCGAAAAGAAAGTCCTTTTAAATAAAACATTTTAAATATATCGTTTTTAATCTGACGTAATTTTCACCAAACTTTTCTTTCCCTTTTTAATATTCACGTGAAAATGCTTTTATTAGAAATGAAATATTATTTGCGCTGTCCAAAAAAAAAAAAAATAGTTGAAAAGTTCATCTCAAAATATCAAGTAAATGTCTCGCGCTATTTTAAAATTTAAACTACTATTTTGCAATATTATTTTTTGTTCATTTTACGTAATAAGTGTAATGTGACGTAAATGTGATGTAATTTTTCCTATTTAAGACTTCTAACGCATGTTAATGAATTTATTACTTTACAATATCCTTTCTCTGTTAAAATTCACGTGTAATTATAGATGAAGTAATTTTCAATAAGTTCCTGCTTTTTATACGTAATCATTTAATTCTAATTTGAAAGTTTTTCTTTTCTGTTTGTAATAGTCACGCATAAATAAATTTTTAATTTGAAGCAAACATTATTGTTTCCGTTGTTTATACAGTTTGGCAACAGGTTAAATTAGTACAATTTTCTGAAATAAGTAAAAAATATCTCTCGAAATGCTGAAAATTTGAATTTAAAATAGAAATGAAACCTCGAAAAATGAGTCAAATTAAAAAAATAAATTAATTCTGCACACCGGGAAATTATAACGTATAAAATGATCTAAAAATTATTAAATTCCGATGTATAGTTTTTGCTCCTATAAAACTTTTTTAATGGAACGATTTTGTCCAACTTTAGCATTAAATATCTCGTAAAATAATTCTTCGATTTGAAAACTGTCTGCATCAGCGTGTTTATCAAACATTTGTGTATAAAACTACCAATTTTCATATTTTTGTATGCATTATTTTTCTTAATATTAACGAAGAAAGACCTCCGGTCACAAAAAATTCAAAACCGGCGGCGGTGACAGCGGTAGTTACTTTTTTTTAGAATAGAGAGATATTTTTTATTGCTTGAATTTTATTTTACATTTTTATACATTGTTTAAATATTAAGCCTGGATATCAAGGTAATTTCTTTTATAGTTCTTATACGGATATTTTCCTTTCTTTCCATTTTATTTTTTACGCAAATGAATGACAAACTTTTCTTTTTAACGCATACACATATATATTCTTGATATTGGTCAGAAAATATAATGAAAATTGTAGATCAGCATAATTTATTTAATTGATACATGTAAAATATTTTAGTTTAAATATTTTAATTATAAAATTATTATTTTTTCAAAATATTATTGAGTGTTAAATTTTATTTAAGTATAAAGCATTCAAAATAATAATAATAAAATAAAAATCCTATAACTTATCTTCCTAATAAAATATGTCATCGTTGAAATGATTTTTCGACAAAAATATTACACATTTTGCCAGACCTGGGTTCGAACCTGCATCCTCTACAAAAATTCAGAGTTTTAAACTGACTGCTTTAACTCGCTATGATAGCAGGAACTCGTTTTTCTTCCATCTAAATTAAAGATGTTCGAAAAACAGTTGACGCATATACAATTATCTCGAATTTGATTTCTGATCTTACAGAAATAGTTTTGCGTTTTAATATTTGATACCTTATTTTCTCAAAGAAGCAGCTACAACTTAACATGCTAGTTCCCAACCTTCGTGTGTAGTGTAACTATTGGCCATTCATAAAGCGGATCATTAGCCATAACTTTTAGCCTCAAATCACTGTGTTTATCTTCTGTGTGTAATATGACCAAAACAATATGACAGCCCTGAAATAAACTGTATCTAGCTCTTAATATCGACACAATAAATTTTTGAATTGCTAATAATGCTGAAGGAGCCAAATAATATTAACTTTATGAAAGAAAGAAAAGCTTGTTTACAGTAAGATAGAATAGCAGACAAACTTAAAACAACTTCTACCTGTGATGTGATAGTTCAACTGAGCGAGCATTTTTGTGCACGTCACTTCAAAGGCAGGCTTGTACTTTATACTGCTCATGCTCAACTGTAGAATTTTAATTAAAAATTACGTCTAATTAATAAAATATTTGAACAAACGAATGTACGATAACAAATCTGTGGCCAAATATCTTTCATTAAAAAAGAGATTGGTGTAATTTGATGCAGTAGTTTCTTCTCACGGACTGCCGAAAAAAATCGCTTAGCGTTTTAAGTATATAGATATTTGAAAATGTCAGTTTTATTTCCAGTATGACATCATAAGTCTTTTCTTTCCAATTCTTGTGAAATTCTTTCAATTTCATTTTTAATGTTGAAATCTTTAAATTGAACATTATTTGCTGTAGACAAATTATTATTGCGGTTTTTGAATTTTTAGCAAGATAAATTGTTAAATTTTATATGAAAATTTTTCATTAATTCTCAACAAAAACAATGAAATTTTGAATTTATTACGAAAAGTATTTGAATAAAGAAAGTAAAACATAACCTGTGTTACTTTGGGTTATAATTCACCTATATCCAAAGACTCAATCACCCGTTTTGTCCCTGGTGTCAGCCAAACCTTTTAACACTTTGAAATTTATATTATTATTAGAATTTGGATAGATTGAAAATTTTGTGGCATCAGGGACAAAATGAGGGAAGAAAAAAAAAAAAAAAAAAAAAAAAAACCCACCACTTTCTATGGGTATTATTGTGTTAAATTAACATTGTGCAGCCACTCTGGAAATAAAAAGGCATGCCACAGCAGCGCAATATTTAAACCCTTCTTTATGGAATAAACTTTTTTCGGTAATCAATAAAAAATATATGTATGTTTTTAATTTTTTAAAGAAAGTAAGGCAGTGTTTTTTTTCCCTTCTCTGATACACAAAGAAGAAAGACAGGGGGAAAAAAAAATATCTAACGTGGGTTTCCTAAGTAACCATCTTTTTTGCCCAAAGCTGTTACTGTTATGACCCATGGTGACTTCAGAGTTAAGAGCACTTTTTTTCTTCTGCTATTCAACACATGCAAGGTATATTTAGTCAAAGTAAAGTCATCCTTGTAAATGGTAAATAAAACATCCAGTTAATGGTCCTGGTAAAACATGCTTCACTGTTATCCCGGGTCTGTATAATGCTGGGTGGGTCTGCAAATTTATTAATTAAAAAAAAAAAAAAAAATCAGCTTCTATCAGCTGTGAATGAACCAGTTTTGTGTCTTTAGTATTTTTAACCAACTTAAAAAAGGGAGATTATAGAGTTTGTTCTTATATTTATATGGGTGCATGATTTTTGAATGGAGACTATTTTTTTTTTCGATGGCCGGTTCTATATGAATTTCCTTACGGCTCAAAAAATGGTATGTTTGTTTTTGTCCATCTTTTTAAAATTTCTAAGCTCTTTCTTTTATTTATAATAAAGGGGGAAAAAATAAAAATAGCCAATCACCATAAAAATTGATTAGGCTGTTAAGGTATAAAAATAGTGATTACATTTGTCTAATTTTATTTATTTTTTTTTTCCCAGAGCTAACACACAAAAAAAGAAAAAAAAAAAAGGTTTGAAAAGAGTGGTTTTAAGTGAATCTGGCTAACAATAAAGAGTTTTTACTAAAGCAACTATTGTACTAAACTACTCTCTCTAACTTGAGCCAACTAACATGCTATAGTAAAATTTTAAACTATGACAACTTTTTAGATATATATATTTTAAATAATGGTAAGTAAGTTGTCAGTTAATAAATAAAAATTGAAATTGGTATTATTTTTTGTCTTTAAAATTACTTTTTATTGTTTTCTTTTTTTCTTCAAAATTTTACTTTGCTTCACACAAAAACACTGAAAATATTGCTATCTGATTTGTATTTTAGACAGAGTATTTAGCGGTCAAGAAACCAATTTGGATGTATATGATGCAATTTGTAAACCCATCATCAAGGAAGTTATTAAAGGTTTTAATGGTAAGTATTTCTGATTGAAGAATCTGCTGAATTTCTTTTTCCCATTACTTGTCTTTTATTTTTTATCATCCGTTAAGTGTTCTAAAATCATGTGTTGATTATTTTTGTACATTTCTTAACAAGAATAATTGTTCATTGTTTTTTATATTCTTGTACCTTTAAAGCAATGGTTCACAACCTTATTTTCTCTCCTGTATCTCTTGCGTATTATTTACATTTATGAGTACCTCTCCTCTTCTCTCATACACCTGCCCTCACATATACTTCCTTGAAAAAAATATTTGTTTTTGTTAGTTAATGTTCTTTTGCTTGTTTCAATTCTTTTAAAAACTTCAATATTTACTTTTTTTTCAATTTGAGACATAAAACGATCTTAAAAATAACTAACAACAAAACACTTCAAATTAACAATTTAGAAAAAGGAAACAATGCTATAGTACTATTAGTACTTATTACTGATTTAAAGCCTGTCATCCAGGGGTGACATTTCTTTTTTTTTTTTAAGTACAAGAGCCGTAAAATTTTGCAATACTACTCACCTTAGCATATCCTGCTCTCCAATCTGCCCACATGTTTGTCTTTCATACATTATTTTCAGAAATCATGCAAACTTTGTTTTATTAAAAAAAAAAAAAAAAAAAAAAAAAAAAAAGATTCAGTTTTGAATTTTCTGGAAATTTAAGGCATTCGGTTTTGAAAAAAAAAAAATCGGTCATCAGTCCGAAAATTGAACAAAAAAGAATATTGTGAAATTCAAGAAATGGTCGCTGAAAAAAATTAATTTTGTCAATCGTTCTCAAAAAAAAAAATTAATTTCATCAAATGACTCCAGAAAAAGTACAAATTTTGTCAAAAGATTGTAAAAAAGTATAAATTTCATCAAAAGATAGCAGAAAAAACACTAATTTTGTCAAAATATCGAGGAAAAAGTGCAAATTTCATCAAAAGATTGAGGAAAAGATGCGATTTTCATAAAAAAGACGAGATTTCTGTTGTAGGGTTGCAGAAAAAATGTTAATTTCCTCAAAGGATTGCTGAAAATACGCAACTTTCCTCAAAGAATCGCGGGAAAGGTGTGATTTTCTGGAAAGGGATGTGGAAAAGAATTTCGTCATAGGGCCACATAAAGACAAATTTCATTAAAGGATCCCAGATAAAATGCGAATTTTGTGAAAGGATCACAGAAGCGATGCGATTTTCATCAAACAGCCACTGAAAAGATGCAAATTTTGTCAAAGAATCTTAGAAAAACTCGAATTTGTCAAAGGATCG
Organism: Maratus speciosus; assembly: GCA_963932465.1. Lineage (NCBI taxonomy): Eukaryota > Metazoa > Arthropoda > Arachnida > Araneae > Salticidae > Maratus > Maratus speciosus. Next base: position 353,296,448 of record OZ010797.1, on the reverse strand, counting down.
CGGAAGAGATACGATTTTTGTCAAAAGGCTGCGGAAAATATCAAGTTTCGTCAAAGGGCTGCAGAAAAGAAGCGATTTTCGTCAGAAGGCCACAGAAAAGACGAGAGTTCCGTCAAAGGCCTGTGGAAAAAATTTTAATTTTATGAAAGGATCTCGGAAAAAATGAGATTTTCGTCAAAGGATCGCAGAAAAAACACAATTTTTGTCAAAGGGCTACCGAAAAAACGTGAATACTGTCAAAAGGCCACGGAAAAGATTCCAATTTCTTCAAAGGATCTCTGAAAAATGTGAATTTTGTCAAAAAATGCGATTTTCGTCAAAAGGTCGTGGATAAAAACATAAATTCCATCAGAGGGCCGCAAAAAAGACACGATTTTTGTCAGAGGGCCGCTGAAAAGATGCGATTTTCGTCAAAGGGCCGGGGGGAAAACGGAAAATTTGTCAGAGTTCTATAGATAAAACACGAATTTCCTCAAAATAATGTAGAAAAAATGCAAATTTTGTCAAAGTACTGTGGAAAGATGCAAATTTCATGGAAGAGCGGGTAGTATTATTATAAGAAGCAGACGATTTATTCAAATCATTTGCGCAGAATTAAAAATTACTAATGATGCTCATGCAAATTTGTTTAAAAAACGAGTTTTCGCATTTAGAAAGTGAAAAAAAACTATACCTGCACCTTAAATATAGACATATTAAAAAAGTAATGGTGTTGAAAGTCTTGCTACATATATTATAGATGTGGATAATACAAAAAATAAACGGGTACTCTTTTAAATTGATCACCTTGTGTGTATATATATATATATATATATACATAAATTACTTTCTAGCTATGACATGCATATGACTCTGACTGAAATTTATTAACAAAAGAACAAACTAGAGAGAAAGAGTCTAATAAACGTTAAATTTGATGATGATTGATGTTAATCGAAGCATGTTGTGGAGTATAAATTAAGTTCACAGTTCAAAAACTCTTGTTCAGACTCAGCATTTGACAGAGATTTACAATTATTGAACACAGATTTTTGAGTTCACTTTTTATATCTTTCTAGAAGATTAAAAAAATTAAAAAAATTTCTTTTATTTATATAAATAATTTTGCGTAATTTAATTCCATGACTTCATCATCTCCATATATATGATCTAAGTTGATTTTGCAACTTTGCTAAACTTTGGGAGTAAGAACTTTCTTTGGCTTCATTGATAAATTCCTTATAATCTGTACAATATTTGTCAAATGAACAGAAGGCAGACTGTTTTTAATATAATTGAAATCTACTTATGAAGTCTAGTTGTTTCCGAGTTCAGACTAATATTTAAATATTCATAACAAAAAATATTGCTGATGAATTCTGGTGAGATCTGGTTCATGTTCTGAATCAAATTAAGCTTTGCTGCCATCCAGTCAAACATTATAAATTTAAATGATCAGGGGTGTGCAATAATATCAGTCTACTTGCTATTTGCAAGTGAATTAATTCTCTAACAACGTAAGTGCTAGTGATGGCTGATGTCAATATTTTTTATTGATTTAATCGATACTATCATTCTTTTTTATTGATGTTTCTAATCAGTAAATTGTTATTCTTAACCAACATCAGATTCGATTTTATGAAGAATTGCCATAAAAAATAAGATTGGCTTTGATGTTAGATTACTATCACTGTAATATGACTAATTTTGCATTAACAGTTTCATGTGAGCTCTTGAAATATTGGATATTTTGTTTAAAGAGCTCACAAGGGTAAAAAAATTTGACCCTATATAACAATTTAAAAGGATCAAACTAACCCAATAAAATGTGAATCGTTTTCAATGGACGTCACTGAGACAAGGATAAGTACATATACTGCTCAAGTCGATACTAGATTGACAACCTCAGTACAGAAATATAATATGTTCAGCATAGAAATCAGCATTGGCAGTTGCATCATGCCTGAACCAGGGCTTTATTATTTCAGCAGACTTCGCCTGTTCCAGGACCAGGATTATATTTTATTTCTACATACTAGGCCTGCATGATGGACCAGTACTGATACTACTCTGCATTCTATGGCTTGCAAATATATAACAATTTATAACGTCAAAATTTTCCATAAATACATATGCAGTATTCTAAAAAAAATCTTAATTGTATGTTGAGAAATTTTCTGTGGAAATTCAGTCATGTCTGATTTAATCCATTTTTGCACATGGCAAGCCTGGCCTATTTTCACTAATTTTAGCATGAGCTGGGCCAGGCTGTGAACCACGAAAATACAAACGGTCCAGGCTCGGGCCTGGAAATTGCGGCCTGTGCAGACCTCTAATATGGGTAGTAGAAGGATTGTTCAATTTACTTTTTCTTTGAAATCGTCATAGCAGATTGGCATGATCGATCTATACCCGTTAGATTGTCTATCTGGAGCTCAATTTTACTATTTTAGATGCAGAATACCTATCAAATTTTGCATAAGAGATTTTTACACTGTTTACTGTTGAATTTAGTGTCAGAATGCGGATTACTTTGAATGTTATCCTTATTTTAGCTTTATCAACTCTTTTTGTATTAGTATTTTAATCTTTACTATATTTAATTATTAATTGTAATTAGTGATGCTGCATATGCAACGAATAGTAGTTTGGCCGAATACTGAATATTCGGCCGCCGAATATTAATTCATAAATTCTGATTTAAACCAAAATATCAATATCTTCATACAGTTTTTATTAAACATATTCACCCTTAAAGATAATTAAAAACAAAATTTAAATTAGTTGTAATTCAAATCAATGGTTGCTCTTAGAGGAAGTGTTTAAGTTTGTTAAAACCTTTTGAACAAGCTACAGTAAAAATTAGTTCAATAACATCACTTATTTCGGAAGTTATTCTAATGGTGAAGACTTTATTCGTCATAGCCTGGAGAAGGGAATGAATTTTTTGGTGTTGGAACATTTAAAGACAGTCTGGCTCAAAACATGAATGCACGCTTTAAACATATTCATGATAATGGGCATTTTTGCATTTCAACTTTGCCAGACCCCAGGTTTAAACTTTCATTTTTTTTTTTTTAATTATTATAAAGCTGAAGAAAATCATCTCAAGTTAAAATCTCAACTGATTCTACTTATGTGTCTCAAACAATGAGATTCCTGAAACTGAAACAAATGCAAATGTGGCAGAAACAAGCAAAGATGTTCATAATGAGTAAAAGACCACATTTTGTGATTGCTTCATGCAGACTTCAACTAATAACAAAAACAAAACAGTTAATTTCAGCCTTTATGATGAGCAGCAGTTATTTTGATTAATCACTCTTAGATAGAAATGAACGCCCTGTCCACTAAATTGGTGGAAAGCAAATTCTATTGAATGTGCAAATACCTAAGCATAATTAAATCATTTATATATATATATAAATACAAATAATTAAATTTACTTTACATTTTTAAATAATATTACTTTTCATGTATTCCAAATTAAGAAAATTCAAATGATTATTAAATTTATATTTAATATTTGAAATAAAATTGTATTTTAAATTTGATAAAATTTAAATTTCCTTAATGAACACATAAATATAAACCTATAGGTATGTTATTTAAAATATGTCAATTGATATTATTTAAGTATTGCGCGGCAGCGCAATACTTATTTATTTCCAGTGTCACTTAATGTTAATTTAACATGGGAAAGCCTATGGAGATCATAACTTTTTCATTTTTTCTTCCCACCTTTTTGTCCCTGATGCCACTCATTTCTTATTCTTTACTAATTCTAATGATGTTATAAAATTAAAGTGTAAAAACGTTTGCCTGACGTCAGCGTCAAAACGAATGGTAAAATGCCTTTGCATATGAGCGAATTATTACCCAGAGAGAAACATGGGCAAATTTGTTTTTACATGATTCAAATATTTTTCTTAATAATTCCAATTTTCGCTTTTTTCATTGAAAATCAACGAACATTTTTCATAGAAAATGTAACATTTTTACTTCATTGTTGCAAAAATTTCAAAAGCCTTAATAATAATTTATTTCTTTTTAGTTGAAAAATTTTCACGTGAAATATTAAATTGAGCTAGGGTTTTTTTTTTTTTTTTTCCAAAAATTAAAAAGGTGAATATAGCGTCATAGTGGAAATAAAAAGGATATTTTGAGAATAAGTTTTTGCTTTGGTCAAGTTTATATTTTAGTAAAAAGTTTCCAATGGATAGCTATTTTTACGCAGGTAGAGAATTTAGTGTGGAATTACATAACTTAAATTTTAAAATGTATTTTTTTTTCCGAGATGAGAACTATTTATACCCCAAGTTAAACTTAGGTAATAATTTTCTGATGTGTTTACATCACCCCTTGGGAGGGAATAAGGTAACAAAATTTAAGTAAAACTCTTATTTTTTATTTTTTTCTGTATCACAGCTATAAAATTGTTAAATATTAAAAGTAAGGATTCAACGCAATTTACATTTACATTCATAGCGTTCCTGAGTGGGAAATAGGGTATATAAATTTAAGTGAACTTAATTTTTTATGTTTTGATTATAAATTTTTTACGTACAGATTAGAAGTTTTTGTTCAAACTACCGCAACCTGCATACTACAGGGGTGAAACATTTTGAATTACACATTGGTAAACTGCATCCCATATTGTGATGCAATACCGCATACCTCAAAGCCTGATGATGATACTCTCTATTAATTTTGAAATGCGTTCGTCTGAGTACAGTAGTTATTAAAAAATTTGACATGTTTAACAAAAACATAATTTGAAGAACAAATTAAAAAAACAAAATTTATTTCATTCAATTAGTTCTATATTTAATGTTAAATTTTTGTAACATGTTAAGCCAATTGAAGATTAAAAAATAAAAATAAAATTCATACAATATGATACCTAAAACACCCTAAAAAATTAGATTCCGTTCAAATGAAATCGAAATAAATCTTAGACTTTTTTTTTAGTTTTGTATTTTGCATGCATCTTATCATTTTATGCACAATTGCCATAAACATAATGCAAAATCCACAATACAAATAATTTCAATTAAAAATGGAAGAAGTCTAAGATTTATTTCAATTTCATTTGAACGGAATCTAATTTTGTAGGGTGTTTTAAGAATCTTATTGTATGAATTTTATTTTTATTTTTTAATCTTCAATTGGCTTAACTAATTTGTTACAAAAATTTAACATTAAATGTAGAACTAATTGAATGAAATAACTTAATATCTGTCCCTTCTCGGTAGTACTGGGCGATGCATCGATACATCGCGAGATATCGATGTAAATCATAAATCGTCAAACCGATTTCCTGATCTTTGAATTAGCGATGCATCGCAGTCATACGATGCATCACACCGGGATCACAAATGAATGGGACAGTACAGGGAAATCTGGTTTCACATCCGATGTGAATAAACAACTCGTGCATAGCTAGATATCGATTATGTGCAAAACTGATGGCAGAGTAAGGAGAGACTGGTTTCTCCTTCAATCATCGAAGCAGATAAACAATGTAATCCAAAATTGATACCAATTACAAATCGTTGCATGCTTCATATTTTCAATCCTGTTTTTCTAGCTGTATGAATAGTACCATGAAGTTCATTTGAAAAAATACTATGATGCCAAAGATACATTTTCCCTAGGCCACATTACTCTGACTCTGAACATGTGCTATAACATTTAGAGTCAGCTGTTTTTTCATCTTGTACTGACAGGAAAAGAGGATTGGTTTATTTGTTTACTTTGATAAGATGAGTCATTTTCTGTGTTTTTTTTATTTAATATGTATTATAGCAAAACTATTGTAGTCAATCAATTAATATAACAAATAGCAACAATTGATGCAGTAAGTTTTAGTAAGAAATGCTTCTTAGTGTTATAATCCATTTGCATCCATTTGTTTTTTTTTAATTACTTTATCTTTATTAAGGAACTGTTATTTCAGCTTATTTTTCAATGATGTTGCTCTATATTTTGATAACATCTTAATTATTATATTTCTAGTTATTTATTTTAAAAATATTCCTCATTACTTTTAATCAATTGAAATCAAATTTCGTGTTAATTCCCATACGGTGTGACCATATGACAATCCTTTTACATCCTTTTAATTAATTTTTATTTATTAGGTACTTATATATTTTTTGAATCTTAAAAATGTAAATATAGAAATTTTACTCTTATTTTATTGATTTTTATTTTTTAATTAAAATAAAATGGAGGTATTTATAATCCTTTTACATCCTTTAAATTAATGATTATTTCTTATTGCACTTTTAATATTTTATATCTTAAACAGCTAAAGAAGTACAATCTATAGCAATTTTATTGGTTTCCCCCCCCCCCCCCCTGTAAATGGAAAAAATTACAAATGTCTACGACATTTCATGTCTTTAATATCCTTTATTTTGCAGAACCAATTCAGGGAAAAACCAGTTTGCAAATTATTTAACATTCAATTTAAGAGGAAGATTTTTTTTTGGGGGGGGGGGGGGGGGCTCCCCTTCCTAGAATTTTCAATTTTTTATTAATCTGAAATGAATATTCTTGGATTTGTAACTAGTTTCTTAATCTTTTTTAAAATTTAATACTTGATTGCTAAGAATTAATCCCAGTATTTCTTTTCTAAACTGAGTCCTTTTTTAAGATGTGAAAATATTTTTTACATCCTTTAAAAAAATGAATATTTTCTATAAACATGTATATTTTTTCAATCTTAAACATGTATATTTTTTCAATCTTAAACATGTATATTTTTTCAATCTTAAACATACCAGTATATAAATTTTAATCTAATTTTATTGATTTTCTTTTATTTTTACTTCATAAAAGGGAAATATTTCCTAAAGGCAAGCACATTACATTTCAGTGCCTTAGTATTTGGCAATTTGTAGAAATAAGGTAATCATGTTATAATCCTTTTACATCCTTTATTTCAATTATTATTTTCTAAATACACTTATATTTTCACAATCTTAAACATACCAGTATATAAATTTTAATCTAATTTTATTGATTTTCTTTTATTTTTACTTCATAAAAGGGAAATATTTCCTAAAGGCAAGCATATTACATTTCAGTGTCTTAGTATTTGGCAATTTGTAGAAAGAAGGTGACCATGTTATAATCCTTTATTTTAATTATTATTTTCTAAATACATTTATGTTTTCACAATCTTAAAAATGTTGATGTATAAATTTTATTATAATTTTATGGATTTTTTAATTTTATGAAATGGAGTACTTGCAATTTTTCACAACATTTCTGTGCCTTAATATTGGTTATTTTGCAGACTCTCTCTTATAAAAAAGGCAGGGGCAATTTACAAATGATTTAAGTCGTCATCGGTGCTTCAGTTTTGCAATGCATCTCGCCGATCTCCAGACATCGGTTCTGACCGATGTGGAGACATAACTGAAACCCATGATTGCCGGTTCACAAAAATCAACTTCCACATTCATGGGAAGTAAATGTGCATGCGCAGAAATCGGCGATCGTTTGGAATGAAATCGGTTCACTGATTTAAATTAAGGAGAGAGAGAGTGCCAGGAGAGGAGAAATTTACCTACCCTCTCCTTAAGTCTTCAACTTTTGTATTAGTTGAGTTTTATTTTTAAACTAAAATAAAATGGAAGTGTTCATAATCCTTTTACATCCTTTAAACTAATGATTATTTCATATTGCACATTTAAAAATTTATATCTTAAACAGCTTAAGATATAAAATGTACTGCAATTTTATTGGTTTCACCCCCCTCCCCCCAAAATGGGGGGGGTCCCCCTTCCTTGAATTTTCAATTTTTGTATTGATCTGGAATGAATAAGAAACTAGTTATAAATCTAAGAATAATCTTTTATAAAATTTAATACTTGATTGTTAAGAGTTAATCCACATATTTCTTTTCCCTGAAGTCCTTTTTAAGATGTGAAAATCTTTTTACATCCTTTAAAAAAATGATTATTATCAGTATAAATTTTTTAACCTGATTTTATTGATTTTTTTTTCTTTTTAACTTCATAAAAGAGAAATATTTCCTAAAGGCAAGTAGATTACATTTTAGTCCTTTGTGTATCTGGTAATTTGTTCAAAGAAGGTAACCATGTTATAATCCTTTTACAGCCGTACCGATGCATCAAATTACATCGGTGACAAGTTCCTTCCTCAGCATAAAACCAGATTTTTCCTCCCCATCCCTTTCTTTTCCCATCGTGAATAAACACACATCGGTTTGGTGAATGAACACACATCGGTTTCGTGAATAACCAGACATCGGTTTCGTTTCTCTTCCCATCCTGAATAAACATGCATCGGTTTCTCTCCCCATTCAAGAAGTGAATGAACAATAGCAGGCAGAGACATCCATACCAGCTGTATGATGAACAGTGAGTAGTATAACGCGAGGTATAACAACGATGTTGATGTTTATTTGAAAAGAAAATATGGCCTGTGATGGCCTAGTGACAGCTGGTTTTTCTTGTGTCCACAAGAAAAGAAGGGTTGATTCTTTCTTTTGTTTATTTTGGTATGATGATCCATTTTAATTTTTTTTAAAATCAATTTATCTTTAATAAGGAACTTTTATTTTAGTTTATTTTTTAATGATATTTTAACATATTTTAAGAAAATCAGAATTATTGTGTTATTCTTAATTATTTATTCAAAACTACTTCATATTAGTTTTAAATCAATTAAGACTGAAATTAGTTTTATTAATTAACTACAAAGTATTTTATTAATATCAAAGATTAAGAATGTCTTTCTATTAAATATTTAAAATTACTTCTTTAAAACTTTTATCTTAAACTGTAGGATCTATTGTATTTTTAATTAATTTGAAATAAATATTCTTAGATTTGTAAATCTGTTTTAGAATGTAACTTAATACTTGATGTTCATTTTGATGATTAAGATTTAATGTTTTTGTAATTTACAACCCTTCAATATTATTTGAGTATTTGCTTTATAAACACATTACAAAATCTTATTTAGGTGTAATCAGATCATATGACAATCATTTAACATCCTTTACATTAATGATTTTTTCTAATGTACACATATATTTTTTCAATCTTTAAAATCAAAATATATAAATTTTATTCTAATTTTATTGAACTTTATATTTTAATTTAAGAAACTGGAAGTATTTATAATCTTTTTACATCCTTTAAATTAGTGAATATTTCTTTTTGTACATTTAATATTTTAAATCTTAAATATCTAAAGATATAAAGTGCACTCTAATTTTATAGTTTCCCTTCCCCCTTTACAACCCTTCCCTTCTTTAAGACTCCACTAAATTTCATTACTTTTGTACATGGTATTTTGAAAAAAAATTATGTTGAGGAGGGAGAAGGGGATCAGTATGCAAAGTATTTGGCATTTGAGCTTAAAGAGGGCTGAGAGTGCTAGGATAAGTGATAAGTAATTTTATGCTTGATTGCTGTGTTTTCTTTTTAAACAAGATCTTTTTTTCAAGATGTGACTATATGGCAATCTTTTTGCTTCCTTTAAAGTATTGATTATTCTTTATGTACAAGTATATTTTTTCTATCCTAAACATCTCAGTGTATACATTTTACTTTAATTTTATTTATTTGTAATTTGTAAAAAAGTAACTGTGATAATCCTTTTACGTCCATCAGATTAATTATTATTTTACTTATACATATATGTTTTCTCAAACCAAAACATATAGATCTATAAATTTTACTATAATTTTGTGATTTTTTTAAATATTATGAAATGAATTATTAGCAGACTTACCTCAATATTTAATTCAATATTGAGTACCTCAATGCCTCAATATTGAGTATTTTGCAGGAAATTTTCTTGTATAAAAAGGAAGGAGTATCAACTTGCAAATTTTTTAATTTTTAGGTGCTGGTAGGAGTAAGAGACCTTCTCTTCTGAATTTTTATTTTGTAATTAATTTGAAGTTTATATTAATTTCTATTATTTTTTAATTATAAAGGAATGCTGCTTTTTTATGGATTTAGTTTGAATGTTTTTGTAAATCAAACACATAATATTCTTATCCACATTTTTGCTTTCTGAACAAAATCCCATTTAAAGTTGTTATATGATAATCCTTTTACATCCTTTACATTTATGATTATTTTTTTATATACAATTAAAGCTTTTAAATCTTAAATATGGGGGGGGGGGGAAGGGAGCAATTTTCAGTTTTAATATATTACCAAGCATCAATTCGCAAATCAAAGACAATTTAATGCTCTAAGGAGAAAATTTTCCACACAGGCCACTCCCGAAATTCACCATCACTTAGAAATCTGGAGTTTTGAAGAATAATTATTTGAAAAAAATAAGGGGGGTGGTCACTTTTCATGTTATCAGTTGAATCATGGACACATACAGTGAGAAGTACATCCCCCTTCACTACTACTTTTTAAAACTTTCTTGGTTAAAATATATATATGTATTCCCCAGTTGGATTTTGAAGTTTAGGTATTAAAAGAAAACTATTATGACTTGCCATAATTTTTTTTTTTTTTTTGTAATAAAACAATAGTTTAATCACGAGGTCCACACCTAGTCTAACATCGTGATGCATCGCAACATCGCGGTTTAGCCTCAGTGATGCATCGCGATGTAGAAATCCTAATATCGCCCAGTCCTACGTTCTCGGGCTTAAACAATGTAGGAAATAAATTTTGTTTTTTTAATTTATTCTTCAAATTATGTTTTTGTTTAATTTATTATATAAACGATTTTGTTTTAGTATTCGGCCAAACCGAATATCCAGCTTTTAAGCTGAATACCGAATATCAACCGAATATTCATTGCATCCCTAATTGTAATGCATTTTATGTGATTTTAAAGATTTTAACACTCACCCCATGGCAAAGGATTTTTCAAAATTATTTTACTTTCTCCCCCTCCCCACCCCCCTCATTTAATAGCTTAAAATATTGGCCATCCCATAATCTTTCTAAATCCCCCCCCCCCCTTTTTCTTTTTTTTTTTTTTGGAAATCCATCGATAATTTTAAGCCCCAGGGCCTAGAATGCTTAAAAGGAAGCACCTACCACCAAATTTTTCTTACCCTAATGCAGTATCTTCCACTCATGGGAAAATTATGAAACTTATATCAGTCTGTGTCTAAATTCAAATAGAAAAATATTGGCAGATGTTACGTAATTTTAATTTCCCTTTTTCATCCCAAGAGAGCGCTATAAAGTTTTATTTCTTTAATTTAAACATTTTGCTATTTTTGTCCAAAAATTATGAAATAAAAACTTCTCATTCTAGTTTCATCTTTCTATCAACAGGGGCACCTCCTTTTGAAATTTTTCATATTTAGCCCCAGGCTCTTGACATTTATCATCCAATTTTCAAAATTTTTTTGTTTCATTATTACTTTCAATCATTACTAAAATCCTCTAAGTTCTTGACTCATTCTGGACAAGCTTTGGCCACATTGGGGCCCCCTTTTTATATCACTAGCCCTAATCATACAATTAACTTTTTTTTTTTTTTTTACCATTCTCCTTTTTCCCTTAAATTTCTTATTCATCTAGCCAACTTTAACCCTTGGTCTGCCACACCGTCAATTTTCATCACTAGCGAGTGCATTATATGTTTTTTAATCATTTGCTGTATTTTCAAGTGCTAGGATATAAATATGATACTGAGTTCTAAACTGCATGAAACTCCTTTGCTACATATCTATCTTAATTTTATTAAAAAAAATTATTAAGGAAATGCATTATAGTAATGAATTATTTTTTTCAGTCACATAATTTTTTTTCCATAACTAAATTGTAAAAAATAGATGGATTTTTAAAATTTAAATTGGACTTTTATGATTTTTTTTCTTTCATGAAAGCATTGAAGAATTATAAGTTTTTAAAACAATTAAGCCTCTAATTAAATGACAAAAAGAAGCATAATTTGTGTTTTATACTTCAATTAATAAAATTATGATTAGTAATTATAGAAATATCAAAAAATGCAAATGCACAATTTCATTAATTTGCAGAGCAAATAATCAAGTATCATAACACTTTTTGTGCTGGTACTTTGTAAAATCACTGTAATCACATAAATCTTTACATTACACAAATATGGATACTAATCTGTTATATCTGTTAATTCACACATACACATAGAATAAATATAATCATATTGACAGTTATGCTTGCAATTCACATTAACTTCTTAAACTATAAAATGTCAGCATTGTTACCACTCATTGTGTAATATTTTCATTTATACCTTTGAACTTAAAAATGTTTTCTTGCTTTTCTTTTGTTGTTTCACTTTTTGATTTTTCTATTTGTTGTGTACGAGTCCATAAGTAGAAATTATTAAATTTCTTTAGTGTTGATGCTAGAAAAAAAGGTCCACCTGGTGAGAGATTTTATAAAAGGGCACTCTTACTTGCAGTCTGTTCTAAAAACATATTTTGAACTGTCCCCTTTTATCAGTAGAATTTTGCGATTTTATCGTACATCCAGTCATTGAATTTCGGGATTTTTTCTTGTGATTGATTGACAAATTTTGCAATATTTTTCCGTGACCAATCGTTGAATTTTGCGATATTTTCCCTTAGTTGGCTGACAAAATTCATGCTTCTTTCTTGCAACCTATCTGCAAATTTTGTAATATTTTAAAGATTTTTCCTCTTGAGTGACTGATGAATTTCGCATTTTTTCCCTAGGATTAATCGATGAATTTCACTTTTTCACGGTGACCATTTAAAGATTTTCACAAATTCTTTCGACAATCAACTGACAAATTTCGCGATATTATTTTTTTCCCTGACTTTCCAATTTTGCATCTTTTTCTTGTGACTGATTTGCAAAAATTTTGGTATTTCTTCTGTGGCCGATAGACGAATTTCTCATTCTTTTTCCGCAACAGACTTAAGACTTTCGTGATTTTTTTCCCGTGATTGACATTTTTTTTTCGACGATCAACTGACAAATTTCGTGATTTTTTCCCATGATGACTGATGAATTTTGTGAGTTTTTTTCTGATGACTGAACGATAAATTTTGCAACATTTCCCTCGCAATCGATTGACAAATTTTGTTATATTTTTCTTCCATCAATTGGTGAGTTTTTCATTCCGCAGGTTTTTTTTTTTTTTTATGCTACAGATCGATGAAACGATTTTCTCCCCACAACTGACTGCCAAATTTTAAATTTTTTTGATGATGTATTAATGAATTTTGTGGTTCTTTAGGTGGTCAGTGCACAAATTTCGTGATTTTTCGCACGACCAACTGAAGAATTTCCTGAATTTATTAATTTTTTTTTTCACACAATCGATTGATAAATTTTACGATATTTCTCCATGACTGAATGATGAATTTTAAGACTTATTTCCAATGATCAATTTGTTAGCAATATTTAATCTTTGCTATCATAAAATTTGCGTGATATTCGTTTTTTATCCTCAAAAATTAATTATCTATTTCTCAATATAAAAAGCATAGGTAAGATAAATTGGGCTTACCTTATATTTATGTATATCCGCTTGAGATCTGGTATTTTTCCTCCGGAAAGGGTAAATGAATCTATATCTTCTTCCTGTATTTCTTATTTATCCGTATATGGGACTGATGGTCTGAACTTCATGTTGTTTAAAAAGATGCATATTTTGAGTGACTTGTGAAGTTAAATTTTGGTGCCAAAACTTATAAATAGAAAGTAAAATAAATTTTTAATAAGAGCTTTAAGACATACATCTCTCAGTTTGAGAGTCTGAGTTACAACTAAAAGAAGGAAAAAATACATGAATAAAATATTATTAGCAATAAAGGACAGGAAATTAATTCCATAAATCAGCAATACAAATAATTTGTATCAATATTTATATTTACGATAATTTAAAGTGAAAGTATATAAATGTCTTATAGTTCATAAGTATTGCGAAAATGTTTATAATAAAGTATCTGTTTACGATTGTGCAATCACTTTTCAATTTCACTTCCTTCTTTTAGATCATAAACACTTTTGATAATTACTTTTGTAAATCACATTTGACACATGAAAAAGCAATTTACTTCGCTTGATTATTTTAATGTCCTTGTTTGGAGATTATATTTCACAATATATCTGTCAACACAATTAACTTATTTTGTGATGTTTTCTTCTGTGACCAGAAAAGGAAATGAATCAAAAAGACAGCACGGGCTACCAGGTGTGTAAAATATTACAAAAGGGTTACCGAGTGTATAAAATATTTGAAAGCGTTAGTTATATGTACCCAGGTCTCATCACTGTACATGCACATTACATTATAAATATTTGAAGACTTCTATTTCAATTATTAACTTCATTATATTTTTATTAAAAGCTCACCTTTTGTTTATCAGCAGTCCATTTCCATCTCCATTCATTTCTTTTTTACATTATTAATTAAATTTCTAAAGTTTCTTTTACAGTATATCTTTTCCATAGACCTTCAAGAGTTTTTTCGTCATTCATTCGCATGTGCTTCACGATACTCATCTTTTGACTAAATTAGTTGGCTGTTGCAGATGATCACAATTCATTTGCATCTATTATCACAGTCACGTACTTCCAGGGAGAGATCAAGAGGCCGTTAGTGAATATTATTGGTCATGCGTAGAAATAACATCTTCAATGTTTTTATAAATTTTATGTATGTTCCTGAAAAAACCCAATTTTAATGTCAGAAAACACTGAAAATTCATATAATTCAAAATACAACAATTCTGTAAGCTTTAGATGTAAAGAATAAAATTTTCAGTTTATTGTTTCGATCATGGAGAAAGTTTTCTATAATATATATTCAATATAAATTGTTAAGCTTTATAACTTAATACTATTTTGACAGAAATTGCTTTTGATATGATGAAGACATTTGTAATATTTTTGCAATTGGAACTATATTTGTAAAGCTAATGGTTTAGGAATTACTTGTTGGATAACAGACGCCTCCTTTTCAATCATTAAATTCAAATGTTTAATATTTCTAATCAGATCTCTCAAGTTTATTTCTTTGACATTATTGTATGAGTAGCTGGCATACATCGGTAACAAAATTTTTTGATTGGTATTATAATATACTTAACATTTTTAAATAACTTGAAAATTACGCTTTGTTTAAACAAAGCATACACATTTGCTTTGTTTATGGCTTGAATATATCTTTTCTTTACATGTCACTTTTGTAAATTGACCTTTAAATTTATAAAAATTTAAACAAAAATAAATAAAAACAAAGGAGAGAACTTTTTCTTTTGTAGCTAAGTTAGATTAACTCATTTCTTTTTTATTAAACCAATAGTAAAAATTTATTTTCAAAATTAGGATACTATTTCATTTAATATTTGTTATGTGTTTTGTTTTGTACATTTGTATATATATATTTTTTAGCCACCATATTTGCCTATGGCCAGACGTCTTCTGGCAAAACCTACACAATGATGGGTGATGATTTCACACAAGGTGTTATTCATTATACTATAAATGATATCTTCAAAATGATTCAAACTGTAAGTGTAGCTTAACATTTAAATTTTTGTTAGTGACATTTATGTATTCATTCTTGTATCTTAATAAAAGTATTTAAAAGTAATTCTTCTTTCTGAAAATTTCCTCTTTTTGTTTATACTTTTTTTTTTGTCTGTTAATTTTTTTTTTTAATGTCTATATATTAATGTTTATTTTTATCTCTGAGTTATATAGAGTCACCTTCACCCAGGGTAATTCCTGGTCAAAAATCAGCAACATCCAATTACTATAAGAACTATTAAAGGTATTGTTCCAAATTTTGGTATGGAATAAGCACCCTCTGATATAATAAAATGCTTACTTAAATCCATAATCACTTATAATTGAAATAATTATAATTTTTAAGTGACCAGGAATTTCCCCGGAATCAGGGTAATTCATAGTCACTTCTGGGGTAACTATTGTTCAGCATCTTTTTAAATGTAAATAAAGTAGTAAGTTTAATTTTTTTAAGACAGTATTAAAATATGTAGAATGAATCTTGTTCTTCTTATAATTGTTCTTCTTCTCATAATTGTGGAAAAATAACACATAGACTTTGTTTTGGGTATAAATACAAATTTACTTGATTCGCAAAAGACTCTTGTACATTTTATAAAGCATTAATTAGACAAAGAATTTTTGTAACATTTGTAAGCAGTACTTTTTACTTCTTCATCTACTGTGATTGGATTAATTAATACCTTATACAAATTTTATGGTCCGTAAAATATATATTAAATGTTTCTTTTTCATTCTATCTTGGTTAGGCCAACTTAAATTTTCGGCTCCTTTATCAAGAAAATTTGCACAAACTTCAATACAGATCTTTATCATAATACACAGCATAATAATTATGTTCTTCTATTGAATTATGTATATTTTTAAGCACCGTTTTGGCATTTTGCAATGAGATAGTATTTCTACTTAATCGTTCAGTCAACTAACGTGTTACTCCCAGAGCATTTATTATTTTCTTGCTTTACAGTTACACTTAAGGATGCTATTTTGCACACCTCACAAATATAGCCTTAGTTTGGCTTCCTCATGTAAAAGTTCTTAAAATAGTAGAGAAAAATTTCATAATCACTTTTATGTAACAGTTGAAATAAAATAAAAATAAAAACGAAATAATTAAACTTAAAGAATGACACAGATCTGTTGTAAAATGTGTAAAAATCAAGGTCAATGTTGTTTTGCAGAAATTTGAGTTGCAGTTTTGAATATATATGTATTTCTTTCAATATTAAATTTCAACTAAATGAATAATTAAAGATTACATTGCACGGCAAAGGATTTAAAGTATGTTTGAACTTTTTTACAGTTTGATAAATTGTTATTTTGATAATGAAAATGACTAAGAATTACCCCGGCTAACTTTATCTGAGTTGATATTTTTCTATTTTAGAACCAGGATGCCATTTTTTTTAAGTTACAATATTCACTTATATTTTTTTAACACGTTGAGTGCCACGGTGACTGACACTGAAGCGCTGAAAAATTACAATGTTTTAAGTAATTTTTAAGAAAGTATAATCCTGTAATAAATAAAAGGTAGGTAAATTCTATAAAAATTTTCAGTAATTACTGAAAACAATATATATTTTTTTAGTTTTACATCATATTTTAGGCGTCAGCCATCAGTGAATGATGCGTTTTAAATGGAAAGTTCAGTGTCAGCCACCGGTGGCTGACATGGCGCTTAACGTGTTAAAAGAAATTTTTTAGCTTCAATCTCATGTATGTTCTTAAAAAAAATCAAGTGTTGATTCTGACAATTTTCTAATCAATTACTCTCATTTATAAAAAACAACTTTAAGTACCTTAAAATCGTAAGCTCATCCATTGCAACTTTCAGATACCATCAATCAAGGTGACTTTGCCTCATTTTCATGTCAAGATAAAAAGAGGCAAGTCACAAACAGTTATGAATGACATTTTAAACATTCTGTTCTTGATCTGGATTATGTACAATATTTTAAAATATTTACAATATTTTATTTTTATTATTGTTTTAAGACTGAAAACTTTACTTATTAATTAGCTTACGCAAGCTGCCAGCTTGTACGGTTTGGCTGTACAATGTACAGATTTGGTTCTAAGTGTATGGCTGTATGTATGAACATTACGATTGTATGGTTTTGCACTTAAAATTCAGTCACGAAAAAGCACAGAAAGACTGCAAATTTTGTCAAAGAATCATGAAAAAGCAGGAATTTTGTCAAAGAATCGCGAAAAAAAAATGTGAATTTTGTCAAAGGATCACAAAAGGAACATGGATTTCGTTAAAGGATTGCAAAAGAAAAAATATTTTCTTCAAAGGATTGGGGAAAAAACGCACATTTTGACAAAGTATAGCAAAAAAAAACACTGATTTTTTCAAAAGATCGCGGAAAAAAACGCAGATTTCATCAAAAGACCAAGGAAAAAAACCCACAGGGTTTCATCAAAAGACCAAGGAAAAAAAAAAGCGGATATCGTCAAAAGATCGGAAAAAAAAACCTGCGGATTTCGTCAAAAGATCGAGAAAAAAAAAAAAAAAAAACCCGTGGATTTCGTCAAAAGATAGCAAAAAAAAAAAAAAAATGCTGATTTTGTCAAAAAATCACGAAAAAATAGCAGATTTCGTCAAAAAATCATGAAAATGTAGCAGATTTCGTTAAATCATGAAATAAAAGTTGATTTTGCCAAAGGGTCACGGGGAAAACCTGAATTTCGCAAAAGTATCGTGGAAAAAATGCGAATTACACTGAAAGACTGTGGAAAAAACCTAGATTTCATCCATTTTTTATGTTTCAGTTTATTTACTTCAATCATTCTGTATGATTTATTTTTCAGTTAGTATTTTCCATTATTATTACAAAATGGATAAATCTAAACTGAAGCAACATTATCAAGCTTTTATAGAAACGTATGCCAGAGAATTTTCGTGTGTAACGGAATCTCGTAAAGAACTTCATGCTGACTGCATCGTGTGTAAGGCAATTTTGAAATTGCTCATGGAGGTAGAGGTGATATAAAGGACCATTTCAGATTTAAAAAAAAAAACCAGTCAGATTTCCTGAAAAAACAGAATTTAAGTATGAAACTTGGCAATTTCTTTAAATTCAGAAAATCCCAGGAATGCAGTCACAAATGCATAGTTCTTATTTGTGAAGTTAATCTTAGAACACTGCCTGCCCCTATCTATTGCTGATCATGCAGGATAGCTTAAAAATATGTTCCCAAAGTATGAAAATGCAAAAAAATTTTCTTTTGCAATCTCATGTTTTTATTTCCCCCCCCCCCCCCCAAAAAAAAAGACTATATATAAACGTAGTATTGGAAATGTTGTTGTGAATGAAGTTAATTTTCCTAATCTTTCCATGAATAACTACATTGGAAATTAAATTATTTGTTATTTACATGTGCACAAGGGTGTACTGAGATCTCTACATGAATATTAATAAAAATACTTTTGAATGACCTACATTTATTTACTCTAAAGTTTTCCAAATCAGAGCAGAAAGTCTCTGTGTTTTTGTAATTGAAAAATACACATAAGATTTAAGTTATTTTCTAACAGGTAAATATATGCATTAATTTTTAACAATTTTCAGCTGAGATTCTCTATTTTTAATTTAGGATTTTTATTTTAAAGTGTGTATTTCATTTAAATAAAATTAAAAAAGCATGGATTTTGAGTTTTCAGTCTCTCCCAGTCCTTAAATTTTCAATGATTTTTTGGCAAAACATAATATTTGTTACAAAATATCTTGAACTAAATTTGATTTTTTTTTTTTTTTTTTTTTTTTTTTTTAACTAGTTGATCTAAATTGTGATTTAACACTATTTCTACCGGTGTCAAATGACATCTGTTGAAAGTTTTGATTTATGTTTATTTTGGTTGTAGTTTTTGAATGCAATAAGCATAAAAAAGTCTTCAATGTACTAAAAATTATTTCTAATTGTTTCAATCTAAATATTACAAATGAAAAACCATAACTCGAAGTCTTTTAAAAGGTGTCATTTGACACTGGTAGAAATATTGTTAAATCATGATTAAAATCAAGCTGATTTAAGTCAACGAATCCTTCTGTAATCCCTACACTCAAAATTACAGTATATGTTTTTTAAGTTTTTAATAAGAAGACAAAGTTACTTTTTCAGGGATTTAAAATAATTTTAGACCATCTGAATATTGTTAAAAATGTTACGTTTCTCAATATGTTAAAATTATCTATTCTTCAATTAAAATGGGTATACATATTTTAAACTTCCTCTGTTAATTATTTTATATGTGTGACAAATTTTAATTTATTTGTTTATAATTTAATTATTATAAAAAAATTTATTTTCTTTTTCTGCTGTTAATATGTTGTTTATTTGATGCTTTTTATTAGATGAATGATCGAGAGTTCCTTTTACGAGTTTCTGTGCTTGAAATTTATAATGAGAAGGTGTATGACTTACTGTCACAAAAAAATGATGATCTACGATTGAGGGAGGATTCCGTAAGTGTGTTATGCATTTTAAAACTGATTCTTGTTCTATTGATATTGACAAATTATAATTATCAATATATGATTATACCAGTTGAACCGTGCAAGACTTTCATTCTATTTCATCTTTGAAAATACTTGCTGATATGTAATTTTCATTAGCTTATAATAACTGCAATTTTCAACTAAACATGAATGTACTATATTATGTCAAAAGCCTGTTTAAAAACATTTTATATGATGTCTCATTTATCATTGTGTATTTTGCATGTGCATAGAAAAAAGAACATTGACATCAGAAATAATATAAATGAGGTCCAGACTTAGCATGTTCAGTTATTTCAAGGTGCACCATGCTCGGGCTGACACTTTTTTCTACTTACTCGAGCTGGGCTCAAGCTTATGTTGTTTTATATTCGAGCTGGCCGGACCTGGACTTAACTGTTAAGACATTTCAAGCAAGCAGTTTTTTGTAAAAATAATAGTGGTAATAAATTTAAGAAATATTTTCAAAAATCTACTTTAAAAAAATGTTTATTATACAACTTCAAAAGTTATGTTATTATAAACCATCTTTTTTTTCTTTTTTTCCTAAACTTTAGTAATTTTTTAAACAAGTATTTATATTGTGTCTTACCACAACTATTAGTCATTTACATAATTCTTAAGAAATTATCAATTCTCAACTACAGTAAATGATGAACTTAATCTTTAGATCAAATATCAAATTATTCATTTCAATAATTATCTCTTAAATAGTGGTTATTAAATTTCTTTTCATAACTGTGTAATATAAATTTGAATATTAACTCTTTAAGTGTGGAACAAATCTTGTGGATATATGCCAAAAATGAAAATGTGTTTGAGTATTTATATATATATATATATAAAAAAATCACTTCTAAACCGACGATATACACAGAAATTGTACGCTTTGCTAGTGCAACCAGCTTAAATGCACACCAAACTGAGACAAGAAATAGGAGCGCTGTCTCCCTCTCTGCAATTTTAGCATAAAACAAGAGGAGCACCATTGTGCTCCTCTGCACTCAAACGTTTAATAAAGGAAAAGTTATTTGGTTAATTAATAATTTATATGATTTATGTTAATTTAATGAAATAACTTTTCCTAATCTGAAATTAATGGCCGATGGGACAGGCTGAGGTCAAGCTTTGCACCAGGACCTTTCCCTTGCATACCTTTTGTTAGACCCGGGGAGATGGGGGTGGGCAATTGGCAATTACTCCATCAACTCCCCCTCAGATTTGCTATTGTACATGTAATTAACAAACTAATCCTTCCTCTTAAAAGATCATTTATTATTATATCGAATTTCGGACTGTGGCCTGGTACATAAACAATTAAGATAGGCACTCCACCAGATATGTAATGGCCCAGTCTATTGTTAAAAAAAAATATTTTTTTAGACTCCAGTTATTTTTATCTTGGTTTTCAAATAGCAATTAGTGTTGCTATTTTGGAAGAAAATTCATTAAATTTATGAGATTTGGAACTGTATTACTGATCAGACAGGCGAAGGAGAGCTGTACCAATGTCTTTTAAATAAAAATAACTCTGAAATCAAATTCCATTACATTCTTTTGAAGTATTTGTTTTTTATTTTAAAAATTCCACAATCTGACCCCAACCCGAGGTATTTCAACCTTAACCCGCAATATTTCAACCCAACCCAAACCCGCAATGAAAGCAAAGTAAATCATGTTTTAATGCCAGTATGAAAAAAATTCTACAATTGTATGTCTAATACCATTTTTATATTTTTCATAGAAGAATTAACAAATCTATATTCTTTAATGTTGAAATATAGTAAAACCTCTGAATAGTGGACACCTAAGGGTCATTGAATAGAGTCAAACATCAGGTGGGGTTATCCCAATTTTATTTTTTTTTTCCCCGGCTCAGAATGAATCTAATTTTCTTTCTGCAGGTCGGGCTCACACTAGAAATATTATTGCAGGTCGTATATAAGTTTTTTGCCACTCAGATTATTGGGATTTTCACAAAGTTTGAGCACAAATATGTTTCAGATTAAAAGAAATACGTATTTGAATTAAAGTTCTGCATGGGTAGGGTTGTACCCGACCTGTTCCTCGTATACGACTCAATTAAATGATTATCAGGGGTATGATAAATTATACCCGAACTTTGATACAATGAAAACAGAGAAAGTAGAAAAATAATGTTTCAATCTATATGTAATAGTATAAAATTAAAAATCTAATCTTTAAATATGCTTTAAAATTTGTTGCTGTTTCAAAAGTTCCACTTATAACGGTACAGCTTGTATTACACAATTAGCATTCTGCTTTATCGTACTTTAAATATACAATACGCAGCAAAACGCTAAATGATTCTTCTTGTCCATCACACAGTAGATTTTTGTCATAACAACGTTAGAAGTATCAAGACTAGAACATTAGAATTGTAACTATTCAGCAAAGATGCTTTAGCAATGCAGATGGCATTCGTTATAATCCTTATCATACCAACCTGACCCACAACAATCAAGACAATCCAACATACACACAAAAAAAAATTTTAAGTCGACCCGCAACCGGAAAATATAGTGGCGTTGAGTCAGGTTTGGGTAAAAACGGGTAACCCGACACAATGCAGGACTCTAGTTGCTACTTTTTAACACTTTCCAACAAAGTTGAAAAGTATTTATGACTTCGGTTTGTCTGTCTGTCTGTCCATGCTCTAACTCTCGTGAATATGCTCGGATTGTTCTGAAATTTTTGGATGTTAGTGACCTCTACCATAGCACGTTCTCTATTTCAAATGAAGTTTGTAGCATGTTTTGTTCATTTACAGGGACAGTCAAAAGTTTTCTGTTACACTACGCCCAATGGAAAAAAATCATTTCAAATGATTTTTAATGGTGTTACACTCTTTCAAACATAGTAAAATTGATATTCATTTATGAAGTCCACTAAAAATATGCATTCTGTTGAATATGTGGCGCAAAGAATAGTTATTGTTCATTTACAGGGCCACACAAAAGAATTCTGTTCATAATGGTATAGGGGGAAATGTTTGTGGTGTATTCATACCTGCCAACTGCTACGAAAAATTCGTAGTTGCTACGATTTGGACCTATAAACTACGATGCTACGAAAATCGGTCTTAAACTACGATTTTTTGCAAAAAACACAAAAGCATTTTTCGTTTCCAGTTGCGATTTTTATCCCGCGCAGACTATTTTTCAGGAGTGATTCTGTTCCGAAATTTCCAAGTATTCATTTCCGAAAGTTTTAAAAAATTGGCCATTAGTCCGAAAATTCTGACATTAAAAAATGCTCATGAGAAAAAAAAAAATTCTGGGGTGCAAAAAAAACTTCTTAACCAGTGTGTAGTCGTAAAAAAACAAGAGGTTATACACTCTAGGCAGAGGGTATACGCTCAAGGCAGGGGGTATACTCTACAGAGTTCTTACTATAGTTTTTTTGAAAAAGAGAGGGTATATGGTGTTCCTTAAAAAAATCCAGAAGATATACGGCGTATACCACCGTATACCCTCCACTACATCCTTGTTCTTAACATAAAACACTCTAATCGGGTTTTTGTAAATATTCATACACAAATTCCCTTCCTTAGAAACAAAGGGTGCCATTTTAAGAATTTTGGAGGGTGTTCCTTGAGGGGCAAGGTTTGAAATAGTGTGCAAAATCGCACGATTTGCGATAAACTATCGCGAATTTCGACAAATGACCGTGTAAAAAAAATCAATTTCGTCAATTGGTCGCAGAAGAAAATAAATTTCGTTAAAGGATCGTGGTAAAAACGTGAATTTTGTCAAAATGTCGCAGAAAGAAAACGCGAATTTCGTCAAACGATCAGTAAGATAATGCAAATTTCATCGAAAGATTAGTAAGAAATCACAAATTTCACCGAAAGATCGCAGAAAGAAAACACTAATTTAGTTAAAGGATCGTGGTAAAAAAAAAGCAAAATTCGTCTAAGGATCGCGTAAAAAATGCGAATTTCGTCAAAAGTTCATGGTAAAAAGTGCGGATTTCAACAAAGAATCGTGATAGGAAAATGTGAATTACGATTGTGGGGAAAAAAATTGTGAATATCCTAAAATGATGGCGGGGGAAAAATCGCGAATTCCGTCAAAATTTACTGCACTGAGCTAAAAAATTGGAACCAGGCTCCTTTTGCAAATGTAAAAAAAAAAAAAAAAAAACGCTGCGAAACGAAAATAAACTCTAAAAATCGTATAAAAATTTTCAGAGGAAAAAATTTACTATATTGAGTTGAAAGACAGAAACCTCATTCCTTTTATGAGTGTCAAAAGATGGCTGGGAAACATGAAAACCA
This sequence comes from Maratus speciosus, assembly GCA_963932465.1. Classification (NCBI taxonomy): domain Eukaryota; kingdom Metazoa; phylum Arthropoda; class Arachnida; order Araneae; family Salticidae; genus Maratus; species Maratus speciosus. The sequence goes on along the minus strand of OZ010797.1, from coordinate 353,272,143 downwards.
ACCAACCAATCTCCAGATTAATTTAAATTTTGTGTGCTACGATTTCTCATTTTCAAAGGTTGGCAGGTCTGTGTATTTGAAAAAAATATCAGAAAATATATTGTATCCGAATTACTGTATATTAGTAATGATTGCTCGAAATGCATTTTTTTTCACTATATTTATGCATACTATAAAGTGCGTATAAATGCTATAGTTCATATACAGGGCTACAGAAATGAATTCGTAAAGGTTACTGAGTATTAGCATAAATTGCTTAAAGGTGGGTTTTAAAGGAATTATGCATTTTTGCGCTGAACTGAATTTAGTTTATTGAGAAATATTTGTAGAATATAGATAAATTGATATACAGGGCCACGCAAAGAGTTGGATACATGGCCGTCTATGGGTGATAATTTCTGGAAATGTAATTTCAGTAGTTTTAAGAGTGTTTTATTTTGAATTAAATTTTAGCTAAATAGTGGCATGTGATATAGGTACTAGGTAAACTACAGGGCTGTACAAAAGTATTCAAGTATGTTTCCATCTATTAGTATAAATTACTGAAAGATGAATTTCAACCTGTTATGCATTTTCTTGCTAAAATAAATTTTCCCATTATGTAGTATATATATCAACCTACAGATCAAATACAGGGCTGTTCAAAAAAATTGGAATACATATTTGACTATGGGCGATAACTACTGAAATCAGCTTTTCAAATGTTTTATGCGTTTTATAAAATGTTTAATTAGATATCTTATTTACCTTATTTCCCTAAATAACGAAGTTTTGTTAAAGCATTCAGGAAGTGTTGGAAAGTGTTTCATAATCTATGCTTAAAGCATGATTTTTCTTTCTTGTTTATTATATGCAATCTTAATCCCCTATACTTTGTTTGTCTACTTATTAATGGCAATATTGCTACAATTTTTTAAAATTCTATTTGATTTTTAATTATGTTTAATATATTTATATTGAAAAATAACACTAGCCTGCATTTTTCAACTTTTTGTCAGATGATTTCTTATGAACAAGTTTTTCTGAATCAATTTTTGATGCTGATTCCGGAAATAATCTCCATTTTTGTCTATCACGTCAGGATTTTACAAAAAATGAGAAGTTGTGTTTTCAATATTTTAATTAATGCAATCAAAAATTTATCACAATTTCATACAAAGTATTTCATTAAACATGTTAAAAATACTGTAAAAACGTCCTTATAAGTTCATGAAATTTCTTTAATAAAACGAAAAGTAAACGGTTTTCAATTAAACAAACTTTCTTCCCTTTGACTTTCTTGCAGATTCTCCTTCATCGATTATGTCCCTCTTCAAACATCCAACAGTAGTCTGCCATCATATTTACATTCCATCTTTCCTTATGCTCTTCGATGTAATGTTCCAGATTTTCTGGAAAGTAGTCAATATGGGAATGCAGAAATGCATTTTTACACTCATATTACAGACCAACTTTTTGAAAATTTCCAGCATTGTTTCAACAATATTCCTGTAATTTGTATCTTTCTTATTCCCTAGAAAGTTTCCGATAACACATTTAAAAGCGGTCCATGCGTCTTTTTGTCTCATTCATCGTTTTTTCAAAATCCTTGTCCTTCATCAGTTTTTTTTTTATTTGAGGACCAACGAAAATTCCAGCTTTTGATTTTTCGTGTGCGATGAAGGGAAATTTACCTTATGTGTGACTACCACATAATACTTGTTCTCAGCGATGAATCTTCACAGTCAATTCGCGTCAATTGCAAACAAACTATATGTGATACAAGAAAACTAAGAACAGTTTTGTAATCAGCATAACAAAATGCATTAAGGGCAGTCATTGGTTTTTAATCATCTGATATCATGCAGACTAGTGTAATCGATATGATAAACAGTCTGTAAAAATAGCTATGCAAGAAAAATGTATGAATCTCATAACTGCCAAGTAGTCAAAGAAGAAAATCAAAAAATTGATGTGTAATTAAAAGATTTGTTAGAAATAAGAAGGTATTTATCACACTGTATGAATTTTAAATTATAATATTTTACCCAGCTAAAATTTTAGTAAAATGGGACACAATTTAGATTACACTAGTCTGCATGATATCAGATGATTAAAAACCAATGACTGCCCTTAATGCATTTTGTTATGCTGATTACAAAACTGTTCTTAGTTTTCTTGTATCACGTATAGTTTGTTTGCAATTGACCCGAATTGACTGTGAAGATTCATCGCTGAGAACAAGCATTATGTGGTAGTCACACATAAGGTAAATTTCCCTTCATCGCACATGAAAAATCAAAAGCTGGAATTTTCGTTGGTCCTCAAATAAAAAAAAAACTGATGAAGGACAAGGATTTTGAAAAAACGATGAATGAGACAAAAAGACGCATGGACCGCTTTTAAATGTGTTATCGGAAACTTTCTAGGGAATAAGAAAGATACAAATTACAGGAATATTGTTGAAACAATGCTGGAAATTTTCAAAAAGTTGGTCTGTAATATGAGTGTAAAAATGCATTTCTGCATTCCCATATTGACTACTTTCCAGAAAATCTGGAACATTACATCGAAGAGCATAAGGAAAGATGGAATGTAAATATGATGGCAGACTACTGTTGGATGTTTGAAGAGGGACATAATCGATGAAGGAGAATCTGCAAGAAAGTCAAAGGGAAGAAAGTTTGTTTAATTGAAAACCGTTTGCTTTTCGTTTTATTAAAGAAATTTCATGAACTTATAAGGACGTTTTTTACAGTATTTTTAACATGTTTAATGAAATACTTTGTATGAAATTGTGATAAATTTTTGATTGCATTAATTAAAATATTGAAAACACAACTTCTCATTTTTTGTAAAATCCTGACGTGATAGGCAAAAATGGAGATTATTTCCGGAATCAGCATCAAAAATTGATTCAGAAAAACTTGTTCATAAGAAATCATCTGACAAAAAGTTTAAAAATGCAGGCTAGTGTTATATCCTTTATGCTCCATCATTACATTTCTACATACACCTATCTTTTTCTATTTAAGCATACTGTTATATTTTTAAATTTTTAGAATTTAAAAGAAAACAAATGTTAAGAATAACTGAATTAAAGTAATGTAATCAAATCTTATGAATTATGTCCAAACTGTTTTCTAATGTCTGGTTTATTTTTCAGTATGGAGTTTTAAAAGTTTGTGATCTACAAGAAAGAATTGTTCAGACATCTGAGCAGATCTGGAATTTGATTCTTGATGGTCAAAGTATGTAGTTATTTTTTTTTTCTTGGTTTCTTTCTTTTTTTAACACCTTTGTTTCTCCCTTCTCCCACTTTTTATTTAGACATGTTTTTGTTTTCACAATAATCAGGAAAGGGTACCCTTGACAAGCTTGAATGATTAATTACAGTTGTGATAATCTTGCCCTTTTTTGTTTAATTTTGCACATTTTATTATGTTATTTTACATTATTATGCCTGACATTAGTTTTAAACAAATATTTAACATTATGACATAAGTTAATAGTCATATATATATACAGCTCATGTGCAAGAATATGAGTTCTTTTCGCTTGTTCCGCAGTGATAGATGAAAATAACACATTTTAAGAATGAAACACACTTATGAAAAACTGTGTACAGTAGAAGACCACTAATCTGCACAGTTTGGTTCCAAGTGCTGTGCGGATTTGAGGCTTTTTGCGGTCATGTCTATTCAATCTTTGTTTACATTTTTTTTAAATTCATATATTGGACAATTTAGATTGTTAATTCTTAAAAATAAATAAATTACACCTGGAAGTAAGGTAAAAACTATTAAACTATCGTATACGATTTAATGAAATAGTATCACATGGTATTATACGTGTGTGCTTCACGATCTTGTTTACGGCGTTGGCGAAATTGGCTGCAACTTGTCATAATCATAATTGTGTGGTCCGCTATAACAAAGAAGTAACCAGTTTTTAATAAAATTTCTGATATAAAGTATTTTTCAAAAACTTGGGTAAAATTGCCGGCTGTTCTGATATTATGTTAGTCCTAAGAATAATATTTGTAACACTGAACAGTTTCCGTGTGTATATAGAATTTAGAAAAGCTTCTCCAAAAGAAAGGCCCTGAAATGACATTGTAATTCCTCTAACTTCAAAGTTTAATCGGGCCCTGATGTTGTTTACTGAAATCTAATAAATACAGTTATTTTGAATATTACAACAGAATTAAACAGTTAAACTTATTTAACTTAAACCTGCTGTTACTTCAATGTTATTTTTTAGTATTAAGAAAGAAAATTTTTCAAATCATGCATTTATAATTTTTTTCATTATTTAATAACTAAATAATGAAAAAATGTTTTGTTGCATTAAAATATTTCAATTTGTTGATTTTCTATAAGCAAGTAGGTTTACAATGGAAGTCTATGGGAATTTGGCGAAATATTAGAGATATTGCCAAGTTGGCGTCACTTTTGGCAACTCATTTTGTTCGCCAAATTTGGCATGACAAACTTGGCTGTATTTGGTGACAGAACAGGGTCCCCCCCTATGGTAACCCCCCTTATAGATATGAAGATGCATAAATAAATAAATACAGTAAACTCCTGTCTATCCGGCCCTCCGTACTATCCAGCATAGTAAAAAGTTGAAAGTACTACTAGCAGTTGCAAGTGGCCGAGACAGACAGGTTCTCGTCCATGGGAAAGTGCTGACTCACGACAGGAATGAGCAAGAAGGGATTGCAAAATGCAATAGTAGAGAATTCGAAACATAGTAATTGCAAGGTCTTGGAACATTCTTTTGGACGATAAAGGTGGACATAAGCACGTGTGGGAAAACTGAAGTGGAAGGTGAGAACGATAAGCTTCTTTTGTTGCTGAAAAATATACCGGGCTCTGACGATGTCAATGCAGAGGACATTACAGAATGGATGGCAAACAACGAAGTTAATGAATTAACTGACAACGATATTGTAGAAATGGTGACAGAGGGATAAGTAACAGAAGTAAAATAGGAGTAGGATTACAGGAAAAATTTCATGCCACATTCTAGCTACTAAACTAAACTCTGCGGCTATACAATCCATGAAGGATCTGGGCCTACAGTGCCCATCTCTGTTTCCTTGAACCTGGGCCCCGAGGTGCTATACAGCATGCGTCCCAGCCAGGTGGTCAGCCTAACGTGCGACCCTTGGTGTTTTGCTCCCAAGTAAGCTTGGTACTCATTTTATCGACCCCAAAGGGATGAAAGGTTGAGTGAACCTTGCCCAGTTGAGAGTCGAACTTCATGCCACATTCGGAGGGTTCAAAACGATTGAGGCAGCACTGCAGTACATTAGACAGCAGGAGGAAGCGACATCAGCTGATATCATCTGATTGCGTAAACTGAGGGACATTGCTTCGGGGAGAGAGCTTAAAGTGTGTAACATGTGTTTCTAATATCATGGCGGAGGGAGGGAGAAAAGGAGTAAACATTTATAAAACTCCGGCCTATCTGACTTTTTTGTTATCCGGCCTACCCTTCCGCCACATTAGGCCAGATAGTCGGGAGTTTACTGTATAGGGAGAGTGTGAACTAATAGTAGGAATTGAAAAAATATGCTTTTGTTCTGAGCTCATAAATATGACAATAAAGTAATGTAACTAAGAGTCATTGCAAAATAAAATATTTGTGAATTCAAACCATGAACAAACAACACCGCCACCATTTTACCTACGATGACGTCATAAGAATATTGTCCATTGATTGTTGGAGAACTTATTTTGTGAATGATTACCTCAATGGTTTAATATTTTTTACGGTTCACGGTGAATGAATCACTTGTGTTTGTTTAGGTTTATGGAACAACCTAATTTCAACTGAAGTTATTCTAAAATATATGTACTTTTAATCGAAATTAAAAACAATGTTTTGCCTCGAAATAAAATGTTTTAGTTTATATAATTGGTTATTTCTATTAATTATTTATTTAGGTACTTTTCCATTATAGCGCATTTTTAAAAAAAAGCTTGGCGCAATTCGGGTTTCAGAAAGTGAGCTATGTTCCCAAAATATATAAACAGCCATGAAAACAAACCTGATGAATTTTTATTTTTGTTTATACATGTATTTATTATTATTTATTATTTATTTAGGTACTTTCCAGGCACAGATGTCATATATGCCCCATACTGGCGCGATTTTTTTTCTGGCGCCAATGTCATATACACAACTGGTACTTAACTGGCGTCAAAGTGTCTTTATTTTGCTTGATATGGTAACCTGTATGTTGTTGTTTATGCTGTTGATATTTTCGCCAAATTGGTGTCTGAAAAAAATCGCGCCAAAAATATATATGTAACCGGTATTCGAAAGCGAGATTTTTGCTAAATTGGCGTCAGAAAAAAATCATGCCAAACCCGATGCGTATATGACACCTGTGCAAAAATTACTTTTATAAAAATGTTTTTTATAAAAATGAATAAATAGCTTTTTTTATGGTACTACTTAGTTATACCAAAAATCTACGCCAATATTTTTATATATGACATCTGTGCCCTTTTCCACTATAGAGTACTTTGCAATCTAAGAAAAAGCTTTGCTCAATTCGGGCTTCAGAAAGTGAGATATGTTTCCAAAATATATAAACAGCTATGGAAACAACCTGATGAATTTTTATTTTTTTTATACATGTATTTATTATTATTAATTATTTATTTAGGTAGTTTTCCACTATAGAGCACTTTGCATTTAAAAAAAAAGTGTGGCAAAATTCGGGCATAAGAAAGTGAGATATGTTGCCAAAATATATAAACAGCAATGAAAACAAATCTAATGAACTTTTATTTTTGTTTATATATGTATTTATATACATAAAAAAAAACCTTTCTAAATATATATAATTTTTTTTTTTTAATACAAATTACGGCACACATGTCATATTTTCACCGGGGTAACTAACTGGTGCCAAAATGGTGTTATTTTGCCTGATATGGTAACACGGCAATTGTTTTTATTTATTAATAAATTGTTTATTTATTTTCTTTTTAGTTATATAAACTATTTTGTTCTATAGTTATTAATTAAACTTTTATTTATTTACTGTTATTTCCTTTTCAAAATAATAGCAAATAATTAAAAAATATGTATGTAACTGGTATTCGAAAGCGAGATTTTTGCTGTTCTCTGTCTGGAAACCAGGACCGGTCTAAGATTACTAAAATTGTAGCAGAGTATGGAAGATTATTTTTAACTTGAAGTGCTGTAGGTAACCATGGCAGGATAGTGACTGAGAAAAAGTAAAAGTATGAAACAAGTAAAGATGCATTTAAGTTTGAAATAAAACTAACGTTTATTTAACAAAAACATGACTTAAATAATTATCAAACAATATAATAAAAATAAATAAATTATGATGAAATAAATTAATGACAAATGGCAGTAAACAGCATGAATTAAATAGTTGAACAGTTCATTAACATCAGGTCACTTATTCATATTATATTTCTGGGTTGTCAATTAGAGCCGTACCGAGTACTCGGTAAATACTCGGTACTCGGCGAAATTTTGGCCGAGTACTCGGCCAATACCGAGTAGTTGTAAGAATTTCATTTTTTAAGCATATGAATTTAAAACTGATCTGTAAAAAGTTATTCGAATATTAATGTATAATGTATGCAATAATTCATAAAACTATTTACTCGGTATTTAATAATATGTCTACAAAATATAGAAAAAGTTAAGAACAAAAACCCTCATAAAATAATTCCAGATTAAAATTTAGTTTCACATTTATACAAATAAAAATAAGTTCTTTTTTAAATGTATAGGAAAACAGAAAATACTAATATTTTGGATAAAGAAACTGAAAATACAATAAATGCAATAAAAAAATTAATAATTAAATTTATTATATTTCAAATTATGATGCAAAAACACCAAACATTCTACATTATCAGTAGACAGGGCATTTCTTTTACTACTATAAACTTGGCCTGGCTCTGAAAATATACGTTCAGAATAAACAGTGCTTGAAGGTGCACATAAGAATTTTTTTGCAAGGTTGCACATAACCGGAAAAGTGTTTTTTTCCCTCACCATACAAATGGAGTGTCAGTTTTACATAAGTCTTCTGTTAAGAAAGCATGTATCGCTTTTTGTAGCTCTCTTTGTATTTTTCTCTTTTTTATTTTTAATCAAAAGAAAATAAGGTACATTTACAAAATAAATATGAAATGTTTTGCATTATTCAATGAATTGTTAAAGTAACCAATAAACATTTTTATTTTTGATAGACAGATTTCAGGTATCGGAATAAATTGGAGGGTTGAAGAATGTTTTAATTTTATATTGGTTAATAATTGTACTTGTTATGTGTCGATTCTCCTTTTTTTGCTACTGTTTTAATGCTACTGTTTTGAATTGTCAAAAATTGTCTTTAAAAGGTGCACAAATAAATTTCAAATTTAATTAGTTAATTTATATATACTATATTTATATATATTATTATATATATATGTGCACACAGGTACATATATATAAGGTATATTTATATATATGTACACCTAAGCTCACATTATGTGCACATCAGCATTTTTTTTTCCTTATTACACAACTACTCGGTATTCGGTACTCGGACGAGTAGTCAGTGGCCGAGTACTCAGTACTCGGCTACTCGGCTAAAGTACTACTCGGTACACCACTATTGTCAATATTCACATAAAATAAAATAAAAGAGGAACTCACAGTTTCACTTTATGCTGAGTACGGCACACTGGTATACGTTCCATGTTGGTAACACGATAATAATTTTCAATACCTATAACGATGTTTTTGAAAGATATGCAAAATGATGAAGAGCCAAGTCAACTTGAAACACTGACGACATCGTAAACTATCTTTATCTTCAACACAAAACACCGTAGCTATCCGAAAATATGTTGAAGTTGACAAACATATCGGAGCTTACTTCAAACAAGAAAAAAAGTTTTCAAAGTTTCTACAAAATATCGAGCTTCCAAAAACACTAGTAAAGTTTTCACATCACATGAGTTCTTTAAAAGCCCAGTAGCCAGGAACAGTGCAGCACGGAAGTGGGCGCTGGAGATTATTTTAAACTTTGCAGATTAATCCACAAACTTAAAAATAAATGCTGGGCTTAAAAAATAGCTGAAATTTGCTTTAAGTCTCTAGATTTATGGTATTTGTTGTATCCTTATATTATATATTTTCTTTATAAATGGAAATTTTGCTTACTTTAAGTGTTTCTGTTATTTCTTATGATAGTAGGCTTATTGGATCGCAGATAAATTTTTGTTTGCTGCAGACTGACACAGAAAATTCTGCTTCTGGGTTTAAAAGTGAACATCATCTGTGAACACGCTAAGAAACACTTAAGCTATTTAAAATTGAACACAAGCTTTCACAAACTAACACAAGCTTCCTTTTAAAACAAACATAACAAGCTGCTTAAAACTAACACGACCAGCTTCCCTCAAAACTCAACAGCAAGAACCCCTGACAACTTCAAAAACGTCGTCATATATCGTCTGCATGCAACACGCCCTCTTACGATCAAAACATTCTTTTCTGATTCGGTGGAGTTGAGAGAAACGCTTCCTGCCTTATGGCAAAACTGAAAGGAGAAAAATTGTATCTTCCGACACGGTCCAAAGATCAGCGATTGGGGGAAAGACGTCACATCAGTACGTACGAAGATCAGAGCTGTTGGAGAAATGAACAGACGATCTTTGAAAAACAATCGTAACGAAATAAATGATAAACGATGCATAAATGGAAATTTGGAAAACAAGTAGATGAAAATAATAACTGAAAGAAAACTTGGTTATTGTAACGTAGTTGTATTAGAATGGAAATAAGGAAAACCAATGGAATAAAGGTAAGTACCATTTGAGGGTGTATAAGTATCAAGGAAAATAGGCTGTCAGATTCTGACATTTGCTAAATTGGCGTCAGAAAAAAATCACGCCAAACCCGATGCGTATATGACATCTGTGCAAAAATTACTTTTATAAAATTTTTTTTTTTTTTTTTTTTTTTGTTGATAAAAATGGATAAATAGCTTTTTTTATGGTACTACTTAGTTATCCCGTTGACCAAAAATCTATGGCCAAACTATAAAAATAATTGCCAATAATGGTTAATCGTAAATGTCACATTCACTTGACTTAAAGCAAATTACACGTTTTTACCTCATCAAGTGATTTTTATTTCGATGTTTTATTTGTATTTTTATTAATGTTATGTTACTTATTTATTTGTTTTTCGTTATTTAAAATAAAAATTATGTCAATTTGTATAATTTGGTGAGTGGTTTGGCGATTTATATTATTTGGCGAAATTGGTCGACGGGATAACCAAGTAGTTACTTTTTTATATGAAATAAATTGTATACAAATGGAAAAAAATGCTTGTGAGTATGAAACAGTAAATAGATTGCCAGAAAATACGTTTCCAAACTTCTTTCTCGCCAAGAAACTTCACTCCGAAGTATGTACATAAGCAGTGATTGTTGGAAATGCATTTTTAATTATGATATGCGCTTTTATGTTTCACTATATTTATGCATACTATACTGTGTGTATAAATGCTTATAGTTCATATACAGTACTATACAAAAAAATTCGTAAGGGTTACTGAGTATGAGAGTAAATTGCTTAAAGGTGGCTTTTAAAGGAGTTATGCATTTTTATGCTGAACTGCATTTTGTTTACTAAGAAATGTTTGTAGAATATAGATAAAATGATATACAGGGTCACGCAAAGAATTGGGTACATAACTGTTTATGGATGATAATATCTGGAAATGTGATTTCAGTAGTTTTAAGAGTGTTTTAGTTTAAATTAAGTTTTAGCTAAATAGTGGCGTGTGATAACGTAACTATTGACTATGGACGGTAACAGCTGATCTGAAATCGGTTTTTAAAATTTTTTATGCATTTTCTAAAACTTTTACTTATTTTATTTCCCCAAATAACGAAGTTTTGTTAAAGTATTCAGGAAGTGTTGGAAAGTATTTCATAATCTATGCTTAATGCATTATTTTTCTTTCTTGTTTAGTCTTATTTTGAATTTATTTTATTCTTAATTTTTTAGTCTTATATTGCTTTATAGAAACTTTAATACTTAATGTTTAAACTCATCCCCCCCCCCCCCCTTGCATATAGTACAAACTATAGCACAGATAGCACAAAATAATAGACAATTTGGTACTTTTCCATTATAGGGGCTTCGGCGTTTTTTTAAAAAGCTTGGTGTAATTCTGGCATCAGAAAGTGAGATATGTTGCCCAATCGGGAAGAGTTCTATATCCTGCGCTGGTTGGTGTGATTGGCGAAGGAATCCAAAATGGTGCCAAAAAGTCATTTTAGCAAAAATTTTCAAGATAGCGGCAAAAGATTGTGTTTAAATATTTATAAACATATATATATTTGATAAATGTTATATATTTCACATGTTAAAAAAATACGATGCTTATACAGATAGTTTTATTTTTATGTATATATTTTACATACACAGATATACCTTATACATACATAATATACACACCTATAAATAAATATTATGTGCTTATATATATAATTTATACAGGGTGTAATATGTTATCTATCGCCGACCTAGAGGTCTGCACGGGGCCGGGCTTGGCCCGAGGCCCGTACCCGGCCCGGTGGAAAGAAGGCGAATTTTCCAACGGGCCGGGCTGGCAGAATTAGGACAATTTTTTCAACGGGCCGGGCCGGGCCGACAGACAAAATAAACGGGCCGGGCCGGCAAAAAAATTGAACGGGCCTGCAGGGCCGGGCCGATAAAAAAAAATTAATCGGGCCTATCGGCCCGATATAAGAATTCAAGCGAAGCAGATAAAATACGAGCCATTTTCAAAGAATATGATTTTCTCGAGAAGTATAAATGTGCGTCACGAGCCGATGCGAGTTTAACAACATCAATACAGATATGTAACATGTCCATCGTAGAGATCGGCATCGTACAGTTACAAGATGTCTAATTACGGGTTTAATTTTTTTTTCAGCAGACTCGTGCCGGGGCGCAACTGGTCTTAATCGATCTCAGGATGTGTAGGACAGGCATTATGTTTTGTAAAAGTATTAATAGTGATAATGAACTTCTGTTAGCAGTATCTTTGGAAATATACCTTAAGGGGTTCTCATATTCACTGCTCAACAATGCAAAACTCTCAAACACATTTTCTGACTCATTTTTAACTATAAAGGCATAAAATTCACAGACCTGACTATTGAAGGCATTTGGAAACGAATAGCTTTCTCCATATTTGATAAATTACTTACAGAGATAACAGAGATTCTTGTCATGTGACTGTACGTTTTTCTCCTTTCCTGTGCTACCGCTTCCGGAAATTCGATTCATAACGCTAACTTTGGCAGTATTTTCAGAGAAAGATATATTACTTTTATCTATGATAAAGACGGCATTTACATAGTTTCTGAATAAGAATACCTGCCAATCTTACGCGTTTCCGAAAAGAAATGAATTCTGAAATGTAACTTCTTTCGATTTGAGAAAAGCCTTAAAAATGAGAGAAATATTTTCGCAATTCTACTTTTTATCATACAGCTTCAAAAGGTATCATGTTTTTAATCCTTTATTTTGAACTGCTTTAACTTTTTAATGAATCCTTATTGGAATTTCGAAATGTCTGTGGAGACGATGACTGAAACACTGTGTAATCGTTAATGTTTACTATTGTGTGTTTTCTGCTTTGCGAACACATAGTAATCTAAAATATACTGTAAAATTTTCCCATAAATATGTACGTAGTATTCATTAAAAGAATCTTAATTGTATGTTGCGAAAAAACAGATTTTTTTTTGTAGAAATTGAATCGGGCCGGGCCGGGCCTGTTTTCACTAATTTTTGTACGGGCCGAGCCAAGAACTGTAAAAATGCAAACGGGCCGGGCCGGGTTCGGGCCGAGCTTTCAATTTTAACACCGGGCCGGGCCAAGATAGCTTTCGTTCGGTCCGGGCCGGGCCTGGAAATTCCGGCCCGTGCAGACCCCTACGCAGACCTTTAATTTCTCAACCGTTGATCGTAGACATATAGTTCCAATTACAAAAACGTTTCAAATGAGGTAAATATTCATGTTGTGGCATTATTTAAAGTAAAAAATCAATTTTATAAAAATTACGAAATCTAACTTTTTATGCGGTCCCCCAGTCCCTATAGTTATATTTAGTAAAAGTTTACACATATCATAACAGATATGACACATAAAGTTTGACGTCTGTACTACAAAAATTGACGCAGTTATTAAATTTCAAAGTTTGAGATTTTTGCACATGATTTTGTCTTTCATTGAGGGATCAGTTAAAAGATGAATTAAAGTAATTCGAGATCAAAATCAGGGTACAATGTCCCTTTTAAAACGAAACCACCTTTAGCCGATATCGTCAAATCGGGATATCACCAAAGGGGGCTATTTCATCTAAAATTTTGAGCTCACTTTTAGGGGTCGTATACAAAGCGAAGAATGAAATATTGAAATTAAACAGAAAAATAAATATCAATTTTATTATAATATCAGAAAACGGTCTAATATAAAAAATGAATACATCAAACGCCGGAATCTACTAGAGATACTTCCCAAAGTGTTCTCCATTGGTGGCAATGCACAATTAAATGCGTAACAGTACTGAGTCCTGGACACGTTGGAGCATAGCATGTGTAACTGTGCGACAAGAAATTATGATGCACTGCTCCAGATCAACCAGAGAAGTAAGCTGGGTTTGGTTTCAACATGATGGGGCCCCTCCGCATAAAACACCAAATATCCGGGCGTATCTGCTCACCGAATTTGGTCAACAGATCCTTTGATATGGTGGTCCGGTTGAGAGGCCACTGCGTTCGCCGGACTTGATTCCCATGGAACCTCTGGGGTTGCATCAAAGCATAGGTCTGTGTGACTGAGACCACTTCTCTTGTTCATCTGAAGAATCGCATCATCCTTGATTGTCGCACAGTTTGCACACCTCCTTTTGCTCTAACTTGTCCAAGACTCAGTATACTGTCACGCATTCAATTGTACATTGTCACCAATGGAGAACACTTTGAGCAGTATCTCTTGTAGTTTCCGGCGTTTTATGTATTCATTTTTTATAGTAGGCCGTTTTCTGATATTATAATAAATCGATATTTATTTTTCTGTTTAATTTCAATATTTCATTCTTTGCTTTATATATGACCCCTAAAAGTCACTTCAAATTTTTAGATGAAATAAACCTCTTTGTGGATTTGGCGATACCGGCTAAAGGTGGTTTCGCCGTAAAAAAGACTTGCACCCTGATTTTGATCTCGAATTACTTTAATTCATCTTTTAACTGACCTCTCAATGAAAGACAAAATCATGTGCAAAAATCACAAACTTTGAAATTTAATAACTATGTCATTTTTTGTAGCACAGATGTCAAACTTTTTGTGATATATCTGTTATGATATGTGTAAACTTTTACTAAATATAACTATAGGGACTGGGGGACTGTATAAAAAGTTAGATTTCGTAATTTTTATAAAATTGATTTTTTACTTTAAATAATGCCACATTTTTTCAGAATTCTTCCGAAAAATCGGCATGTTTTCCGATTTTACGCGCATAATGCGTTTTCTTCCGCTTTTCGTCATTTTCTTCCGCTTTTCGGCCTTTTCTTCCGCTTTTTACGCGAGTTTCGTCAAAGGATCGCTGGAAAACCCGAAATTTCGCCGAAGGTTCGCGGGAAAGACGCAAATTTTGTCGGCAGATCGCGTAAAAAAACGAGAATTCTCTCAAAAAAGCACGTAAAAACACGAATTCCGTGAAAAGATCGCGAAAAAACGCGAACTTCGTCAAAAGATCGAGTAAAAAAAGCACCATCAAAAGATCGCGTAAAAGCACTATTTCCGTGAAAAGATCGCGTAAAAATGCGAATTCCGTTAAAGGATCGCTGAAAAAATGCTCGTTTCGTGAAAAGATCGCTCCAAATTTCACCGATGGATCGCGGAAAAAACCAAAATTTCGCCGAACGATCGCGGGAAAGACGCGAATTTCGTCAAAAGATTGCATAAACAATGCTTGGGGGTGATTTTGGTCCGAATTTTCCGAAAATTTAAGGCAGTCATTTCTAAAAATTAAAAAAATCGGCCACCAATTCGAAAATTCTGGCATAAAAAATATTGCGAATTTCGACATCTTCACAGAAAAAAATTAATTTTGTCAATCGCTTGCAGAAAAATCGCCAATTTCGTTAAAGGATCGCGTGAAAAACGCTAATTTCGTCAAAAGATCGTGAAAAAACGACAAATTTCGTCAAAAGATCGCGAAAAAACGGCTAATTTCGTCAAAAAAATTGCGAAAAAACACAAGTTTCGTCAAAAGAGCGCGAAAAAAACACAAATCTCGTCAAAAGATCGCGAAAAAAACACGAATTTTGGCTAAAGATCGCGAATTTCGTCAAAGGGCCGCGGAAAAAAATGCATAGCTAGTGTCGGAAATGGATTCCCCTCCTCCCCTGCTGTAACTTTTCAGAAAATTTGCTGTGAATTTCAGAATTTTTTTTTTTTTTTTTCTCAAAAAAAAAAAAAAAAAAAAAAATAGGAGTCAGAAATTTTAAGTGTCTTTTAATGTGAAAAGTAGGATATCTATGAATAATAATAAAAAAAAAATAGTAATTTTTAATACATTTAAGTTATTCTTTTTTGTCATAATATATATTGTGTAATTGCAAATTAGTGAATATTTTATTCGAGTTTCTCTTTGAAATTTGTTTATTTATAAGGATTCAGCTATTTATTAATCCTTACTGAAAGTGTTATAAAACTTAAAAAATCTTCTGATTTCTTCTGATTTTTCGCCAAAATCTTCTGATTTCTTCTGATTTTTTGTCCAAAATCTTCTGAGTTTTACCGAAATTTAGTTGGCAAGTATGCCAAAGGCTGAAGATCGTAACCACATCGATTCATTTAATGGCAAAAAAAGCTCGCCTAAAAAACCTCACAGGATATGGGACTTTTCCCGTCAAATCATATAAACAGCTATGAAAACAAACCTGATGAGCTTTTTTGTTTGTTTATATATGTATTTCATATATATATTATTGATGTTTTTTATGGACAAATTACATCTGTTTCTGTACAAAATTAGATAAATGACTTTTTTATGTTAAATAAATCGTATAAATATCGAAAAAAAGTGCGTGTGTATATAAAATGAAACAGTGGATAGGTTCCCGGAAAATATGTTGCCAAATTTCCTTCTTCACCAAGGCACCTATACTGGAAAAGTATCTAAAGCACATTAAAATCAAGCAGTTAGGAGCTCAGACAGTACAGCGTCGTCTATTGGCGGTTCTTTTATTAGTACCATCGGGAAGAAGATGTAAAGATGTGCATTTTCGTATATTATACTTTAAATTCTCACCCATAGATTAAAAAAAAAAAAAATCCTTAAAAGAGCGGAGTTTAAATTAAATTGCGGTGCCCTCTTTTATGAAAGATTAATGGTTTTAAATGGGAATTTCGCCAAATTAGCCAGCTATCGCCAAGTTGGCTTCATATATGACAACTTATTTTTGTCGCCAAATTTGATGATATTTCGCCAAGTTGACCAACATTTGGCGCAATTGTGGTAACCCTGCATTAGTATTTTTCAACAATTACTCATTTCTATGAAGCGGTCCTACCAGAACTGTGAGGGACACACAGAGACTTTGATTTTATATAAATAGATGCTTGTAAATCATTAAAAATATATGAGGCATTCTCACAATCTTTTGACTTTTAAGTCCCTGAATAATAATTTCTATTTTAGTACATATTCTTGCATTTTTTTTTATTTCATATACTGCAGAACATCCCATTGCATGATTGTGTAACAATATTAATGAGATAAATAAGTTTTGGACGATGTTGGGGGTCCAAATACCAGGAAAACTCCTATACCGTCCGTGTTCCTGATGCTGATTTTTAAGTTTGGAGCTGTTTGTATAAAATTGTTTCAATAAAAGTAATTTGTTGGAATTTTTTTCTGAAACTGGGACAATTCTTTTATATAAATATGTAGCAAAAGATTAACCTGCACACATTTTTATGGTTGATATTATTTTTTGAACTCTGTCCCTGGGTTTTAGATTCTTTACCATTCCTTTTGCTAAAATTATACAGAAAATCATTTCAGATGCAGCCACAGAATTTTTTTCAAGTTTTTTTTCATACAGAAGTATGCTAGAGAAAGAATGTCTAAATTTTTTTGACAGGAAATTTACTGCAGAATTTAAATCAGCATTTAAATATCAATTTCAAGCATCATGGCTTTATTGGTAGTCTTACCGTCCACAAGGTTTATTCCTGCACTTTTCGAGGTAAATTAATTTAAAAAAAATTTAATCCAATGTAAATAACTGTTGCTAAAAATCAATGAAATTGTGGCTATCACTTAGTCTTAGCATGATTTGCCTAAAAATAGGTGGTAATTTTCCTTACCGTCCCTTTTTTCCCCTTATCATCCCTTTAAGACAATGTTATACCAAAATTTTGTACTAAAAATACTGCATTGTTATTATTTCTTATTTGAATGTTCTGTGGGTACTATGCAAATTCATTATAAGTAAAAATTTAGAAGAAAATAAAAAGGTAGGTAAAATGGTCTTTACTCAAATTACTGATCCATGCTTTAAAGAAGATTCTCTTACAATCAATCAAATAATAAAAGGTAGCAGCTTTGACTAGCTCTTATCTAGATTGATAAGGCATGCCAAAAAATAAAATAAAAACTATAAAATAGGCATGCATGTCATAGTTCATGGCCTCTGTTTAAATAATCATTGGTCATTGCGTAAAATAGTTGGCAGTCAATTTTGTATTCAAATTTATGAAACCAGTAAACAATACATTGTCATTGTGAATACCTTACAATTTTAACACTAACTAGATTAACTAGATTTTTATTAGATTAGATTGACTAGATTTTTTAGAAGTGTTTTTCTTTTCTTTTTTTTTTTTATTTCTGAAAATGAGGTATTAAAAATTAGTGTGTGTATATTACACACTTCCATTAAAAAAATACAGTAAGTTCTTAAAATTCTTCTCGTCCTTAGAATTTTGCTAGACTCCTTGAATTTTTTATTGAGTCTGTGTGAACTTGATGGATATTCTGTGCTTTTGGGTTTGCCAGAAGCAAAACTAGAAATTAGACAGATGTTGATAAGACTGCCAAGCTATTTTTAAAGAACTTAATAAGTAATTTAAGTTTTATTTTAAATGCTTAATAATAAATTATTAATTTTTTGGGATCTCTTGTTTTAAGTTTTTTTTTTTTTTCTCTTTTGCACTTTCCCTTCTTGCTTTATCTTGCCAGAGGTTAATTCAGGTTCTGTACATGGCAGGAAAAATGCTAAAAAGCAAAACAAAACCATGTTTTCTTTTCAATCCCAATGCAGGGCACTTGTGCTGTTTTGTTTTCATGTTGAAAAGAGCTACTACATTTAATCTTGCTGTGTAAATAATGATATTTTTTGATTTTGCCAAAGTTAGCATGCTTGACTTTGCTGATTTTTATTCATAGCATTATTATTATTATTATTTTTAAGTTGCATAAACCAGATAAGTAATACCATTTTTAATTTAACACTATTAATTTTATTTTTAATTGTGAGATAAAAGCTATCGACATATTTGACATTTTTTGATATATAATTAAGCAAGTATTTTTACGATATTTGATTATTTTCAACATAAAATAAGACACATGCTATTGAGGCCATCTGTACTTTTTTACAAATATTCCTTGTGACTGAAACAGTTAAGTAGTGTTCACTCTAGAAACTAAAAGGGCAGGGTGCAAGCCATGAAGGCACAACTAAAGCAGAAAAAAAGGCACTTAGTTCAGCAAAAAAGGACATTATTTCTGAGTGAAAAAATTTATTTTGTTAAGTAATGATAAAAATTGTACAATATTTAAAAATCTCTTCTTTTTTTCGTAAATAAATAAGGAAGGTCTATGATTTTGCAAGCTTTTGGCTGCATTAATTAATAAATACTCTGTTAGTGGGGAAGATTTTTACAAGAGATCACTAGACACAAATAAGGGTGCATTTCACTATTATAAAAAAAGGGCAGGGTGCATTTTGCTAATTTTAAAATGGGCAGGGTGCTGCACCCTTAAATAATGGCCTAGAGGGGTCACTAAGTTAAGTTACTTTTCAAAGAAGTTTTGCTTCCTTGAAATTGCATTTTTAAAAATTTATTTGATGGGGTTAAGACTGAATTATGTGATATTTCAAAGTGAAAATACATGCGAAAAATTTCAATACAGTTTTCAGATTGATGACTCACATCGTCATTCCATGGGAAAAAAAGAAATATCTGGGAAATTTTCAAAATTTGTAAAATATGATGCTCTTAAAAAATTATTCAAACCAACATTCCTAATTTCAGAATAAATAAGACACACAGTGGCTTTATTTTTTAATCTTTTTTTTTTTTTTTTTTTTTAATCTTATGTTATTTCTAGCTTTTTTTTCTGGATTTATTGTGTACAGTAGCCCAGATTTTGCATTTTTCAGCTTGTTATGGCTTATACAAGGATGAAACTGTACATGTTATTCGTGAAACCCGAGGCAATTTGGGACTGATGATTCTGTCTTAGTTCCACTAATGTTTACTATATTTTCAATTCCTTGTCTCACTTGTTATGATGATCTGTTTCAAAGAATTTTATAAAAGTTAATTCATCATTTTTAATTTGCTTAAAAATTCATTTATAACTTGTATATCTACAATTGTTGATGATAAATTGTATAGGTTTATAATGGTTATATATACCGGGTGTCCCAAAAAGGACTGACTGATTTTAAAATTCAATAACTTGCAAACGGTGACAGATATTAAAAAAATTCTTGCAGGAGGGTTATGCATAAGGTCAAAAGTTTTATTACAGTGATTTTCAATTTTAGTTCTATTTACAAACAATAGATGGCGCTGTAAGCAATAGTCGCTAAATACAGGCTCGATTTTTCGTACTTCGTGGCCCGGATAATACATTTCCATCTCCTTTTTCTGCATGGAACAAGATAAAGGACCAGAAATCGAGCCTGTATTTAGCGACTATTGCTTGCAGCGCCATCTATTGTTTGTAAATCGAACTAAAATTGAAAATCACTGTAATAAAACTTTTGACCTTATGCATAACCCTCCTGCAAGAATTTTTTTAATATCTGTCACCGTTTGCAAGTTATTGAATTTTAAAATCAGTCAGTCCTTTTTGGGACACCCGGTATATATAATACATGGGTTTTAGTATACATTTGACTATACCATTATAGAAATATTACTGTTTTACCTTCCTGATAAATTTCATGAATTTCTCCCATGAAGCTTCATTAAACTAGTGGCCTTTTGGGCCATGGCTGACAAAAAAAAAAAGTACTGCTTTTGCTTCATGCGTTAGTCAACTGTTATCTGCATGTCATTTCAAAAATAGACAAAAAAAAAAAAAAAGTAGTGCTTTTGCTTCATGCGTTAGTCAACTGTTATCTGCATGACATTTCAAAAATAAATGTTTATGTCAGTGTAATTTTTGATTTTCCAAGTATAAAAATAAATGTATTAGTTTCAGTAATTACCTGTTTAAGAATTCCCGATTAAAATTTCCTTATCATTTTAGCTAAAAGACGTACTGCAGAGACTCAGATGAATAGAACTAGTTCAAGATCTCATTTTATTTTTCGAATGGTATGTATTTTTACAATTTTGACTAATCGTTCATTTAGCATTGTTTGCTGTTATTATTATAGCAGGGGTAGAGAACCCAAACATGTATGCATAATGTAGTAAGTACATAAATATTTCTCTGGCACATAAATGACTTATAAATAATAATACATTTACGGGGCAAATTAAATTTTAAATATCTTAACAACAAACAAGTAAAAAAAATATTGTTTAATGTACATTGACTGTTAAAAACAAGTAGCCACTTGGGAACAAATTATTGCATAATTGCTGTGTCCTACCATTTTTCTGCTAAACCATTCAACATGTATCTATACTAATAAAATAACAAATCGCTCTGTCTGTCTGTCTGTCTGTCTGTGTGCGATGGCTAGCGAAATCTACCGCACGTAGAAGTCTGAAAATTCAGGTGAGGTTACCCCAAGACAGGCCCTGATGCACCATAGGCTCAGATTTTTAATTTTTTAAGGGTCAGGGCCCCTGGGCCCCTTTAAGTTTTTGTGCACTAAATTGTTAATAACATGCCTCTTTTGTATCCTATCTTCTTCGTTTTTGGGGATAAATTCACCTTTCGATTTCTACCCCAATTCTACATTTAAGTTAAGACCCTGGCACCCTTTCAAGGGGCCCCTTGAAGTTTTAGTGCACTAAATTGTTAATAACAAGCCTCTTTTCTATCCGATCTTCTTCGTTTTTGGGGTGAATTCTCCTTTCAGTTTCTGACATATTTCTGCATTTCAGTTAGGACCCTAGAACCCTTGCAAGGGACCCAGTATAGGGCCCCTTGAAGTTTTAGTGCACTAAATTGTTAATAACATGCCTCTTTTCTATCCGATCTTCATCGTTTTGGGGGTGAATTTTCCTTTCAGTTTCTGCCCCATTTCTACATTGCAGTTAAGACTCTGCTCCCTTGCAAGGGGCCCAGTACAGGGCCCCTTGAATTTTTAGTGCACTAAATTGTTAATAGCATGCCTCTTTTCTATCCGACCTTCTTCGTTTTTGGGGTGATTTCTTCTTTCAGTTTCTACCCCATTTCTACATTTCAATTAAGACCCTGGCACCCTTGCAAGGGGCCCAGTGCAGGGCCCCTTGAAGTTTTAGTACACTTAATTATTAATAACATGCCTCTTTTATACCCGATCTTCGTTTTTGGGTGAATTCTCCTTTCAGTTTCTGCCTCATTTCTACATTTCAGTTAAGATCGTGGCACCCTTGCAAGGGGCCCGGGACAAGGCCCCTTGAAGTTTTAGTGCACTAAATTGTTAATAAATTGTTTCTTTTTTATCCGATC
This sequence comes from Maratus speciosus, assembly GCA_963932465.1. NCBI lineage: Eukaryota > Metazoa > Arthropoda > Arachnida > Araneae > Salticidae > Maratus > Maratus speciosus. The sequence continues at coordinate 353,250,156 of OZ010797.1, read as the reverse complement.
TTCATTTTTGGGATACTTTCTCCATTTAGTTATTCTCCCGTTTCTACATTCCAGTTAAGACTATAGGCCCTTCTAGGGTCCCGTTGGACCCGATCCAGGGCCCCTTAAGTTTTTTGTGTGCCAAGCGTTTTTTACACCCACATTTTTTCACCTTCGCAGTGCGTAATTTTAAAGTTGAATCTTGATCTCTTCTCCTTAGACCAACACTCAGATATTTTTATAGGGACCCTAAGGCCCTTTTTCAAGCATTTCCTCAATTTTTTGCATTTTTCTTTCAAATTATATTCTAATGATTAATTCATACCCTATGCTTAATCTTTTCTAATAGAATATCTGAAACGCTATGTAAAACTTTTTAACATGTTTTCATGTTAGGGCCCTGTTCTCAACCATCAGTTGGCCCCTTTTGGGCCCCCTATTATAACTACCTTAAAAATAGTCTGATTCACTAGCTTTGTTTTTCTAACAACATCTTAGGTTCTCCAGCTGTTACATGAGCAACAAAAAAATATTTCAAACTTCAACTATTACCAGTTTTGAATATAAATCGTCTTCTTGGGGCCCTTGGTGTATCTTCTTTGATCAGAATTCCTTGCAATTTTCTTTACCATAGTTCTAGCATCCTCTGATTACATTAAAAACTACTAAAAAGTGTATTTATACCAAACTACATGCCACTTAATTCCCTTCTTCCTTGGGGCCCGGCACAAAGCCCCTTGAAGCTTTTGCACAATAAAGTATTAATAAATTGCCCCTCTTAATCCGATCTTCATTTTTGGAACTATTTTCCATTTAGTTATTCTCCAGTTTCTATATTCCAGTTAATATCCTGCGGCACCTTAGGGCCTTTAAGGGGCCGATCCGGGTCCCCTTGAACTTTTTGTGTGCTATGCATTTTTTACACCCTAATTTTCTCGCCTTCTCATTGCATAATTTAAAATTGAGTCTTGGACTCTTCCTCCTAGACCAACACCCTCATATTTTTATTGGGGCTCTAGGGCCCCTTTTTAAGCATTTACCCCATTTTTGTGCATTTCTTTAAAATATTATTCTAATGATTATTTTACACCCTATGATTAATTTTAACTAATTGAAGATCTAAAATGCTAAGTACTAACAAATTTAAACATATTTTTATGTTAGGGTCCTGCTCTCAACTATCAGTTCCCTTTTGGGCCCCATGTTATAGCTATCTTAAAAATGGTCAGATTCACGAACTTTTTTTTTCTAACAACTTCTTAGGTTCTCCGGCTACTACACGAACAACCAAAAAAATTTGCAGACTTCAGCTATCACCAATTTTGAATATTAATCGTCATCTTGGGGCCTTTGTTGCAGCTCCTTTAAAAACTATCCTATTCTATTGCAATTTTCTTTAACATAGTTTTAGCGTCTTCCAGCTATTTTAAAACCCCCAAAAAATTTTTCTTATACCCAATTACATTCCAGTTAAGACCCTGGCCCCCAAGGCCCGGTCTTTCTATATACCTCAGCTACCACCTTTTTCGAACATTAATTTCCTTTTTCAGCATAATCTTACGTCTACTCACTGCAGCCGTAAATTAAAATTCGCGTTACTTTAAAGGTAACTGTAGATAATGAATTTCATCCGTTTATTAAATATCATGTTAATGCTAACAGTAATTCATGAAATTCACAAGGTGATAAGGCATCTTCCACCGCTTGGGGTCGCATTCTTTCCTCAGGTTCTATGGGGCCAATTTCAAATTTCAACGGGATTTGTCTTCATTGAACTTAGATTACAATTCAGCTATTCTCTGTATTATGAAATTTTATCCTTAGATTTCAGTTGCCAACAATTTCTAACCTTAATGATTAATGGTGCATTCTTTTTTTGGATTCTATTGGCTAGATTACTACGAGGTTTCGCTCACTCAACTTGGTTTTCGATCGTCTCTGGCACGTCGGGGCACTTCCGGTAAATGCTGCCAAACGTAGCGGAGACCCAGGTTACAGGTTCGTTCAGAAAGAAATTTGTTGGGAACACACTAGACGCTGGGGAAGGCAATGTGGACTCCGAATTAGGTTCATTTAAAAGAATTTGAAATGATATAAAATCATACAAACTTGAGTTATGTTTAAGGTTATTATTTACAAACCCCGGGCAATGCCGGGCGGGTCTGCTAGTATTAAATAAATCATAGTTCATTGAATAAATCATGCAAGTTTCTGTATAAAATTTAAAGCATTTATTTTTATATCTGATATTTGAAATATAGTTCAAATAATAAATACCTAATGCATTTATTACTGTAACCATCTTACTAAATAATCACAGAAGAATTAAGAAAAAAATGCTATAGGCTGTATTGATATAACATTGCTTTAGGGCAGTAGTTCTCGAACTGTATTATTATGCAGGGCTTGCTAAATGCATTTGTTGCTAAAATGCAAGTAAAAGCAACTTTTTCAACTTCGGGCAATTATGGTTCCTATTTCAATCCAAAACCCTTCAAAAATGACTGTTTTTTGGAAAAATTAGAAAAAAAGGACACTTAACCCTTTAAGCCCCATACATTACCTGTTTATGCTAAAATTCTGAAATTCTTAAAATAGGTTGATTTTATGCTCAATATAAGAGATAATAAAAGAATTTTTTTTTTTTCATTTTTTAACTAAAATTTAAATAATAATAAAAATAATAAATTATAAATTAAATAATAAATAAAATTTAATAAAATATTTATATAAACTAGACAAAATAAATTATTGAAGCATATTTTAATACAATATAAAAGAAAATAAAAACATTAATTATAAAGTCTGTATAAAAGAATGTTATTCGTGTCTCTTTTTCCGAAATGAACTGAATCTTATATAAGAAATATTAAAATCCTTTCTTTGCCTAGTGCTGTCATCCAATGAAGAAAAACAAAAAAATTTATCTATTGGGGATTATACCATAGCTTTTATTTCCATTATTTGAAATAATATAGGAGCATCCAGATATATAGAAAAAAAAATGTCATGATTCAATTTGGACTCACTGGGAGTGGAAGGGTTAAAAATAGCATCAGGAATTGGAAAAAAATTCTTACTACTTAGTGTTGACACTAGCAAAAAGGGTTGCCAAGCGGGAATTTTTCAAAAAGGGAACACTATTCTAAAACTAGTATTTTGTGGCCATCACAAAACTTTCTTCTATCTCATACTTGTCAATACTTCAAAATTCATTATCACAGTGCATCTATGCTCATCATGAGGATTCTAAAAAGATGAAATTCCGTGCATTAGTTCTTGAGATATTACTGTCCCTGAAATCGTGTAAATCCACCAAAATGCAGCATAGCAGCGCCACCTATTGGGTGATTTACACCAGAACCTAATTATCATCAACTTATGTCAATGTCTAACTGAATATGAAGTTTGGGGAAAATCCGTGCATTAGTTCTTGAGATAGAGCTATTGCGCAAATCATGACAAATGCAGCATAGCAGCACCACCTGTTGAGCGATTTGCATCAACATTTATCAAGGTGTACTTGAATCTGAAGTTTGATGAAAATTCGTGCATTAGTTCTTGAGATAGAGCTATTGAGGAAATAGTGCAAAATGTAGCACAGCAGCACCACCTATTGGGCGATATTCACCAATACGTAGTCATCACCATTTCATATCAAAGAGTAACTGAATCTGAAGTTTGATGAAAATGTGTCCATTAGTTCTTGAGATAGATCTGTTGCAGAAATCGTGGAAAAGGCTGTATAGCAGCGCTATCTGTTGAGCGATTTACACCAAAATGTACAAAATGTCAATTCATATCAAGGATTAACTGATTCTGAAGTTTGGTGAAAATTGTTGCATTAGTTCTTGAGATACAACTATAATGGAAATTTTGAAAAGTGCAGCATAGCAGCGCTACCTGTTGAGCTATTTGCACCGAAACACAAACAGCACTATTTCATATCAAACTATACATGAATCTGAAGTTTGTTGAAAATCCAAGCATTAGTTGTTGAGATAGAGCTATTGCGGAAATTGTAAAAATGCAGTATAGCAGCGCTACCTGTTGAGCGATTTACATCAAAATGTACAAAACTTCAATTCATGTCAAGGACTAACTGAATCTGAAGTTTGATGAAAATCTGTGCATTAGTTCTGGAGATTGAGCTATTGCGGAAATCGTGAAAAAGGCTGTATAGCAGTGTCACCTGTTGAGCGATTTACACCAAAAACTAATCAGAACCAATTTATATCAGGGACTAACTGAATATAAATTTTTATTAAATTCTGTGCATTAGTTCTTGAGATAGAGCACCCACAAAATTTGTGTCACATACAGACTGACAGACATTTTGTAAAAACATGTTTTTCGGGTTCTCTGAACCCTAAAACGTGTGAATCCGTTGAAAACTGAAAGTCGAAAATTTTCACGAATCCAATACTTTCTTCTTGTAAAGATAGAAGAAAGTAAAAAGGGTAAATTTTTTCAAATACGGAATACTATTCTAAAAATAAAGGGCTCATTTTTTTCAAAAAGGGGACACTTGTACCTTGTTCACAAAAAATATTTTGAACTGGTTTGTTTAGAGTCCCTAGAATTTGCAATATTTTCCTGGGATCAATTGAATTGCCACAGGGTGCGTAAGAAGTGTTAAAATGGGCAGCCAGGCACATCGGAAGGGTTTAAAAGATCCGCCGGGCGAAAAAATAAAATAAAAAATAAAATTGCCACCGGGCACTCCGCCCTGCTAAAGCGGCTTAGAGTCAACGCTACTACTATTTTTGTAGAAAACAGAATTTTCATTGTTTCCAGAGCTGCATATTTCCCTCCCTCCCTTAGTCTCAGACCCACAGCAAAGGTGGTGTAGGCTGTGCCCCCCACTAGGTGCCATCAGCTAAAGTAGAATCTAACAGGTATAAATCAAGTGCTGTCACTTATCATTGTTGATGTGCCAACTACTTCTACAGAAATTAGCAAGATGTTTTAAGACCAAGTGTTGTGGTGCTGCTTAGCTCTCCTAATTTTACATTTCAATGCCAATTTTTATTCAGTTTTAACAATCTATAAAAACTTCCATTTGAAAAAATGAAATTATTTTTGTAATACTGCAGAAATGAAAATTGTCCGGATTTCAGTGGGAAATTTTTCATTTTTGACTTGGCTCGTAGCTACATTCTTTTAAAGTATATTTTTCACAATTTTTTATTGTTCTTAAAGATATTTGAATGGGTGTTTGGAAGAATGGTCTGGGTTATAAATTTTAGAAAATTGTTTTTTTTTTTTTTTAAAGCAACTATGTTGAATAATGGATGATTACCTCGTATTAAAAATTGCAATTTCATGATGTACAAGTTTGTTTATTTTAAATAAAAAATTAATATAATAAACTAAAAATATTATTATTCCCTACCCACCTAACTAGTTTATTACTTGTCGATATGCTCATCATGAAGACAAAAGTGGAGGGTAATTAAAATCTAAAAAGGGTCTATGTTGCCCTAGATGTTCAGAGCATCACTAATCAATGACATTAAAAAAAATTTCCGTATTTCTGTACAATTTTAAAATTGTAACTTCCAAGCACCCATTTCATTTAATCTTTGTCAAAAATTTGCCTTTGATTGCATAGTATAATTTTCTATGTTTAACCTTTTCGCAGCCACCACATAAATAATATTAGCATTCATGTAAACCAATAGTTATTTCATTAATCTTAAAATGAAAAATAAATAAAACCATACAATATTTCAATTCAAGTATATCAGTTTTATTTTATCATTTTTATAAGGATTTTTATATACCAAATGTTTTATTTGTTTATATGGCAGTTGAAATTAGCTGGTGCAATTTAGTGATGGGCAATTTCAATTTTTTTAATCAATTTAATCGATACTATGACCAACTCGCTTTAATCAATTCTATAAATTTTTTAATTGATGTCTCTAAAGGTAATGTCATTTTCATTTTCCTTAAAAAGTTGAAGGTAAAGTAGTCGGATGTGCCAATACCAAAACTTTCTTCTATCTCAGACATGTTAAAACTTCAAAATTCGCTATCACAGTGTCAAATTTAAATGATAACCTATGGCAGGGTCGGCGAACCTTATCACATCAGTGTACCAATTTTTTTCAAAAATATTTCACATGATCATGGTGTGCCATCAAATTTAGTGGATCAAAGTAGCAAAATTAATTAAAATACTGATTTTAGGATTTAAAATATGTGGGTAACATTTTGTTTTTTGTACTTTTAAAATCCTTTTTCTCTTCTTGCATCTTAGATGCCAAATAATTCAGATCAGCTTCGTATTTCAGTTTTTCCTTAACCTTTTAGCAGGCGGTGTCCACAAAAAAGGACACCAAATTTTAATTTTAAAACTGACAAACTTCACTAAGAAATTTAATTAAAATTTTCCTTTTCTAAAGTATGGTGAGAAAAGCAAGTTTTTATTTTCTAATTTCTTCATATGAGAATTTCTGGTGTCAGTCTATGATCTCATCATTTTACAAACAGACTTACTCTTATCCGGAAAGGGTTAAGGGAGTGCCAGCTCATTTGGAGACACCTGACAACAGGTTTCTACTTGAGGTTTTCGTGCCCCCCCCCCCCCCCAAAAAAAAAAAAAACTATTAGAAAAAACACATATCAAAATGGCTTCTTAAAACAACTTCTTCTGTGGAATTGAATTCAAAATTCCAACTTATTATAATTTAACCATCAGAATTTTTGCTTCTGATCGTTATTTCCTGATAATCTCCCTATTCTCTCAATATCAAATTTTTTTGATCAAATATTGAGCTAGATTGGGATTTATAAAGTTGCACTTCAGTTTATTCAATCTGTATGACAGCGACGAGCAACCTAAATTAGAAAAACTCAGCAAGTCTAAACTCAAATTTGTGAATTTTCATTATATGAAAGGCTGCGGTGTAAAGATAGAAACTGACATTTTTTAAATTTTTTCTGATATTTAAAAATTGTTTAACTGCATCGTAACAACTTTCTAAAAGTACAGAGATTTTGCAGAATATATCTTACATTTATTCAATAATTTTTACATCTGAATTTACAAAATGAAAACTATTTGCACATAAGTCCTAAAATAAAGTCTATCAGGCAAAAAATATTGCCCTTAAGTTAACAGAAGTTCCATTCTTAACAAATGAGCTGTTTTGCAGGAAGCAAACATAATCGCTTTGTGTGTATTTTTCTTACAAAATTTGAAAATTGGATGTATCAAAAATTCCATTTTGTTAATTATCTTGCTTTACATGCGAGCCCTGCAATATTTAAATTTAGGAAATGAGTCTATGCCGTGCCGAAAATAATCTCCCGTGTGCCATAGATTCGTCGACTATATATAACTTGATAAGTAATTTGTTTATCAAAAATTGGAAAACTCATTTCAGTTCCAAATTCCTTCAATAATCAGACCTCCCAATTTTATGCCTTTACATTTAAAAATTGAGTCAGAAAATATGTCAGAAAGTTTTGCGTTGTTGGGCAGGGCATTTGAAAAACCTGCCTTAAGTTATTTAAATTTGAAATAATATTTTTTTTCTAAAGAAGCCTTTGTAATAAATCCATACTTTTGTTCATATTTCCTTTTCTTTTACTTTAACTTTTCTGAAATCTCATGCATATTTTCATAACCAACTCTCGTCTTACCAAAGAAATTAATTTTCATTCTGGCAACACTTGTCAACTTACTCATTTTTAGATCTTCATGTTTTAATGCTGAGTTTCTTCTAGAATTTCGTTATTTACGGGTTTATTATGATGGAGAAAATTGATAATGAACTGCTTTAATTGGCATATAACAAGTAATATGTCTATGTTTTATAGACTCACAAAAAATATTTTTTTGCATGTAATCTTTTTTGTTTTCTTTTAATCAACTTAGTTATATCACATTTATTTCATTGTACCTGATAGATTAAACTAATGCCATTGTATTACATAATTTGTGTCCTCAATTTCGAGTGTAGGTCGATTTCTTTGTCAAAATCGGAAAGTAGCTAAGTAGTACTTTTGAAAAATAGTTTGTAGTCACTAATTTTTTTTCAAAAGTAGTTATAGTTAATTACATTTTAAATAAAGTAGTTTTTACTGGTGTATGATTTTTCATTAATCTTGTTTGTGCTCTGATATGTTGACAAATTTGCATTTCTGCTAAGTTTTCAGATATTCATGCATTTAATCTATGAAATACTGAATGACATAATGTAAAATGTTTTTGCATTTCATCAACTTTATCTTTTAAATTAATTTCAATAATTCTTATACTTTTACTATTTAATAATCACAGGTGTAAAGTTATTTAAAATTAATTATTTATGTGATCAAGATTGAAGAATGTGAAGTTAAAATATTAAATTTAAACTTAAATTTTTTCTCATTACGTAAAATAATTTTCAGATAATTGAAAGCAGCTTGAAAGGTGAAGAAGATCCTATCGTCAATGTATCTCAATTAGTAAGTACTGCTTTGTCGTTTAATTTTTCATGCAGAAATGCATTTGTTGTTGTTATTATTCTGTGAGTGCTGTGTATAATCATTTTAATCCCACAGAACTCAGTTATGAAAAATTCCCTGCTTTTTGTGTGCTTGGTAGAAAGCGCAAGCAGCAAGTGAATTTATTTTTTAAAATGTATAATTTTTACTCTGTTTCTTTTTTAAGACAATAGTCCAGGCAATAGAGACCGTATAGGGACTCTACCTAGCAAAATTAATGGTAGTACTGGAAATCGGCTTTCTAGATGTTTTTTCGTTTGCTGAATCCGAATTTGTAACTTCCCACCAAAATTTCCCCCGGCAACCCCCCCCCCCCCAACCCAAATTTTGGTAAAAAGCCCCCAAAAAAAGTTTTTATTAAAAAATTCAATTTTTTTTATTGTTTTAGGGGAAAAGTAGCTAGAAATTCAGAAAGTAGACAAAATTTGCAACAAATTAGATATATGACATTATGACTTAGGATGAAGGGGAAGGGGGGATCTGCCTCGGAACATGCGTCGCAGTGCTGCGTGGACTAAGTTGCGCAATTCCACTTAACCACTCACACGTTTACATTAGCTCTCCCATCTTCCCTCCGTACTTTCTCTATAAGGTTTACTTTAAGTTTTTTGGGTCACTGAATCCGAATTTTTAACTTACCCCCAAAAATTCCCCCCCCCCCCCCCGCAAATAGTTGTTTTTAACTTAAATTTCTTATTGTTTTAAGGGAAAAGCATTACAAAATTCAGAAACTAGACAAAATTTGCAACAAATAGGATATATGACATTATGAGGTATGATAAACGGGGAGAGAGGGGGCTGCCTCGGAACATTCCCCGCGCGCTTTTCTCAAAAACCAAATTTTTTCAAAAAATCAATTTTTTGGGGGGTTGTCGGGTGAAATTTTGGTGGGAAGTTACAAATTCAGATTCAGCGACCCAAAAAACATAAAGTGAGTCGAAATCCAGAACTAGTATTCATTTTGCCAGATAAAATCCCCTATTGCCTGGACTTCATAATTTAGTGCACGTAGAGCCGTTCCCCGTTCATCCTAATTCATAATGTCATATATCCTGTTTGTTGAAAATTTTGTCTAGTTTCTGAATTTCATAATGCTTTTCCTCTAAAACAATAAGAAATTTAAGTTAAAAACAACTATTTGGGGGTAAGTTAAAAATTCAGATTCAGCGACCCAAAAAACTTAAAGTAAACCTTATAGAGAAAGTTCGGAGAGGAGATGGGAGGGCGAATGTAAACGTGTGAGTGGTTAAGTGGAATTGCACAACTTAGTTTACGCAGCACCGCGTGCATGTTCCGAGGCAGATCCCCCCCCCCCTTCCCCTTCATCCTAAGTCATAATGTCATATATTTAATTTGTTGGAAATTTTGTCTACTTTCTGAATTTCTAGATACTTTTTCTCTAAAACAATAAAAAAATTGATTTTTTTAATAAAAACCTTTTTTGGGGGCTTTTTACCAAAATTTGGGGAGGTTGCCGGGGGGAATTTTGGTGGGAAGTTACAAATTCGGATTCAGGGACCCAAAAAACATCTAGAAAGCCGATTTCTAGTACTACCATTAATTTTGCTAGGTAAAATTCCCTATTGCCTGGACTACAAAGCAATAGGGAATAAAAAATGAAACATTATTTAAACTATCTTTTTACGAGTTCTAAATTGATTTCTCAAATTATAATCATAGATTTATTGATATTAAACTATAGGATTGTTTTTTATTAACATTCTTTTTCAATAAATATTTAAATTATGAGCAATTTTTAGAATATTTTTTATGAATGTTTCTGTCGTTAGTATAATTAAAAGTCTTCATATTTTTTATTACTTTAATAATAATAAATATCTTTTATAGAATCTTGTTGATCTTGCTGGTTCAGAAAAAACGAGCTTGAATATAGGTAAAAGATTCAAAGAAGGGGCTTTTATCAACCTGTCACTCTCAACATTAACTCAAGTTATCAATAAATTAAGTGAAAAATCAGGGTAAGTTGCAGTGGTGTACAGTAGAATCTCCATAATACAAACCTGCCTAAATTGAAGTAGCTCATAAACTGAACTTTTTTAAATTCCTTGTGAATTTCAGTATTTCTTGTTGTATAATAACTTTTATAAAGACTAATGTAAAATATGAATTTCTTCTATAACAAAATTTTGTTACAAAAACTACCACACATTGGACATTCCCTGGAACTCTTTTGATGGGTTGGTGAATCATATTAACTCATGTGCATACTGATATAAACTTGATATAATATTTGATATAAGTTGAAACATTTAAAAAAAGGTGACTAGTTGATATCTATCAAAACTTGATAGGTTGGTCTTCTAATCAGGCTATAAATCTTTATTGCTACTAATTACTACCACAGCAAAATCTTTGTGAAACTACACCAATTCACAATTTTAGTAACTGTTTCTAACCTGATTCCGATGTGCCTATCTTTGATACTGTAAATATAATATGAAACAGTTCAAAATTTACAATTTCCTCCCTCTTTTGACAGGTACAGTACTGCTTTCCATCTTACAAATATAGTACAATAAAATTTTTTGCTGCCGATTTTTTTTTTTTTTTTTTTTTTTTTTTTTTTTTTTTTTTTTGCGACAGATGTTTAACCCTAATAAGCATTATTAGCTAGATGATAAGTAAAGAACATAATAATATAACAATGCAGAATTTCCAATTTCTAAATTAAAAAAATCAGCTAAGTTGCTTTGATAAATCAGTCATTTTCTCATTGCATTATTTTTTTTTTATGTAGAAATATATAGTGAAAATTTATTAATTTGGAATAATGTTTGTTTTGTGTTGAAGTTTAAGAAATGTGCATATACCATACCACTATAGCGTAAATAAAACTGTATATGAAAAGATCTTTCGACTAAGGAAACAGCCTGTAAGATGTTTTAACAATTTTAAATTAATTACAAATAACAGGAAAGATTCTGTTTTCACGTGAAAATATACACTGGGGTGTAAAATGATAGGAACAATCACTTAAGTCAGTGGTTCTTAAACTGTGGTCCTCAGACCCCAAGGGGTCCTCAATACATCGTCAGGGGGTCCGCGAATGTCTACCGTTCAAAGTATATCCTTTCAATTGTCTAGAAGATATGAAAAATTTTGCTTGTAAACCCAGAAGCAGAATTTTCTGCATCAGTGTGCAGCAAACTAAAATTTATCTGTGACCCAATAAGCCTACTATCATAAGAAATAACAGAAACACTTAAAGTAAGCCAAATTTTTCATTTATAAAGAAAATATAATTATAAGGATACAACAAATACCATAAATCTAGAGACTTAAAGCAAATTTCAACTATTTTTTAAGCCCAGCATTTCTTTTTAAGTTGGTGGATTAATCTGCAAGGTTTAAGATAATCTGCAGCTCCCGCTTCCGTGCTGCACTGTTTCTGTTACTGGGCTTGTAAAGAAAAAATGTTAAAATATTCAATATATTTGAGAAATCTCCCATTTTCTGTGCAATTAACGAAGATTTGTAATAAAAATGAGTTTCTTAGTCGATGAATGCGGTTTATATGACGATCTTTCTCAGAAACGCAACGTATACAATACAGTTTGCATAAAAAAGTCAAGAAAACAACGTGATAAAATCAGCAAATTACAAATATCACTGGTTCTTCTTTGTTTTCAAACTAATATCGCTTGTCTCTAATTCCAATTGTCTCTCTCGAATGGTGCTTTTTATATAGTTTTTACTGATGATGAAGTCATAAGGTTTTTCCATATTTTCTGGGTAGATCCAATAATTTGTATCATAACTTTTATTCCTTTTCTTCAAGTTTTTGGCTAAGGGTTGACAATGATATTCTAATAGTTCGCTAAAGTCGGCAATAAGATCAGCTGGTCAGTAGCACAGTATATGGGTTTTCCTGTTCATATGCAGCTTCTCTTTCTCAGTTTTCAATGTAGTAATTTTCTTATATTATTATTTGACGATTTGTTTTTGGTATAATAGTTTATATACCTCTATTATTTTATGTACCCTGTAAACAATATTCTAAAGAATATCATTTATTTGAATCTTAAATCCAGTGGGTCCGCAAAGACAGAGAAAGTACAAAAAGGGGTCCGTGATGACTACGAGTTTAAGAACCGTTGACTTAAGTGACAATACAATAAATATATTCATTAATCCACATATAAATCATGTAAATTGATTTTAAAAAACTTAATAGACAATATAAACATAAAGAAAATATTCTGAAACATTTGTTATTATTACAATGACCCTTTATATGATCTATAATAGAATTTAATCACAATAAGAAAAATGAAAAAAATGACTTATGCAGTTGGACCTCGATATCTTGAACCTCCTTATCTCGAAACCCTCAATATCTCGAAAAAAGAAATTTCTCCTGCATTTCCATCAAAATTCTTATGTATTTTCCATAGTGTTATCTCGAAATATATTTTCCAAAACCCTTGATATGTTGTAATTTTTTCCACAGAAATTAGTTTGACTTTTTTCTTTTGGTTATTGTCAGCTGTAGAACCAGTTTGATCTGGATGCTGGTTTCACATTCTTTTATCCCTTTGTTGATACAAAGAACTTAAAGGGTAAGAATGAAAGGCTTTTGAAACCGAAAAAAGGGACAACATCGTTTTTTGGAAACTTTGCAATGAAAGTGCATCAGGTTTTTCAGCTATCTGTGAAAAGTGGCTTTCAGAACTTCCTTCCCTTTTAAAAGATTATAAAGCAGATGATGTGTTTTTAACACAGATGAAACTGTGTTATTGTGCCAGTGTTTTCCCAACAAAACGGCTGCATTTAAAAGTGAAGAAATCTGACGTGAAAAACAGAGTAAACTTCGTGTAGCTGTGCTTTTGGCAGCAAATCAAAGGGGTAAAGAAAAGCTCCCTTCTCTTATGATAGGACGATCTGAAACCCGAGGTGCTTTGCTAAAATTAAGTCATTACTAATGTTATACAGGTTAAATGTAAAGGCTTGGATGGCAAACACAATTTTTGCTGATAGGAATCTGTAAAACAATGACTAAAAGTAAAATACACATTCTTCTCTTCATTGACAATTGTAAAGCCCACTCTAATCTACCAATGCTAAAAAATATCACTGTTAAATTTTTTATGCCAAACACGACTTCGAAGTTTCGACCAGGACAACTATTCAACCAGGAGATAATCCGTAGTTTCAAAGTTGATTATCAAGCCTAAATTGTGAGGAACTTCTGAATAATATCGGTGAAGGTAAACCTTCTAGCACACTATCACCACCTTACAGTCAATGCAAATGGCTGTCTATGCATGGGAAAATGTTACAGAAACAACAATAAGAATTTTTAGAGTATGTAACTTCCAGTGAAACTGAGGAAGCTGATTCCATTAAGCAAGCAACTGAAGAAGGAGAACTGAATCCAGAACAGTGGGAATCGATACAAAAGGCATGTCACACTGAAATTTCATTCAAAAAATTCTTGAACGTATACAATGAGCTTGAAAATGTATGATACTATGACGGATGAGGAGATTCTTTCGAGCATTAATGCAGAAATTTCTGATGAAGAAATTAAAGACTTACAAGATCAACAAGAGCATGAAAAAAATTACAGTGAAAGAAGCTGAGACGGCAGTTGACCTGCTGTGGAGATTTCTTGAATCAAGTGAAAATATCAGAACTGAAGCATTTGGTACCATTGCTATGTGAGCGAATACTGTGCAATTGCAAAAAGATTCTGCAAGACAGCAGACTTCAGTTAAGAACTTTTTCTTCCAAAACAACTGAATGCATTTCTTAATGACAAATTGGATATTATTTAATCAATACAAGTTTGTGTGTAACACAGTTTTGAAATTATTAAGACTTTGAGATGTGTAATTTGTTAATTATTAGTAAATTATGTGTAGTTTTTTATGAATCTTATTTTTTACAGCAAAAAGCAGTTAGTGAGATTAGTTGGTTGTGTTTATGACAGCCAATTATCAACACGAGGGATATAGGCCCAAACGGGAGGAGTGCCCTTCATGGGGGTCTTTCTAAGGGAACCTAACCCGTATTAACGCTTGGAAATCCAAGGTTCGAAGAAAACCACGAAAACTCCGAACGATTAGGCCGACGGGCGCGATTGGGTTCGAACCCAGCACCTACCGTCTACCAGCTTCGAGAGCAGAACCTCTCGGCCACTGGTGGGGCGTTTGTGAGATTAGATTTTTAAATTTTGTGAAAACCTTGATAACTCGAAACCTCTAAATCTCGAATTTTTTCCTCATCCCCACAGATTCGAGATATCGAGGTTGTACTGTATTTAAACCATGTTGTGCACTTCCAACAATTATTGTTTATAGACAGTGCTGTAACCGAATTCTTTTGTGTATCCCTGTAAATGAACAATAAATGCCATGCACTAGAGCCCGTAGAAAAAAATTATTGGCCCGAGCTGGAATTTTGTCAAAAGATCACGAAAGAAACTGGAATTTTGTCAAAAGATCGCGAAAGAAACTGGAATTTTGTCAAAAAATCGTGAAAGAAACTAGAATTTTGTCAAAAGATCGCATAAGAAACACGAATTTCGTCATAAGATTGCAGAAAAAACTCGAATTGCATCAAAAAATTGCAGAAAAAATGGGAATTCCGTCAAATCGCGTAAACGCCAATTTTGTCAAAGGATTGTGGAAAAAACGCAAAGTTTGTCAAACGATCGTGGAAAAAACGCGAATCTTGTTC
Source organism: Maratus speciosus (assembly GCA_963932465.1). Taxonomy (NCBI): domain Eukaryota; kingdom Metazoa; phylum Arthropoda; class Arachnida; order Araneae; family Salticidae; genus Maratus; species Maratus speciosus. The sequence continues at coordinate 353,234,976 of OZ010797.1, read as the reverse complement.
AAGGATCATGGGAAAACTGGAATTTTGTCAAAAGATCGAGGAAGAAACTGGAATTTTGTCAAAAGATCGACGAAGAAACTGGAATTTTGTCAAAAGATCGAGGACGAAACTGAAATTTCGTCCAAAAGATCGCGGCAGAAATGCGAATTTTGCCAAAAAATCACAGAAAAAACTTGAATTTCATCAAAAGACCACTGAAAAATAAGGAATTTTTTCTAAAAGATCGCCGAAAAATCAGGAATTTCGTCTAAAAGATTGCCAAAAAATTGGGTATTTCGTCAAAAGATCGCCGAAAAAACGCGAATTTCATCCATACACCACGGGGGAAATGCAAAAATCGTGAAAAAATGCAAATAGTGTTAAAGGGGTGTGGAAAAAATGCAAATTTCAACAAAGAATCATGAAAAATGTGGTGCAACATTATGTTTTCACCAGATTTTTCTTGCAGCTAAGAAGTAGGTTAAACATGAGCTGCCATGTTTATTAACTTGTATTTTGAGTGAAAGCATGTTAGCTAGTTGTCCAATTGAAATTTTAGGATTGCTGTGTAAAACATTGCATCAGAACAAACTTAAAATTTCAGAATTACTTGCAGTATTTGAATATTATTATTAATTTGATTCTCTCTCTCGCCCCCCCCCCCCCCAAAAAAAAAAAAAATAAATAAAAATAAATAAAATAAAATAAAATAAAATAAAATAAAAAAGAATAAAGAATAAAGTAGGATTTAAATAAAAATATTGACAATTTTATTGCGAATAAAATAACCTTTGATTGTCTGATACGTGCGTTATTTAAAATTTTTTTCCCATTTCACATGTTTTTCCTCTGTTTTCATCTGTTTGTAATCTCATGCCTGTGAATGAATCTCTTTTTCTTGCATGTAAATGTTTCAGTTATCATTAACATTGTTAATCCATATTCCATGTATTGAAGTGTTAAAAATCTGAAAAATGCTATACAGTAAAATCTTTTGAGACAGAATTGCATAGAAAAGAAGAAAAAAGATCTGTTACAGACATGTTTCCTTCTTAACAAATGTAAATGTATTATATATTCTTTTCATACATATTAGTATATTAATTTTGTATGGATTCACACGTTTTTCAGTTTAAAACATGGTTCCGTCATATGCAAGTTCTTTTTTCCACGTTTTACTGTATTTTAATAAGCATAGAAATCTACTATTCTTTAAAAAGAATAAATTTTAATATTTATAAGTGTAGCATAATGGATATTTAAAAATGTGTGCATTTTTGCAAAAATTTTGGGACTGGCCTAATTTTACTGACCCTAGAAAGGACCAGGCCATGCTGAGACAGGGTTCCCAGCGTCATGGAAAGTCAGGGAAAATCTGGAAAGTCATGGAATTTCAAAGTAGTCATGGAAAGTCAGGGAAATTTCAAAATATATAGGAAAAGTCAGGGAATTTACAAATATTTTCTAAAAAGTCATGGAAAAGTCTTGGAGAAAAAAGGAAAAATGACGCAAAATCCATCAAATAGTCTCAGGAAAAAATCGCTAAGTTTGAAAAAGGATTGCAAAAATAAGTTGCAAATTTCATTATATGCCCGTATGGTCATGGAAAGTCAGGGAACTTGCCCGTCATGTTTTGCTGGGAACCCTGTGAGACAATGATTTTCACACGGGCTGGGTCAAAACTAGGATTGATAATTTTGGGCCATGAAGACTAGGAATGAAATCAGTCCCAGCTCTGTAGAGAAAAAAATAAGTTAGGCCCGACCCGACTGCCATGAATGAAAATAGGGCTTCGGGCCACCGGCCATTACATGCAGATCTCTAATATGCACACCTTTTTTTTTTTTTTACTCTCAATACAGTATCAATAAAGGGAAATAGTTGTGAATAAAAACAAAGGTTTTAATCATGGAAGACGGTAGTATTTCGAGTGACGCAGCCTTAAGCCTAAAATCGTATCGTATCGTTAAAATCGTATCGTATCATAGAATTCGTAGATGGCAGAACTCATATATACAGCTAACTCGACATCAAAGAAAACGCGAAAAGCCGCCTTTTAATAACTCAGCAGATATATGTCTTATTGTTCTGAATTTTGTAGAACAGTCTTATATCTGCAGTCTAATCGTATACTGAAATTTTTGCATTTCTACGTGCAGTATATTTTGAGATCTAAATAGCCATTTTTAAAGTGAAAACGTTGGTATAATATCGAGGAAGTTCCTAATTTGAAAATCTCGAAAACGGTTCTAACGATTATTTTTAAATTGATACATAATATAAATGTGATTAAGGCGAGGTGAATAACACTTTTCTTTTTTCTGGGAAAACTCTCGTTCGTTAAATAATTCGATTTATTTTTCTCTAAAAAATGACACGGGCAATTTTTTAAAAATCAAATAAATATGTTTCAGATGAACCAAATAACAATTTACTTGTTTCCAGCAAGACTCTTGTTCGTTTTATAATGCGCATGAAAAATCGGACTATATTTCTTCGCCATTCTATGGAAATTTCACCGAAAATGCATGACACTGTATTCATACACATGCTTTCTTTTTAACCACTTTTGGGGAGAAAAATTTTGTCTTCCCACTGGCTGAGTGGCTAAGGGCCATCGTTTACTGACCTTAGGATAGGCAGTTCGATACTCTGTGGTACGTGTTTTCACATGTGAATGTTTTTTAAGTCTGCTAGTTGACCATTATTCTCAGTTCCTTTGTAATTTTTTTAATTGCTATTAAGTTAAATAAAATTACAATTATAATGACGCAAATTTGATGATGATTATTTCTTGGCAATTTTTCAACAATAAAAATATTACCATAAATTTTATAAATATATTTAATTTCAATCACTTTACAAAAAATATACATTAATAATTATTATTTGAATATAAATCAGACGATCAGAAACGTAAAAAAATAATTCATTTCAGCTCTTCTTTTTATAATATCATTTTTTATTATTATGACGGTCAATCAATATATAATCACTGACATCCATAATATTATTATTATTATAATTATTATTTTCCTTGCATAAAAGCTATTGTGATGTAATAATTCTTTTATAATAAATAATTTAGTTGAAATGTTTTATTTATAAATATCAATGAAGTTTGATAACCCCGAGACAATTCCTTGCAATATTTACAGTTTACATAATAAGCATATCAGAATTCTGGTGTCGCCATCTTTTGACGCAATTGCGTAGTATATTAGAGAAATGTTAATAATTAGAGAAATGTTTGATAAAAACGTTGAAGCAGACAGTTTTTAAATCGAAGAATTATTTTAAGAGATATTTAATGTTAAATCTGGATAAAATTGTCTCATTAAAAAAGTCTCATAGGAAAAAAAATATACATGGGAATTTAATCATTTTCATTCAATTTAGTCATTCAATAGAAACTCGAAGTTTGCAGAGTGCATTTATTATTCTTAACTTGCCTAATTTTTTGACGGTTTATTTCAATTTTAAATTAAAATTTTCAGAATTTCCAGAGATATTTTTTACATATTTTAGAAAAGGTTATTTTAAATTGTTGCCAAATGTTAAAACAGCGCAAAGAATAATATATCCTTTAAATTAAAAATTTATTCACACGTGACTATTATAAACAGAAAAAAATCCTTTTAAATTAGAATTAAATGATAACGTGTTAAAAGCAGGAAAATATTAAACATTACGTCATAAAAATTGTTTTTACACATGCTTACTTAAAATGAAAGAAAATTATAAAATAATCAATTATTTTCAAATTAGAATTAAATGATTACGCATTAAAAGAAGGAAAACATTGAAAATTACGTCATAAAAATTAATTTACACGTGAATATTAAAAGAAAAAGAAAATTTTTAAATAATAAATTCATTGATATGTGTTAAAAGTCGAAAATGGAGGAAATTACGTCATATTGGCCAAAGTGGCCAAAACAGTTTACAAAACACATTGCAAAACAGTGTAGATTAAAAAATATATTTATATGAGAGATTTATTTCAAATTTCGAGATGATATTTTTAACTATAGTTGCTAATTTTAAGGTAGCGCAAATAATAATATTATCTTTCTAATAATAAAAATATTTTCAGTTGAATGTTACAAAGAGAAAGGAAAGTTTGGTGAAAATTATGTCAGATTTAAAACGTTACATTTAAAATCTCTTATTTAAAATCATTTTCTTATAGCGTTGTTAAAAAATACCATAAAGCAAAGACTCTGTTGACTTAGTTCCTTTTATATTTGGTAATTTTCAAATGTTTAACTAATCTTATTTAATCAAGCAGGGAAACAGCAACTAACATCAGCTGATTCGGTTTTGAAATCCCTCAGTAAAAGGGAAACCCATTTACAGTAAGATCGCCATTGATTTTTTAATTATACAGAGCAGCCTCGATTATCCGAGCTAATTGGGACTGTTAGTAAATCGGGATCGGAAATCTCGGTTAATAGAAATTGTGTGTAAAAACTCGCCGTGCTTGCGAATTTAACATCTCTTTTAAAAAAATATATAGAACGTTTTTTAAATAATAAAAGTAAATGTATGTAAAGTTCTGTTTCACAGCTTAACAAATTTAAAAAGAAAATCAACTACCAGTAGTAAATTTTAAAATGCAAATTGAAAAATTTACGAAAGTTCACACAACCACTGGAAACAAAGCATTGTTCGCTATTGACTTCTCAGGGTCCAATGTTTCTTTGGAGTTGAGGGCTTTTGGGGGCAGAAGGGCCTGTATAGCACGGACAGTGAGCTTAAAGAGTGTGGTTATTTTTAAGGCTCATTCAAAAGGGGAAAAAAAATCTGACTTTGTTATCGGCTCGGTTAACAGAAACCTCGATTAATCGAAGCTCGGTTAATCCAGGTTCTACTATAATTCAATCTTCCGTAATCTTTTTAAAGCAGATCAAATTAATGGACTTTAGCACAAAGTCACATAGCTGATAACTGCCATGCTTGTTGGCCACCTTTTTTACAAAAAGTTTGCTTCACCTTATTCAATTAATGAGATATCTCCGATAAAATAAGTCACATTTTCCCGTTCTAAAATACTGGTATCCAAAAATCGTAGCATGTAACTGACACTACAAGTACTCATGGAACTAGACTATTTTAAGTCTGATTTTTATTATAGACTATATAAAATTATTATATATATTATGATAGGAACTAGCGGGCTTCGTCCGCTATTTATGTTACGGATATAAAAATCATGTTTTTTTTAGGGAAAAAGAAATAAAAACCTATTTGACGATAGGTTTATAAAGACACATTTTGTATTTGTTATATTTCCGGGGATGAGGAAGGGGGGGGGCTATTTTGATTAAATATCGCAATTAGTCTACATGGCAGATATAATTATGATAGACACTAGCGGGCTTCGCCCCTCTATGGCGCCTTATGGGTCCAGCTTCCATAACTCAGAAACTACCTTTCGGACATCAATGCAACAGATTCCAAACGTTATAATTAACTGAATAATCATCCTATATAGCATTAAAGTAAATTTATGAGTACTGCATACTATTTTTTTATCGTAATTTCTGAAGAGAAAAAATTATTTCGGTTCCATTCTTAGGTACTGGTCTGAAAAATTTTGAAAAAGGGGGGAAGGAGGGGACATGAGACTGCTGTTTGTCAAACAACACAACGGGCTCTGGCTTATTCAACTTGGTTTTTGATGACTTCAATTGGAAGGTGGTTTGTTTAAAAGAGTGCGTTCCCTGCCCCATGAAAATTGGAACTATTGGTGCTACATCTATGTAAGGATTTAATAATTATAAATTAACATTTTGGATTTATTAATTTAAGGATAAAGTGTTTTTAAAGGAATATCAAATGAAATCCTCTGTGCGATCTGCGATTATACTTACCCAGTTGTTTTTATATACAAACTGCTATAAGGAAAATTGTAATAAAATAGTAAAAATTAAATCTGCATTAAATTCCATAAGTATCTTTTTTTTTAATCATTTTATCACTAACCTCAAAAAATTAATGATATCAATGCAAAAACCCTTGACGTGTTAAAAGTTTCTGACGCAGCACTTTATCTTATGCTCTAAGAATTTTAAATATGGAACTTAAAAATACTGATATCAAATTTTGAGTGACGTTATGCTATTTCTTAAAAAATATATTTGTATTTATTTCACCATTTTATTTTTGTTTTATTTATAATCGCATGTGCAAAAGTTATGTTCAACATGAAAAGCTGCATAAAATTTTATTCGCTGTTGCTTTATCATTTACATCTCTCATAAATTCAAAATATGTGTTTTAAAAGATATGATATAAAATTTAAGTGACGCCTTGATGTAACTTTAAAAGGTTTGTTTTTTAAAATTCAATTTAAATTATTTTTGATTTGGTTAAAATATTTTTTTTACATCTACACAATACTTTTAATTTTCCAATTCACTGTTAAATATATCACTTTCATTGAATCTATACTATGCATTGAAATGTATTTATTTCAATAAATTGATTTATCTTTTGTGTCACGCTATTCAAAATTGTGAGTAAGATTTATGTAAATGGTTTATTTGCGTCAAACTATCCTTTTTCATACATTTCATGTAGTTTGGACACAATGACACAAAGAAACCATTTACATAAATCTTACTCACAATTTTGAATAGCGTGACACAAAAGATAAATCAATTTATTGAAATAAATACATTTCAATGCATAGTATAGATTCAATGAAAGTGATATATTTAACAGTGAATTGGAAAATTAAAAGTATTGTGTAGATGTAAAAAAAATATTTTAACCAAGTCAAAAATAATTTAAATTGAATTTTAAAAAACAAACCTTTTAAAGTCACATCAAGGCGTCACTTAAATTTTATATCATATCTTTTAAAACACATATTTTGAATTTATGAGAGATGTAAATGATAAAGCAACAGCGAATAAAATTTTATGCAGCTTTTCATGTTGAACATAACTTTTGCACATGCGATTATAAATAAAACAAAAATAAAATGGTGAAATAAATACAAATATATTTTTTAAGAAATAGCATAACGTCACTCAAAATTTGATATCAGTATTTTTAAGTTCCATATTTAAAATTCTTAGAGCATAAGATAAAGTGCTGCGTCAGAAACTTTTAACCCGTCAAGGGTTTTTGCATTGATATATATTTACTTGCATATTTATTTTACATGCTTTATACCTATCTCGGTTATTTTTTGTAATTTTTGTTGATAATATTTATTTTTGCATGTTCATATGCATTTATATTTCAATAATTTTGTATCACATGCAAAATTCAGCTTTTTTGGTGAGCTTCAACTTTCATATCTGATAGTAAGCATCATGTAGTTCACCTCAGTGGTATATATCAATTTCAGTATGTTTGAAATGATGCAACATCATTAAAATGCCCCTCGGTAAGTTTGAAATAATGCAACATCATTAAAATATCCCACAATTGATTTTCCTTATGGACCATAATGCATGCCTGTTTGTGTTCCGGGGAATCCCCGGAATTCCGGGGATTTGATAAAATGTGCCCCGGAAATTCCGGAGTTACACAGGCATGAGATTTTTCCGCTTTTTGTCGCTTTCCGTTTTTTCTGATTTTTTGCCGTTTTTCACATTGATGATTTGTTTCGAAATTTAAAAAAAATCTGTCATCAGTCCGAAAATTCGGGCACAAAATATCACAAATTTCGACAAGTGATCGCCGAAAAAACAATTTCGTCAATCGTTCGCAGAAAAAAAATAGGCAATTTCGAAAACTATCGCGGAAAAAACACAATTTCGTCAAAGGGTTGCGGAAAAGGGTAACTTTCGTCAAAGGATCGCAGAAAAACACTGATTTCGGTGAAACATCGCGAAAAAAGACGAATTTTGCCAAAAGATCGCTTAAAAAACACTAATTTCGTCAAAAGATCGGCAAAAAAAGTGAATTATATGTTAAAGAATCGCATAAAAAACGCGAATTCTGATAATGACGGATCGTGGAAAAAACGCAAATTTCGTCAAACAATCGCGAATTCTGTGAAGGGACCGCAAAAACAAAAAGCGGATTTCGGAATAAACGCCTATTCTCAGAAAAGATCGCAGAAACAACGGGAATTTTGTGAAAAGATCGCGAAAGAAACTGGAATTTCGTCAAAAGATCACGGAAAAAAACTGATTTGCGTCAAAAGATCGCAGAAGAAATGCGCATTTCGTCAAAAGATCGTAGAAAAAAACCCTGGGAAAACCGCAAATTTTGTCAAAGGATCGCAGAAAAAACGCAAAGTTTGACAAATGATCGCGATTTCTGCCAAAAGATCGCTGAAGAAAACGCTAATTTTGTAAAAAGATCGCGGAAAAACGCAAATTTTGTAAAAAAATCGCGGAAAAAACGGGAATTTTGTCAAAAGATCGCGGGAAAAACGGGAATTTTGTCTAAAGATCGCCGAAAAAACGCAAATTTTGTAAAAAAGATCGCTGAAAAACGCGAATTTTGTGAAAAAGATCGCCGAAATAACGCAAATTTTGTAAAAAAGTTCGCAGAATAAAGGCGAATTTTATAAAAAGATTGCGGAAAAACGCGAATTTTGTCTAAAGATCGCCGAAAAAACGGGAAATTCATCTAAAGATCGCCGAAAAAACGTGAATTTTGTCAAAAGATCGCCGAAAAAACGTGAATTTTGTCAAAAGATCGCCGAAAAAACGTGAATTTTGTCAAAAGATCGCCGAAAAAACGCGAATTTTGTCAAAAGATCGCCGAAAAAACGCGAATTTCGTCTAAAAATCGCCTAAAAACGGTAATATTATCTAAAGATTGTGAAAAAAACGGGAATTTCGTCAAAAGGTCGTTGAAGAAACGGGAATTTCGTCAAAAGGTCATGGTTGCGTGACGCCGTGAAAGTTCAGCCTTTTTTTTTTTTTTTTTTTCAGGGGATTTTATCAAGTGTTACAAACAGCCATATTAACAATTTATATATTTATGCTGTGCTTTAGAACAGACAAATATAATCCACAAACACTTTCAACTATGTTGTAAAGTATTGAAGAGATTAATAAGTGGATAAATGCTGTGCCTCTTCATTGTTGTTTGTTGCATTATATTGTTTGATATCAGTTAGGTCTGAAAATTGAAGCATTTAGTTAGTAGCAAATGGCCTATACTTTATTTCCCTGCTGGAAATACTTGGCTTCTTATTTTTTTATTAAATCTTCATGTTTTAAATGCCGCATTCCTTCTTTTGAAATTGCTTTCTTTATAGATTTTTTTTTTTCATTATGACAGAAAAATTAATATTGAAGTGCTGTGGTCGACATTATAAAAAGTACTGTGCTTAAAGTAACATATTAGAGACTGACACAAACCATTTTCTTGTATGTTATCTGTCTTAATGTTTTATTGATCTTGGTTTTATTACATAAAAAAAAACCCCTCCTTTTCTTAATTTTTCTACTTTCATTTTTTCATATTACCAGCCTCATTCTCCGTGCAATTTTCCTGTTGGCTGTCCCCTATAATTCTCTGTAATTCTATTAATCAATAGATCTATCTTTTGAATCTGCTTCTCTTCCATATACAGTAAAACCTCATTGCAACAATATTTTAGGGACCAAATAATCATATTGTAGTAGAGGGGTATATTGCTCTATCGAGGGCCTTCATATTTTGGGCATTTAATAAGTTTTTAAGGTATATACTATATAAAAATTTATATTTAGAAGAAATTAATTAGCAGAGTGTTAATAGTAATTAAATAAATTCAGAAAAAGCACAGAAATATTCACATACCTGAAAATCATTTTTATTGAAAATAATCCAATATTTTAGTTTGTTTATTCATTTTTTAATCTGTAAAGTCAACCCACAAGGTATGCATTGAATCTGGTGCACAAAAATGATCTTCATTTGTCAACAGAAGGCTTGAAAAAAATGTACCTAGAGACTTCACAGATTGAAGAGCTTCCTAGGATGATAATAAGCATTTTGATGGTCTTGTTCTCATCATCCTCTCCATCATTATTTTCTATCTATCAGTAATTTCAGAGAGAATATCTTCATCAGTAACTCCTGTGAAAACCATAAGGTCATCATCTGCTTTTAAATAGTTTTCCATGCTAATTCCAGACTTTTTGCTGCTTCTTTCATCAAATTGATATAAAGATTTTTGGAGGTTTAAAACACATTCTTGATCATCTGAAAGATCACTGTCTGTGGAAATCAGATTTCTTATCTTCCATGACACAAAGACCGGCCTTTAACCAACAATTACAAATGTTTTTTATTGTTGTTGTTACTTCCCACCAACTACCAGCAATATTGTCACATGCTTCCTTCACATTTACAGTTTTAAAAGGGTCTTCTACTTTATTTTCAATCTTGACATGTTTTGACTTTACCAACCGTTTTCTGTAATATCCTTTAAAAGACTTAATTATACCCATATCTAGAGGCTGCAAAATTGAAGTACATTTGGCAGGGGAAAAAAAAAAACAATTTTGACATTTTGTAGTTTTTTAAATGAGATGTGAGAACTGCAGTTATCTACCAACAAAATGATTTTTTTCTTTCTCTTCTTCATTTCTTTATCTAACTTTTGTAACCCATTCAGAAAAAAATGTAGAATTCGTCCAAGCCTTTTTATTGGCTTTATATTCCACGGGAAGACTTTTCACATTCTTAAAGCACCTTGGATTCAATGAATGATCGATAACGACAGCTTGGATTTTATGTGTACTATTTGTACACAGAAGAACAGCCATTCGACTTCTTCTGTCCATAACACATTTTACCTTTGAACGCCAATGTTTGATCAGGTAGGAGTTGGAAAAACAGCTCAGCTTTATCGATGTTATAAATGCCTTCTGGAGCACTTTTTAAGATTTCTTTCATTTTGTTTTGCCATCATTGCGTCATTAATCAGGGCTGACTTTTTCTCTCCGTGGACTTCCTGGAAAGTTATTCTGTGACGATCCCAAAAACACAGTAGCCAACCATTGTTAGCTTTAAAAGTTTCTTTTCTTAGCATTACTGCAAATTTCCATGCCTGTGCACATAACAAGGATCCATTTATTGGGACATTTGTTGTCTCTTGGAACCATTTTAAAACAGCAGTATCAATGTTTTCATTTGTCGCAACTTTCAGTCGTTTTCGCTGTGGGTTAAATACATTTGAACTTGCAGCATCTTCAATCTGTAAATTGCGATAATCCATATTTCTTAGCTGCATCAACGTTCCGTTTCAGAAAAAAAAAAAAGTATCGAAATCACTTTGAAATGCAAAAAATCACAAAGAACAAAATTTACTGCATTGGGCTAAAAGATTTAAATTAGGTTCCTTGTACGAATGTCAACAGATCAGCATGAAACAAGGATAAACGTTAAAAATCTAATAAAATTGGCAAAGAAGATAATTTGTGATATTGAACTGAAAGACTGAAATGGGATTCCTTTTATATCTCACAAAATCACTACAAAACACGTAATAATTCTAAAAATCACATAAAAAGCTGTAGGAATTAAGAATAAATTTTATTTAAAAGAGGACAAATTTTAACATATTGGGCTAAAACATTGCAAACAGACTCCTTTAGTTAATGTGGAAAATTCGCTACGAAAAAACGCATAAAAAACTAGAAAATCCAATTTAAAAAATTCAAAAACTGGCTTAGAGGTGCATAACTTCAGGCATATAGGTACCTTCTTACCAAATATTTTTTCTGCAAGCAGTGTTCTCTTCAAAAAACATCGCACTCATAAGCATTTATTTTTATTATTTTTATAATAATGCTAAGATTGGAAAGAGAAGAAGACTGGAGGTGAACTTGAGGAACGACATATGTAATTCAAATAAAACAATATCAATATTAGAAGGTTTGTAACCTCCACCAATAACAAAGGCTTTAAGACAATAAATTTCAGAATTTGAATCGGAACAAGCATTTTCTTTATAATAAATTGTACTTTGAACATTTATAAATAAGTGACAAATGAAGGAGAGGAGGGTTTCTGTGTTTATTTTATTTTGATTTGCTAAAATAGGTTCCTTTTGGTCCCTTTTTACCACAAAAGTTGAGAGGGAGCCCTGTGCTTCTTTCCCTCATTAATATTGTTGATAACTTTCAGTTTATCTCGAAAGGATAGTTGCTTTCGCCCTGCCATCTTAGGGGGAAATACTCTTGTGAAAGCAAAACAATCAAAAATCAAATGTTTCGTTTAGAACACAAAATCGCTAAAGACTCTAAAATCATCCAACTCCACATGCCCTCTAAAAGTTTCGAACTCACTTTTCAGTTCGTCACTTAGGCTAATGTCAAACGAACGTCTTTTTGCATGCTTCTTTACTTACGTATTATCCCTACACAATGCTAGCAGCATTGTGTAGGGATAATACGTAACTAAAAAAGCATGCAAAAAGACGTCCATCTGACATTAGCCTTATCAGTACCCTTCTTCATCTAGCAGAGGGAAGATGGCCAAACCAAACGATTTGGCACCTGTACCGTGACAGGGGTGATGTATGACCTGACATGCCGATCTTCTCTTGATGGACAATGCTCGCTCTCCATCCTTATCGGGACTCTAAAGCTGTGCTGAGATGTGAAACTACACGTACATTTCAACTTCCCCATCAGACCCCCCCCCCCCCCCCCCCAATCCATTTGCTAGAAGGGCTTTAGGTAGTCTCCATCTGTTTTGAAATGTGAACAATAGCCATTCTTAAATTAAAGAGATAAGTTAAAACCAACAGTGAGTCTTCTGTTGTCAGAATAGACAGAAAAATGGCAGAAGATGATAAGATTTTTTTTTTTCAGTATTTGAAAATAAAAATATCATTATAAAGAGAGAATAACGTTGAAATTTTAAAAGAAAAATCATTTTACAGGAGTGTATTGCTCTAGAGAATATTGCAGTATTGAAAGGTTATCATTAGTTTATATGCAAATTCACCGGGACCATGAAATATTGTAGTAGAGGGAGCTGTTGTTATATTGGATATCGGTGTAGCGAGAGTTTACTGTATATGAGCAAAATTTCAAAATTCTATGCACTGATGACAGTACACTGAATGCTATCGAAATAGTCTGTTAAGTTAAGAAGTTCTGACGCTAATAACGTGGGATTATCTTCTTGTATTGCACCAAGTATCATCTTAATTGTCATTTATGTGTTCTTTTATTCTTTTCTAAAAGAATAAAAATCACTTACTTGTATTTATTATTTTTATTATTTTAGCCAATTCATAAACTACCGAAATTCAAAGCTTACGAGAATCCTCCAAAATTCTTTGGGTGGTAATGCTCATACTGCAATCATATGTACAGTGACTCCAGTTTCAGACAAAGAAACCTTTTCCACGTTATCAGTAAGTTGTGTTTAATAAATAATTAGTTTAAATTGTAAAAATTGCATTTTTGCAGTAGATTAATGAAACTGATTGTGCATGTATGATAATATGAATGCTTTGCTAATGTTATGTCTACCAACTTTCATATTTTTCAAAGAAGATGCCTAATTTTAACTTGTGAATACTGCTTTTACAGTCTTAATATTGATTTATCAAAATAATGTTTTGAGTAATTGTGTATTTGACACATTGTGTTTCAGTAAATTATCTTCAATTTGATTTATTTTTACATTTGTTTTATTCTTTTCAATATTTGTATTCCTTTTTTAAGAAATTTCTTCTACTTTTTCCTATTTATTTGGTCATTTTTTTCCCTGTTTTTTAAAAATGCTTTGAGGCTGCTTCCCATGAACTAATAGTTCATATTGGTGCATTATGGATGTGACTACTTTTGAATAGAAATTTTCACCTTATTCATTCTCAGAATTGTGCAATTATATAATACAAAAATTACTGTTCAGTGATAGTAGAATATTATATATAACACCTCCCCTGTGGCTACTGATAGTTCAAAAAGTTAACAAACAGACCAATATTTTTATCGAATCGGTGTGTGAAGTCACGCAATGTAGATGAACCTATATTTTGAGTAATACAATTTAAGATTATATTTTAGGATTCAGCATTAAGTAGGTTATATACCGTTTTTTAAAAATCTGGGCAGATTGCAGCCCCAGTTAGTCCAGATTAATGTGGATTTATTTACTGTATTTTACACTTATTACAACATAGTTTGCTATAGAATTCAGTCTTAAATGTTGTGGAAAATGGTATAAATTTTATTTCATGCTTAATTTCCTGATTTTTTGTTATTTTCTGAGTGGCACCTTGTGTTATGAAATACTCCCATTTTGTGCACAAAACTGAACAAAATAAAGGTATGTTTTACTTTTAAAATTATGTGAAATTTACATACTATTTTTATTCCTGGCAGTGGTGGTAGGTACGTGTTTTTAATTAGTTAATTTTTTTTCTTTAAAACCATTATTTCAATAAATGTAGTAAGGCTTCTGGTCAAGTTTTATAAATCCTTAAACAATAGTGGGGGAATTAGATCAATCTACTTGCCAGTGACAAGTGAATTTTTAGACAATTGTTTAAAAACTGCAGGGTATAGAAAATATACCAAAAACATTTACATATTTTTATTCATTAGACATATTTCTCATTTCTCCCAATTGCTGTAATGTAAATATTTACACTAAGTTCTATTTTCCGCTAAACTTTGTTCTGTTGCATACCTTAATATTGTACAAATAATAATAAAAAAAAATGCTAGCATGAAAATTCGTTGTTTTTGCAGTCCCATAAATTCTGCTAAACAGTTTTAACTGTTTAGCAGACTGTTTTTTCAATTTTCTAGCTTGTAAAAAAAATATCTTTGGTTGCTAAGATGTTCTATACATTTCTCGTCTCTGGCCTTATATATGCATATTATATGTAACTAGGTGACTCATCACTAGTTACAAACAGTCGGTGAAAATATTTTTTATTGATCACTTTAATAGATTTTCTTTATATTTGATATATATTCTTTAGATTGTCCATCAGTTATAAACCAAAAAGAAATTTTTATGAAAAATATCAATTATGCATTCAAATAATAAAGTTTTGTAAATTTACTAAATGCTATTACTTTCATATCAGCTGCATGCCAGTAATTAGCCAAAGAAATTGTCAAAGATTTCACTATTTATAGCAATTTTTATATTCTAATTATTTCAGTGTTTAAGCACGTAGTTTCATTACACATCTGTTAAACTTGTGTTTATTTATTTTTTAGTGAAATTTTAACTTTGTTATATAATATTAGCCAGAAACAAGTGCTCAACTATTTACAAATTGAGATACAGTTTTCACACACATTCTGTCTGAAAATACCTTTTGTTCAGTCGTGTAAAAATTGTTGTTTAAAAATTAATAATTTTGCAATAAAAATGAAGCTAAATACCCAGGTTGTTTCCATATCAGCATTACTCACAAGTATATTTTTACTTTTTAATGTAAATTATATATACCAATTTTTAGCTGTTATATTTGAATGATTTATTCTTTACTCCTCTAGTTTGCATCTAGTGCCATAAAGATTAAAAATAAGCCACAGAAAAATGAAATACTTACAGATGAAGCAATGTTGAAACGATATGCAAATGAGATCAAGAAACTTTCTGAAGAATTAAAAGTAAAATTCTAGTTACTAGTGTTTTTTTTTTAAATGTACACTTTATAATTTGATTTGAAGGATAATTTTTTAGTAATTGTTTAATTCTGTTTGATTTTTTCTCCAATTATAGACTATTAAAGAGCAAGGTGAACTTGAACTAGAAGAAAAAACTAAACAAAATGAAATCCTTAAAAAGCAAATTGAAAAATTGAAAGCAAATTTTGTGGGCCAGTCACCACAAAACGTATGTGTATTCTAATGCTTAATCATTATTTTCCTAATTTTCTTTTAAAAGATCATTATGCATTAACAATAATAAAGTATAAAATTTTTTTTGTCAGAATTTTGAGGCACACTGACTGTCCTTCCTCAGGAACACCTCTCCTGCTGGTAGAGCCCCTCCCTTCTAAAAAGAAAATCACACAGACACACACACAAAAGAAAGTTAAATGATAATATTAGAAAGTTTACAAAATTAAGTTGTTATTCTGAATGGAATTCATTCAAACAATTTTAACTCTTAAGAGAGCTGTTAATAATTGGTATTTTTAAGCTAAAGGTATTTTGTTTATTATATACATACTACGTATTCTATACTTTACTTTGCTGTATTTTGTTTTTGGCATATAAATGGCCATTTAGTTTAATGTATAAACTGGGCATAAGTTTTATTTTTATCCATTTAATGCAATCATGTATGGAATTACTGACTTTTTAGTTTAATTAAATCCGAAAATTAATTTAATGTTTAATAAAATTGTGTGTTATATTATTTTGACGATATGAACTAAAAATCACAGTTTAAAATAATTGTTTTTTAAATCAAAAAATAATTAATATTAATTAACGAATAATTATTTCAATTTAAAAATAATAAAGCAAAAATCAATGATAGGAAGTTAAATTCTTTTCAGTAATTTTGTCAATGCATTTAGAAACAACCCAATCCTTAATATTGTGATCTCTTCGCACAAAATGCCAGTCACTCTTATAACACTACGAAATTATTTGATTTAACAGCCGTTGCCAGGCTAAATGTCACTGCAGCCGCCGACGGAAAACAGATCGGCGACAAGTTTTAATTTGTGGAAAATAGAAATAAAAAGGTCTGTGATGTCACAACAATGTTTTTAGTCTTTAAACGTTGAATTGTGGACAAACAATATATAAATCGTAAAAAATTTTGGGGAATATTTAAAATTTTTGGTATTAAAAAAAGTTACAAAAACAAAACATACGTTTTTCTTTTCATAACTTTTTTCCACAAAGTCCCGAATTCTTCGAAAAATTTTCCGCGCACGGCGTTCGCGTATGCATCTATATTATACAATTCTGGTGTCGAGAATATATACATTTTGGTCAAAAAGAAATAAAAAAATCTTATTTTATTATCAATATTGATATTTTAATTTGCATTTTTTGCATCTATCAGGTGAAAGAATCACACTGCATTTGTTTGTAAACTAAATATTTGGATTATGTTGCAAAGCATGGGCATGTGACATCCAAGAGGACAATCTGGATCATATAGCTATATGTTACGTGTTTTATTTGAGGCTTTTTCATAACACAAATTTCTGTCAATAAAATAAATTTTTATTTTTGATCTAATATTAAAATGTGGATTTCAAAGCTTTGTAGAGCAGGTTGAATTTTGTTTCTGTCCTGTTTAAAAGTTGAGTTACAGGTGTTTGAATGTTAGTAAGTTAAATGGTAGAATTACTTACTGCATGATATTTTTATTTTATTTTTATTTTTTCTTCTGAAAATCAGTATTTTGCTTGAATGCAAAAAGTTATGGCAGTCAAATTAAAAAAAATATATTTTTTTTTTTACGTGATTTTGATGTGCCAACAACCAAAAAACTTAATAGATTAAATAATGAGTCAAAATTACATTAAATTCTGTTTTTAGGATTAAAAAAATACAGGTAATAGTTAGTGTTATACTTTTGATGTAATTAAAAACTTGGTATTTCTATTGTTGCATCTTATATACCAAATAATTTATATCAGCTTTGTTCTTAGTTATATTTAAGGGAATGCAAGCTGAATTAAAGTTATCTGATGAGAGATTTCTGCTTGAGTTTTTCATATTCATTTTTTAGAATAATGACTCTCAGGGGGAAAAAAAAAAAAAAAAAAATGCAAAAAGGGCAAGCACCAGCTTCTTTAAACAGTTCTTTGTATCTGGAATTGAATTCCAATTTGATATAATTTTACACTAACATTATTGCTCATATAGTCCGTCTCAAAAGTTTATGCACAAGCATAAAATTTTGATTTTTAATGAATAATGAAAAGTTAAAATAAAACGCATTTTTTTATTTGTGTATTTCGCAACTTCATTTAAATAAATGATATCAAAAGTAGAAAAATTTAAATTATACACATTTAAAAAATATATAATTTAAAAATTGTTCAAACTAAACTGTCTCAAAAGTTTATGTACAATGGCAAAAACAACTACATTTATCATTTTTACAAAACTGTTACATGCAAATTATTTTTCCATGATTTCGGATTGGTCCAAATATATGTGCGTCCCTCGGAATATTAATTTTTTGTAGGCTTTATGGTGGCAAAGAGTACCATGCTTTATCTATGGCCTCTTTGAAATCTTCAAGAGAGTCATACTGTTTTCCATTGCTGTAAACCTGGCAGGTTAAAATGGCATAGACATTTTATATCGGGTTTATGCCAGGATTTAAAGCTGACGAGTCAAGAATTTAAAAAAATTTTCTGCGAAAACCACCGTTATGTAGTATGTGATATGTACATTGATGCATTACCTTGTTCAAAGATCCATTCAGGACCCCACAAAATGTCACTGAATAGAAGGAAATGTTGGTTCAGAGTATCTCTATAATTTTGGGAATTTTGTCTTCCTTTTAGAAAATCCATAAAGGTCAGATTGTTGAGGCCGAATGCCCCCCAAACCTTAACAGGTTTACCGCCTTGCTGCCTGTTGAACAAACTCCTTGGTTACTTTCGGAGATCATGTCAATACATGTTCCACCCATCAGGGCCATCTAAGTTCCATTTTTTTCTCATCACTGAATAAAACAGTAAGCCACTTGTTCCCCACGAGACGTGTGTTTTTTAGCCCAGTTTATTCTTTCTTGTTAGTGGTGTAGTTTGAAACATGGTTTGCAAGCCATTTTCTTTAGTATGATGTAATCACATTCTTTAATACGTCTATGTACAGTATCTTTGAACACCTGTATAGCGAGATTATTTTTAATTTGCTGTATGGGCATATTTTATCTAAATACAAATCTCAGTGTTCTCCTATCCGTCTCAGCAAACGTCTTACGTGGCCGCCCACATCTTGTTTTCCCGTTGAAATTATCATTTCTAGAGAGTACTTGATATAGATAAATCGCTTTGATAAATTAAAAATTTTTGCAATTTAAGAAACAGTTTTATTTTTTTATTTCAATTTAAAAACTCTTAGAATCTTACCTTTGGTGAATTTTTTATACTTCGGCATTTTTAAAAGGGATGGAAATGGTTTTTTCACTTTTAGATTTTTATAAAATTGGAAAATGATGTCATACAACCTCATTACACCCATCCAATCTCGTGTTTCTAAAAAAAATTAGCATAAAGTGCTTAAACTTTTGAGAGAGTGTCTCTTCAAGAAAAAAAGCAAATTAAATAAAAATTAAATGTAATTTGAATTTTAACCAACAAAAACTGTTTATTTTATTTGATTTTGATTAAATATCGAGTATTTATTGTAAATTGGTTTCATATATGACCTTCAATTATTTTTAACCATATTTGAAGAGTGCATAAACTTTTGAGACGCACTATAATATGACTTATAATCTTCCCTTTCCAACCATCTCCTAATTTTCTCTTAATGAAAATGTTGAGCCAGTACCGAGATCGATTGGGATTCATTAAGTTGCATTTCAGTTTTTGCAATCTGCATGACAATGACAAACCAATCAAACTAATCAAATTCAGTTGATCTAAATTAATATATTTTGAGCAATTTCTCTGAACTTTGATTTAGAACCCAGAGTTTCCCCTAGACAGTTTCAGGAGGGTGCTGCATCCTGCCTGCCCTTACGTTTACAAAACAGCACCTCTCTTGCCCCTGATGAAAAACATTAGCACCCTTGTTGCCCCCAGCTGAAAAAGTGCCTTTACTCCTTTGTTTATTAAAAAATTTACTTGCATAGTAAAAATTGACTCATTGCTGTCTTTAAAATAGCGTCCTGTCTATTAAATATTAAAAGTAGTTTTAAAAATCAAAAGAATGCCTTTAAAAAAGTGCCCTTAAGAATCCAAAACATGCCCTTCGGAATCCAAAAGTGCCCTTTTCCTACAAGAAGCATCCTGCCCTTTTTTAAACCTGGGGGAAATTCAGTAGAACCTGAATCTATGATATGCTAAAAATAATTTTCTATGTGTCATAAGTGGCACATGGATAGTCAGACATATAAAATAATTCTTTATTTCACTTTTTAGAATTTAGTTAATCCCCGAACTGCTCGTCGGGAAACTTTGTGTTGTGTTTTGGAAAGGAAAAAATTGTTGAACTTCAGAAATGCAGCTGTCAGGTTTCCATCGAATTTTCAGTTGTCAAATATATCTGAAGAGGAGTGTGAAACAGAATCAGAATTACCAGGTGACTTGTTTGTTATATTTCAAAACTGTTATATCCTTCTTATTTATTAACCTTTTACAGACCATTGTTCCCAGATGAAAACATAATTTAAAAATTAAATTTCATTCATATTGTAATTGAAACTCTACAACAAAAAAAAATGGTTTGATTTTGTGAGACAGAAGTTGCATTTGAGTCTTAGAAGAGGAAATGTGCAGAAAATCAGAAAAATAATCTTTTTGTTATTTTGCACAGTGCACAATTTAATTATTCATATAAGATTGAAAAATTATCCAGTATTTCTATAATTTCATTGATGTTTTTAAGAAGTTTATTAAAAGAACATAAGAAATGCCCTTGCAGTAATTCATAAAACTCTGATGTTCTAAACTGAAAACATTGGTCTGTGAATGCAACGTTAGCTTGTGATCTATGTCAAAACAACACCACATTTAGGTTGTTTAGTTAACTATTTAATATAAATGTAAATCTAATTTTATTATTATTATTATTTAAGTTATAAATCTACAATAAGAAAGAAGTATGTGTGTGTCTGTTTGTGTGCTGTGTTCTGATGCAATAACTGCTTGCAGAGCTACAAGATTTAGCAAGTAAATATTAATGCCTGTATGACTAAAGTTATGCATCTCAAAGCCAGTTTTTTTTTTACAGTTAGCCATGTTGTTAATTGAAAATCATAATGAGCATCACAAAATAGGGATGTCCTTTCATTCAAGGGGATTGTGCCTGTGCACCTTCAGATGCTTAGTAGTCCTTTAAGTACACAAAAGCAAAGCGTTCAGTTTTTCTTCATTTTGAAATCGCATTTGTCAGGTTCAGTATAGAGTTACAAACGAAGAAAAAAAATTTTTTTTGCCCACTTTCCCAATTCTAATGATTATTATATTCAATTCATGTTCATTTAAAAAATATTATTTTCTATTTCAAAAACATTTTTACTGGCCGTCGATTCACGTCAGCTTTTGCAATTTGTTTTTCTGTGCTTGCAAACTGTTGTATCCGCTTCCAGGACCAAATAATAATAAAAGAAATAATGTTTATTCAGGGTACCTTTTCCTTCTGATTGATGCATATTTTAAAATGATATATACTATTTAGAAAAAATATTTTCCAAAGTTCAATTCGTGTTTTCCTATTCTTTTTCAAGTTATCTTTTTTTCTAAGTTTTAAAATTGCTGCATCCACAGAAAAAAAAGAAAGTATTTTTGGTGATTTTCCATAAAAGAAATTTTCCTCTCTCTTGCATTTGAACATACAGCTTCCCGTTTAAGTGAATTGCACTTTGGATATCATTTCACATTTTAACCCATTTATGCCTGAATTTTTGTTTTCTCAAATTTGTTGGTAAAATCACTTTAAAATGTTGCAAAATAAGCTAAAAAAATACTCAAAAAATTTAGGGTGAACTTTTTTTTATATTTATTTGATAAAATGTAAACATTAACCCATTTATGCCTGAATTTTTGTTTTCTCAAATTTGTTGGTAAAATCACTTTAAAATGTTGCAAAATGAGCTAAAAAATACTCAAAAAATTTCGGATGAAATTTTTTTATATTTATTTGATAAAATGTAAATGTACTAAACAGACTAATATATTAACATTTTAAGTATAATTAATAATAAATTAAGATTAATTGTACTTGAGGCTAAAAAACACTTTTATTCAAAATCCTCTTGAAAAGGACTTTACATCAATAACTGTCCCCTAAATGGCTAACAGAAATATGTATCCATTTGTGCCTAGTGCCCTATATTTTGTAGTTAGAAACATGCATAAAAAACAGGCTTAAACATATAATTTTGCAATTTAAAAAAATATGTATTTCAAAGAAGTCTACAAGCTGAGATTATGACATATTTACTTGGATCCATGATACAAAAAATTAGGGTGTCAACGATTTAAATCAGCGATTTAAATCAAGTGATTTAAAAAAAAAATCATTGATTAAAATCAACAATTTCCTAAATGTTTAAAATGACATAAAAAAGTATTCAAATCTAAGATTAACATAATTTGTAAAGTTTCTACAGGTATTGTGACTTATGAATACATGAAACAAAGCTTTAAATAATTGTTTCTAAGCGTAATTCCTGAGTATTGTGAAAAATTTAAGTACAGTAAGTTTGTAAAAAGCATGGATTTTATCTAACAAACATAAAAAGCATTTAATTTAAAATGATATTTAAATCTAATATAACTTACAATGTCATAATTTCCTTTTAATAATCGAGTTATTCATTCTATATACAATAAACATAGCAATAGAGTGTCAATGATTTTAATCAATTGATTTAAATCAGATGATAAAATCACATATTTTCTGATTTTTTAAAATGACGTGAAAAAGTATTATAATCAGTAATGAAAATGATTTATAATGTTTATAAGATAATTTAATTGCTGAATAAATAAAAGCTCTTTTAAAAAATAAAATTGTTTTAAATATTTTAAATAAGTTATTTCTTTACAAATTGACAAAGTTTTTATCATAAAACTATATTTTATTTAAGTGGATATTTTATAGTTTCTACATATGTTTTCATAACTTCTTTTGATTAGTTAAATTATTCCTTCTACTATATAAAATAAGTGCAATCTATTATTTTCTGTTGATAAATGAATTAGAAGAATTTCCGTGTAAAATTACTAGCTGCTTTATCAATTTATCAAACTATTATTTATCACTTTTTTCAACCACTTTTTCAAAAATGTAAATTGTGTTCTTAATTAAACAGTTGTTTAATAATGAAAAATTTAATCTGTATCATCAATTTAAAATTAAATGCAATTTATCAATAACTTAAAAATATAAGCAGTATTTATTATTGGTTTACATAATTATTACAAAATATTAATGCACATAATGTTGTATGTTACTAAAGAAATTTTTAATTTGCAGTTTTTTGTAATTTCTATAATTACATAATTAAAATTTTATTAATTAAAGCAAAAAAACATAGATTATGTTAGTAATTGGTGGGTTATTCATTTTTGAAATGCTTGATTCTTAGTAGATGTTTAATATTTTAAAACAAGGAAAAAAATCAAAAGAATCCAATTTAAATAAAAAAAAAATCCGATTTTTTTTATTTTAACCCTACAAAAAATACAAATAAACTTACTTTTTACATTTCGCTATCTTGAAAAATGAAAAATCTATATATAGCGAAAAAAGGTCTTTATTTAAGCAATTAAATACTAAACTTATGCTATCATCTCTCGGTAATAGATAGAGACATTTATAGACAATTATTTCATACAATTTTCATGTTGTAAAGAGAAGAAAATTATAAAAAAATTATGAAAGCTTGAAACATCCCAAAAATGGGATGCTAGGCATGAATGGGTTAAAAGGGAGAGAGGATAGTGCTCACTTTATATTATTTAGGTTTTCGTAGGAACTTTTGATCAGAATTAAAAGTTTAATATATCTAAATGTCAGAAATTAAATCAGCAATCACTATCATGGGGCCTCTTGGTTGATTTGGAAAGATTTTAGTTTAAAGGGTTGCATGCATTCTCAGCGGTGAAAAATTGACTTATTTTGGAATTTTATTTTACGAAGGGAGTAAAGTTAATTGAAAAACTAATAATTCCATGTCGTTTTTTATTGCTTCAAGTGTTTTTTGTTGTTTTTGTTAAAGTTGGTCACATATTACCTGCAGCCACATTGACCTGTACCAAAATATCCAGACTCGATGGGCAGCATTGTAACTTAACTTCCTGTAGAAACAAAAAAAAATTCTGAAAAAATTTCATTTTTCGTCTAAAGTTTTGGCATAAATACTTATTGAAAAAATATAAAAAATAAAATTTTTCAAAAAATGACTCAATGGTTGATACAAATTTAATTGTGTGTAGATGAGTGCAAATTTTATCCAAAAATGTTAGAAATTGTTCAAGTTATTATGCTGTACATGTTGAATCTATCTGGAAAATGTATTTTTCATAAAACTGTGTTTAAAGTGTAAGAAGTAAAAAATATACTGATAAAAACAAAGAAGTAGAATCTTTAAAATGGCTCAATACATTCTCACAAATACAATGAACTACAATGAAAACATGTGCTTTAGGGGCGATTCTGTTTTGAATTTTCCGGAAATTTAAGGCATTCATTTCCGAAAATTTTTAAAAATTGGTCATCAATCTGAAAATTCGGACATAAAAAATATCTCGAATTTTGGCAAATGGTTGGCAAAAAACAAAAAAATTGTCAATCGCTTGCAAAAAAAATCGCCGATTTCATTAAAGAATCGTGGAAAAAACGCAAATTTTGTCAAAAAAATCGTATGAAAAAAAAGGCAATTTTCGTCCAAACGCCGCGAAAAAAAACAACAAATCTCATCAAAAAATCACGGAAAAACCTCAAATTTCTTCAAAAGATCACGAAAAAAAAATCTGCACATTTTGTCAAAAGATCACACAAAAACTACAAATTTCGTGAAAAAATCGAGGAAATGCAAATTTCATCAAAAGATCGCGAAAAAACTGCAAATTTCGTTAAACGATCACGAAAAATCCGCAAATTTCATAAGGGATCACAAAAACTCACAAATTTCCGCAAAGGGCCCCAGGATAAAACGCATAGTTAGTGTTGGGAGTTGATCCCCCCCCCCCCCCCCCCCCCCTCAGAAAATTGGCTGTGAATTTCAGAATTTTTTTTTTTACTCAGAATCACCCCTAAGTGTTTGGGAGTTTCTATGTGAATGCTTTATTTGGCTTTATATTGTTCGGTCAGGTTGTTTTTATTGTTCATGCACACACTCGCATTTTTGCTCGTACCTTTCTTTATTTTATAATGGAGATATACTTTAAATCTTTTTATCCATAATTCTACACACTATAAAGATTTAATTTTTGTCAAAAAAAGAAAATCTTTTTGAAGATTGAGAACGTATGCAACCACTTAATAAATATAAAACCATACAAATTCAAGGTTTGTTTTCGAAAAGAAATTAGAGCATGCACAGCATGCCTAGTGTATGCTGTCGAAGACAGTGGGGCTCCCAACTTTTGATTTGTTTGGATAAATTTTTGTTTAAAAATATAAAATCATTCAAATTCGAGAGTGTACACTGCTGAAGAAAGGGGGTCCAGCAACATTAGGTTCGTTAAGAAAGATTTTCATCAAAAAATATATAATCAAAACAGTCTGGAGTGTACATAGCATAGCTGTTATACACTGCCTAAGGTATTGAAGGTCCATTGCTAGATTCATATAAGTGGATTTTTGTTTAAAAATATAAAATCATGCAAATTTGAGAGTGTATACTGCTGAAGAAAGTGGGTCCAACAACATTAGGTTTGTTAAGAAAGATTTTCGTCAAAAAATATATAATCAAAACAGGCTGGAGTGTGCTTAGTAGCTAGCTGTTATACACTGCCTAAGGTAGTGGGGGCCATCTCTAGTTTCATATGGATGGATTTTCGTTTAAAAATATAAAAACATACACATTCCAGGGTGTACATTGTTGAAGGCAGTGGAGACCCCAACATTATATTTGTTTAGATTTTCATTTTAAAATATAAAATCATTCAACACTGAATGTTATGTGTATTTAAAGTTATTATCACTGACCTAGTCAATGCCAAACGTTCGGATTGTGATTAAATAAAATTAATATCTTTCAAAATTCTTACTATAGTCAACTCTGTCAAACCAATCATTCATTTTGCAATGTAAACAAGGAAAATCATGATTAAATGTCTAGCCCATTGAACAATTTTAATGTAATAGTGATTTTACTAATTATTAATTTTCCAAAGAATTGAATTATGATTAAAAAGGGATTTTTATACACATCAAATGTAGTGCATTAAATTACTGTACTTAGAAACAGCCAAATGCATATATTTAACAACCAATTACAGAGTAAACTAAGCATTAACGAAAGCACTATGTGTGAGGAGAAATATAATTTTACAGTAATTAAATTAGTCTTAACAAGGTATTTACTCCCAGTACATCTATAGGTGATTTCATTTGCATTTTATCTCAGAACAAGAGATAATTTGTTGTAGAATACACAAAAAATATTTCTCATAAAATAAAATTTAAGCTATCACTAGTTTGTACTTGACATATTGACCTGTGCAGGTTATGAGCCAATATTTACCTTTCCTATCTGGGAGGAAGATGTAACTCTCATAACCAGGGCTGGTGCAACATCGTGCGGGGCCCTGGCAAAGCAGTTAATCGTGCCCAACATATATTGCAATACTAGATTAATAAAATATATAGCATTGTATAGGGTAAGTGGGGGTAAAGACACACACTTTCCATAAATTTTGATTTTGAATGAACACATTGGTCTTAATTTGTTTGATGGCTGGATAAAATGTTATATTAGAACCTCACTCAGAATCAACATCAGCGTACATTTTGTCAAATTATAATTCTCCAAGGAATTACAATTTTTAAAAAAAACATTGCTCTGCATGTCTTTGCTGCATTAATTAGGGTAAAAATCCACAGTGAAAGCGAGAATCTCCCTTTTCTCTAACACATCAACTGGAAAGTTTACAGAAATACAATCGAGGTAAACTACACGATATTTAGAAGCTAAAGGTTTTCTGTTCTTCACTGAATTTTTGGATTTGTAGACGTTTGCAGTATTATCATCTCAACAATAACATGAATTTTCTAAAATATTATATCTAAAATGAAAAATTGAAATTTACCTAATTTTCCTTGCACAGAATGCAGCTTTCAAGCACACAACTGGTACAATTGAAGCCTAACTATTTAACATTGAAAATACATTATAGTTCATATTAAATCAGCTGGTGCATGTTTTTGCCCTGTGTGTGTCTTTCCCCCCTCCTACCCTATACCATTGAATAATAAGGCACTAAAAATACCCCTACTTTCACATTTAATGTGCATAGTTATTTTTATTTTTGCAAAATCTTCTATCCTTTGCAAAAATATTTTTTACATTCAGGATTTAATATGATCTATACATTTACAACATTTTTATTAAGACTAAATGTTAGAAACAAAGTTAATACTCACTTTTTTCACACATTTAAAATCAAATCTATAGCAAAACTCTAATTTTATGCAGAAGAAATTTTTTCCAAATTATTTAGTGAGACTTGGGGCACCAAACAGGACCCTCAATTGCCACGGGGCATTGGGCCTCCTGCCCAATTTTACCCTATGGTTGCGCCAGCCCTGCTCATAACCTTTGCTGAGTTCTTATACTGGTAGCAGAGTGTGATTATGAACATTCAACTTGCAACAAAAATCTAAATTTAATTTTGTACTCTTTGTTGTTGACAACCTATACTGTATACCTTATTAAGCTTAAATTCTGGGTCCATTACTTTCATAATGTTGTTCTTTAAAATTCAACCATGTATATATTGAAACCCCATACTAGGTGTAAACTGTATTATGTATTGCTTCAACATAAAGTAAAAGACACTTGAGCATATTCAGTGTTGGTAGAAATTTTCGGAAATGTTATTGTGCATTTCAGCAGGTAAGGTAACAATGTTATGCATAAATGATGATAAAATTTCATTTCAACTGTATCATTTACTCAACAAGAATTGCTTAGCTAAAGAAAAGAAAGAAAGCATTTACTTACAAGAGCTGTGTGTAATTCTAGGTCCGTGTAGCAGGAGACTGAATATTATAGTTGTTCTTGGAATTCTGATTTATTAACAGTAAATATTTACAAAATGAGATGTAGGATATGATAATTTGTCAACAATGCTTTGCCACATAAAAAAAAAAAAAAAAAAAAAAAAAAAAAACAACAAAAAAAAAAACTTTTTCATAATTTAACATCATTAGCTTTGACCTCTTAATACAAAAAACATAACTTTTCTAAATGTTTAGAAGTCACTTAATGTATGCTAAAGATATTTATTTCTCAATGGATTGGAATTAATATTGGAAAAACAAATTTTGAATATTTAATTAATTTTCTAAATGTTATAACAAAAATTTATTAGATCCAATAAAGATAGTTAAATAGCTTAAATAAATTATATTTTTAACTTGAATGGATCAAAAGAAAAATACATGCAATATTTTATAAATTATGAGTTGTAATCGTAAAAGAAATGGCCAAATGCAAACTGCATCTCTAGGAAAACTAAACACTCTGAATCAAAACAAAATGCCATAACTGGCTGCATGTAGTCTGAAAACAAGCAAATAATGAATTTAGAAGAAAAAATAGATAAAAATAGCTTAAGAGTGTAAAATAGAATTAAAATTAAAAGCAAGAAAAAAAAAGAGGGTGGGAAGTAAGAAATGCTCATCTTACATGGCTTATGATTTTTAAAATATTCATACATACTAATGGCCAATCTGTAACCAGGCTGGTTAATCTAATTTTCTGCCTGATATTTACAAAAACCTATCAGCCATAAATTAAAGGAGAAGAACACATATCATAAAATAGTTTTAATGATGTACATTTTTATAAAAAGAGAACTGATCAAAGCATATTTATTATATAATACTAATTTTATTTGCAGTGAAATTATCTTTTGTATGTAGAGTGTCCAATTTGAGTATCACTATTTTGTGTGAATTTCATTGCATTTTCTAGTTGAAATTGATAAATAAAACCTCTATTACAACAGATCCTAATAAGATCATCTGATACATACACTTCAAGAATTTTTCTGGTTTAAATGTTAAATTATCCAATGCTAAAAAAAAAAAGTAATAAGTAAATGCAGCATTTTTACAGCTAAGTATCAATATTTTTTCTTAATGAAATTTTCACACAGGCTTCAAAACCATTATATTTATAACTCATAACAATCTCGAAGAGTTGGTTAATAAAATGACCCAATGTGGTGGAACAAAAAGTCTTCTTACAAGTGCCTTTATCACAAAATGTCAATATTTGTTTACAATTTTTTTTCTGTTTTTTTATATTAAGTTTCAAAACTATTATATTTATGACTCATAAAAAATTCAAAGAGGTTGGGCAGTAAGAACTTTTTTCCTTAAAGTATTAAATGATCCAGGGGGGGGGGAAGGAATTGCACACTTTAAAATTCTGAATCTGCTATTTTTTGTCAAAATATGAAGAAGCATTTAAAACCCACTTAAAAAGCTTATTTTACTTTAAAATGATCCATTTGGTTAAAAAATATAAATATTGTAGTGGTTCATTTGGAAAGATTTTCATTTAAAAGTATAACTTATTATAAAACCAGATTAAAAATGTAAAATCATACAAAATTGAGATTTATTTAATGTTATTATCACCACCCAAGCAATGCTGAATGGGTCAGCTAGTAATGTAATAAATGCCAGAGCATTCTGTATTCCACAATGAAGTTTTTAAATAAACAAATTAACATGCTTTTTTGCTTAGTTTGAAGAAGAATCTGGATATATTATGCATATGTTTAAAATGTCTGTAAAGCCAGTTTGGACATATAACTATGCATTAAAAGCAATTTTTAATTGAGATTTATGTCTAATTAATTGTAAATTTGGTCACAAAATTAAATTTGGCATATTTAAAAACTAAAACCCTCAAGGACCAAAATCAACTAAATGGATGCTGCATTTTTCACTCACGGACTGTCGAACTAAATGACCTTTTTATTTTTAAATGTATAGATTGTTCCACTGTTTAAAAACTGAGTAATGGCAATTAATTTTACACAATTCTGTTTTTAATAACTAAATCTTGTATTATATTCCTTATTTTGCATTTTTATTTACACACAAATATTTCTAATTTATAATCAGACTAAAAGAATGCCATTTTTAATAGTTTTACAAATGTAATTGTAAAATTGGACTTGAAGAAAATCATGATAAAAAAAAAAAATAAATAATAATAAAAATCGAATTTTTTTAAATTAAATCTGATTAATTAAAATTAACCAACGATGTTATTTTAAACTTTGAAAGCAAAAGCATTCCATTTTTAATAGTTTTACAATGCAATTAAGATAGAGGCTTGAAAGTAGTATATATATATATTTTTTAAATGCATATAAAGTTTTATACTTCTGTGTAATGATTACATCATCTACCTTAAGAGCTGTTACACCATTAAAGGTACCATCCACTGCCTTACTGCATAAACTCACCAAAACAAACCCCATTGATTATTACACATTATTTTAAAATTTTAAATATGTTATTAGTACAATATATAAAAGGATAATTCACCAGTAAACAAAGGTAACTGTAACAAAGGTAAAAACTAAATCCAGTATAAGCATACAAAAAAGTACTAATGAATCCTTTGTTCAGTGTAACTAATATATTTTTTCGCAAATAAAGATTAAAAAAGAAAAATACTAATTTTATAGCCGACTATATTATAAACCCAAGTTCTTTTAAACTTTTTTATAATAGAAATTCTTTATACTGATATTTTCAGAGAAAAAAAAAATGGACAAGGCATCAAGGTAACTAATTATTTATTTTTCGTTAAATCGGGAAATTTAATCATGAAATTTTTAGTGAAGTCAAATTTAATGCTTTATAGAGAAAAACTAATTTTTCTGATTTACCAGAAACTTTTGTGATTTCTGTAAAATGGAGCCATATGGGATGCTTTTTCCTACCTGCCATCTTTGTGTTACAATTTTTTTCAATTTGTCCTGTATTACGCCAAGTATTGCTATCTATAGTTCATTGTGAAATAGTAACTTCAAGCAAAGAGCTTTTAATAACTGATTCAAGTATGCTTGAAAAACAAGTTTGTAACAAATACCTATTGCTCAGTGGCCAAAAGAAGGAAACTCTTCTTCGTTATGGTTACTCTGGGAGACCAGTGTTATCCCATTCAATAAATTTCCTTATCTCTTTCGTGAGCAAAGAAAAGCAAGCAGAGGATTGCTGTTAAAAATAAAAGAAAATTCTTATAGTGTATTGAGAACATACACCCTTATTTTTTGTTTTCTTTGACTTAAATACAGTCAAGTCTCTCTATAACGAAACTCCATACATCGAATTTCTCTATATAATGAATTTTTAGTAGGAACAGTCCCCTTTTCCCAAGATGTCATTAAAAACAGTCTCCATGTAGCAAAATGTCTTTTTCCATATAACGAATTTTTTCATAAAATGCTCTTTATTTATTCAGTTTTAAAAAAGCTCCCAAATTACATGGAATCAATTTTCCATCACTGATTCCTGATTTATCGTTCAGTGCTGAGTTTTTTATCTTACTTTTCTACCTTGAATCTCCTTGTTCTTTATATCCAATGAATTCATATCCCCCCCCCCCCCTCCAACATCCTTCTTAAAACAGTGTCAATTGGATTGTTGCACATATAAGAACGGTATCAGAGAGGTAATTGAAGGTGAATGAGATCGAAATTCATTCAGAAAATTAAATTAGAAAAATAAACTATCTTTTAATCAAGCACAAGTCTATATTTGTAATATAGACTTGTGGCAGGGTGCCAGAAAGCTCCCAAGAATGATGAGTTCTTTTGATCTTATAAGGAGAGGACTTCAAATGGAGGAAAATGTTCCCGATACAATTTTTCATTCCTTGATACAGTGTGAACATTTTTTCGAGAGTGTAACAATTTTGAAATCAAAATAGTGAAAAATTACGCATTTCTTCGTCTAAAATTAATGTAAGTTTTCCTTGTGTATTTTTTATTATGCTTTCAAATTAATGTCTGTTCTCTTTGAAACTGTTTAAATAATTAAGAAATACAATAATATTAGGTTAATATTTATAGTTAAACATTTCAAATTCTTAATTAAACACCTCAAAAATAATTTTTGTTCAAAATTTACACATTAAATAGGAATTTTTACTCATTCTCTATATAACAAATTTCTCTATATAACGAATTTTTTACTAGGACAATGGATTTCGTTATATAGAGACTCTACTGTAATATGTACTCTTTTCAAGATTATTTTGATTTAGAGTATAGTTAAACATTATTAATGAAAACATTTTTAAAATGTAATTGTGTGATTTTAATCAATGATTTAAAAAAAAAAAAAAAAAAAAAAAAAAAAATCAAGAGATTAAAATCAGTGTACCCTGGAGGAATATCAAGAATAACAAGAATTGGAATATAATTATAATTTATTGTTCCATCAAAACAAATTTATTCAACCATATTCTACTAGAGTTGCAGATTTTGTTTCACTTTGTCAAAATCACAGAACAGAAAGTGCTTTTTTTACAACTTGAGCAACATTTGTTTGAGTAACATTTTCATTAATACAGAGTAAAAATGCAAATCTGAGAAATGGACAGTTTGAGAGAACTTGCTATTTATAAACCAAACTTAGTGAAGTTGTCATCTTCTTCTGGTACTAAGCCGATTTTTTTTTTCAATAAAAAGATACAGTATGAAGGGAATTTTCTTTTAGTTTTAAATATAACAGAATGGTAAACTCTCTAAAACACAAAACAAAACATTTCTCTGGTCGCTTGAAATTCAACATTTAACTGGTTTAACTATATTAAAATTGCTACAAAAGAATCTGTTAACTGGGATCATAAAATTATTCCATATTTGCACATTTAATTTTATAACACCTCTCTTATAAATTAATTAAATATAAAATTAATTAAAAAAATAGTAGCAGTATTAAATTGATGAAATGTTTCTTTTCTTTCATTACAGAGGCTGTTCGCACATTTTTTAGACTATTTTGGTTAGCGGTAATAAAAAAATCGTTTGCTGCAAAAGAAATAATTGCAATTGTACTACATTTTTAAATGTCAAAATTATCGTCTGCGGCTTGAGATTTTTGTTTTTATTCAAAATGGCATTTTTAACGAAGCAGTGATTCGAAGGCTATATTTTACGCTCTTTCCGAAGAGAAATATTCATATTCCGTTATCCAAAAACGATGATAAAGAACAAAAATGGAAAACAGTTGTCACAATAGATGAATCATGGGTGTATTTAAATGATAGCAGCAAAAAAAGATTCATTTATTATCATAAAAGGGAGAGAAATTTAAGTACATAGTTCAAAGAATCGAAAGAAAGTTTTTCTAAGGGATTCATGATAGTTGCTGGTTTTTCATGTAATGGCAAGTTAAAAATAAAGAGAATGGGAAAAAATGTCAGAATTAACTCCAAATACTATCAGGAACATATTTTATCGCCAATTTTTCTGAATGAAATACCATTGCTTTACCCACAGTGCCATCAATCTGAAACTCCATCATGACAAAGCTAGCAGTCACACATCAAAATCCACTGTAAATTTCCTAAAAGGAATGGAACAAAACACCGGTATCAAGACCATACCCTTATCCCTACTAAATCTCCCGATGTAACACCTATGGATTTTTTGTGCTTTCGGACTTCTAAAATCTGCATTATCCAAATGCGTACCACAACCCTTACAGGACTCTGGAAAGCTGTTCAGGAGGGATGGGATAGAATACCTCTTCTGACTAGGGATGTAACGAATAGTGATTTGGCCGAATACCAAATATTCGGTCAAGTTTTAGACCGAATACCGAATATTTGGCGGCCGAATACTGACTTAAAAAATTATTTTAATTGTTTATTTTATTTATTTTTTCAATTTTAAAATCAAAAATTAAATTAAGGACTAATTGAAATTAAATTTTTTGTTTGAGTGTTCAAAAATCATAACAGCTGAATGTATTTTTTGTAATATTTTAAATACTTTGATACCAGTAAGATAAACATGGCTTTGAAAAATGTAAATAATAATTTAATTCATGATTTTTTATTTAATCCATAGATAGTTCTTGTAATTTATATATATTTTATCTAAAATAGAAACTCATTACCTCAGTGAAATTGAAACTTTTTTTTTATTTTAGTAAAATCATTTCATCCCCCCAAAATAAGAACTTGCATGTGTCTCCTGTCTTTTTATATCCTTTCTCACTTTCTCATTCAACTCAAACTTAGCAAATTTACATTCTGTATGTAAAGAAAAAGGTTGTTTTCTTAAAATATAATTCATTCCATTAAAATATAATTATTCTTTTCTGCTACCAAGATATACTTTTCTCTTTTCTTTCTCTCAAAATTAACAAGCCCCTCATAATACTTCCTCCACCTCATATTTCACAATGAGATGCCTCCTGACATTTATGTAATATCATTATATACAGTTATTTATAAGTTGTCATGAAGCTTTAAAATTGAGTAAGTATTAAGATTTCTTACAATAATTAATGTATTTAGGTATAATTTTTTAATATTGTTTTTTGAAAATATTTAAAATCACATTTTGTTTTGATTTTCTGGAACTCATTTAACCAAATATCTTAGAATATTCGGCCAAATATGCAACTATTCGGCAAAATATCTAATTATATTCGGCTACAGGTATTCAGCCGAATATCTGTTCAATATTCGGCCATGCCAAATATTCCGCAAAAGAGCCGAATAGGCCGAATACCGAATAGTGGCCGAATATTCATTACATCCCTACTTCTGACACTTCAAAAGGCATTATTATCCTGGAAATTGCGGTGTTGAAAAATAGTTCAGAATAACGGCCATCAAATAGAACATTTAAAACACAAGAATTTTATGTAATTTAGTTTTGTGAATATAATATTCATCGTCTAAAAAATGTGTGAGCAGCCTCTGTATGTATAAATAGTGTTTTGAAACAAAAATATTTTTCAAATAACAAATGACATATCAACTTGATCTGTATAGAAATTGGATTTTAAAATGTTTTTATTTTTCCAGATTTTATGAAACATAGAAACTCAAGAGGAACATCTAGATTATCCACTAGTTCATTGTCATCTACTGTCTCATCAAAAAATAACCAGAAAGATATTGGAGTCCAAACAAGTGTAAGCATTTTATGTTATTTGGATACAACTTGATTTATTTAGTTTATTTTTATTGGATATAAGCTTCTTCTTTTTGCTTTGTGCTATAGTATAAGCTCTCTGTAACAAATCTAAATCTGCTATAGTATATAAATATAAAATATTGTACATTTCAAGATTATTTATATAGCTTTGAAAACTGACAAAATGAAATAATTTTTTTTTCTTTTTTTCTTTCTCAGTTGATTTTTTAATTTGTCCTGTCTGTTAGGAAAAATGTCAGATTTAAATCTCTGATGTATTTCACATTCAAAAACTAATAACATGCACAAAATTAGCAGCATGTATAAACTGCCATATTTAAAGATTATGCTTACAGAAATGTACATTCTTTTGTGAGATTATTTCATATATTTTGGTTATTTATGATTTCCTGTTGTAAATGTTTACAAATCATGATATTACAAATAAATTTGTATGTTCCATATATTTGAAACTTTGTTATTTAAAACATTATTTTAAAGAAATATAAATGATGATAGAAATTTATTATGAATGTTTCTTTTGGTGAAACTTTTGATGATAATATTATGCATATTCTTATCAATATCTTATATAAATCAGTAATCTAGTTTATATGTGTATTATAATAAATAATATGCTGCTATATTCTTTTGTGAAAACTGGGTAAGGTGGCTGCCAGTGGTGCCATCCTTTTCTGCTCAATTTTTTAAAGGTACCAAATTTATAAGTAGCATATTTGACTTGAATGATAGATCAACTGAAAAGACTTTATTATTAAGATTTGCAGTACTTTTTTGTTACCTAAGCATCTCTTGTTTATTTCAAGATAAATGTAAATTACAGTAAAGCACCAATTATAAGTCTCTTAGGGGATCATTCTAAAACGACATATAATTGAGAAAGACTATATGTTCAAAAAAAGAGATAAAATATTGAATAATTAAAAAAAAAAAAAAATGATTTCTGAAATTGAAAAATAAAAGTGAAAATTATCAAATCTTATATCAGTTACCTTGAATTACACTTTCTTTATTCCATTATAGAACATACAAGCAGATTTAAATTAAAATAATTTTTAATCATCGTCTTATGTACCAATTTACTTTGATACTTAAACAAAGCATTATGTATGGAGTTAAGTTCCTGGAAAGTATTCTCACTAGTATTGCGAAAAACAAAAAAAAAAAAGGTTCTAAGTTTGTCAGTGCAGTTCAATGCGTCTTTGAAAGAAGGTGGGATAACTTCTTCGCTGTTTAAGTGAGTGTAATTTCGGTGTCATTACATCGGCATAACAATTCACATACTACTAACTCCTCTAAAGTAATGTTTGATTTCAGATTATTCCAGTCGCCTTCATCAATTATCAGAGTTTCATCATTACTTTCATTTCCTTAGTTTTCATCGGATTTTGGATACAAAACTTCCTTTGATGAAACAGTTTTAATTGTTTTGGATTTTACTCCAGTTCATCACCTGAAGTGCAAAGTATGCTTACTTTTCCATGAGTATTTCCTGTAATGTTTTGTAGGGCAAGTTTAATAAATTGCTAGTGCACTTTTAAATTCTTGATTATATCCAGATCTAAGGATTGTGGTTGATTAGTGCCATTTGGTGGAAAGAAAACAACCTTCAAATTTTCCAAAATATCGGTCTGTTGAGGATGGTCGGTGCTTCGATCCATAAAAAAAATAAACTTTATAATTTTGTTGTTTCAACTTTTGATAAATTTTCTTCAGCCGCTCAATAAAAATATCAGTGGTCATCCATGCTTTGGTATTTGCAGAATAATCTAATGGCAATGATTTTATGTTTTTGAAACATCTTGGTTTCTGTGGTTTATCTATGACTGAAGGAGTCTTTTGTGATAAATCAGCATTTACACGTACTAAGTAAAATACTAAAGCAATTCTTTACTTTTCTTGCTATCATGACAATGATCACTTTTAAAGGATAGAGTTCTTGCATACATGATGTGAAAGAAGAGACTGGTTTCGTTAATGACATAAATGTTCTTCAGCTGATATCCTTTAATTTTTGCTGTCTAATTTTTGTAACAATTCTTCAACAGAATCAACTGGAACATATTTTGATTCTCCACTCACGACCTGACATGAAATTCTATGTCATAATTTAAATTTATGTAGCCATCCACTTGGAAAAAAAGAGTATCCGACATTTAATTTTCCTGAAATTTATTTTGCTTTCTCCATCAGCATGAGCCCACTCACGGTGATATTTGTTGCACGACACTGAGTTAGAATCTTAAGCAAAATGTCCTCAACATCGGGGAATTTCCCATATTGAACACGCAATTTCTTCTATGCAGAGTTTTCACAAGCTCTGTTTTCGTTTTTTTTTCCCCTCTATTGTAGATAATGGTTTTCAGAGTTGAAACAAAAATATCTATTTTCTTCATTAATTCTATTTTCGTCAAACCTGAGTTTTTAACAAATTTCAATTTTCTCTTTTATTGAAAGTGCTTTTTGTTTTCAGTGCATTTTAGGATCACGAAGTGTTCAAAAGAGACCAAAAAAAAAAAAATAGAAATTGTGCTCTGCTCAAACATGGTCTAAATTGCAGCAAAATCAAGAAACGAAACATCAACTGGTATCATTTCTTTGTGCAATTCAAAATTACATTATGCATTAATCATAGGATAACTTGCAATTTCCTTTTATAAAAATCAATTCATAAATCAAAAAGAATAATTTAAGGTGTCAGTTAGTTATTGAATCTGTTTTTTATTACTCTTAATTTAAATCATTTAATGTTTTATTGCAAATGTTGTTCAATTATTTGATGAGGTAATAAATTATATGTCATCAGATTTATTTCACTGGGATTTTTCATTTTCACCAAATTTTGTCTTGTTTTTATGTTTTAGTGAAAGTTTGGCGTCTTTTAGCTGTTGTTATGCCAAATGAACAAAACTGTATTACACGGCTATTTCGAGGCAGAAGATTCTACAAAATTATAATGTAACAGTGACACCTCCCTGCCTTTAATTTTTCCTGGCCTTATGGCTGGGAATATGTAAAGCAAATCGTCAAATAAAGGAAAGTATGTTCGTGCTACATGGACTGTGTGTAATAATAGAGTTTGTCCTTCTGATTGAATTAGAATTCGTGACTTTCTATGTTTTCAACTTTGATTCGCCATGGGACTCAAGCTCATGGATTGGGTCCTTGCGGGTGCAATGTATCTACCTGATGCTTTCGCGGTTTTCTCAAAAATTTGTAGGTATGGTGGTTCTTCCCTATACCATACCCTGTAACAGTTACACATGTTCTTTGTCCTTCATCTTTCCCCAAAGATAGCCAGCAGAAAAGAAAACAAAAAAGATTAGGGGTTGGGGGAAGAATTCTGAGAAAATCGGCTATGGCATGAAAGACATGATGCATAATCAAAGTTATTCATTGTGTAAATAAAATATTACAACATTAAAATACATAAGGATGAATCAGGACCACACTGAAATGACGTATAAATGTATAGAACATATAAACGAGAAAGATATAAACTGTGCTTTACTGTATTATTTCTATAAAATATGAAAGGGAAAAAAAAAAAAAAAAAAAAAGAGCAAGCAGTAGAAGCATATTTCATGTGAATGTGTATTGCACGCCATTTAGCATATATTTTCAAGAGGGGTTAGGCACAAAAGAGTGTTTTTGTGGCAACCCTTTCTTTATCTGCATTAACTTTGTACCATATTGTTGTCTGCATTGCTTATTTTTAAACAAGCTGTTGATGATCCTGTATACTTTTGGGGATCTGACTTTTATATTTCTTTAAGTTACGTAGTCTTTTTAAGACAGGCTCTATTTTATGTCAATTTTTGCACTCAAGCTCAAAGAAGAAATTTTATTTACTCATAAATTGAAAAAAAAAAAAAAACTTTAAAAGACAAGAATGTAGTCTATGTTTCTAAAGTTTTTTACAAGCCTTTAAAAATCAGTCTGAAAAAGAATTGGATTCTTATTGATTGGATATAAAGAGATTCTGAAGTCTTTGCATGGTTAGTAATAGTAACATTAATAAGTCTATGGGATATCCCTTGTCTATCTTGCTTTCTGTTTAAAGTCCTTTTCCAAAACTACTGGAAATAGCTGTACATTGTTAGTTTAAAAGAATAAAACTGACTTTTTCAGATTTCTGCTATTGATTGGGTATGAATAACAAATTTGCTGTTTTAAACAAATTTTCAAGAACATAAAAATCTAAAAACTTTATCACGAAGGAGTATATGGGATTAATGCTTACTTCTATGTAAGGAGAAATTTTTAAATGAGAAAAATTATCCTAAAACAACTTTAAAATGTTAGTAAAAATTTTTACTGCATACTTTTAGTATCAGGCTCTGGCAACGCAAAATGTTTTGATCTTGGACTTCAAATCGTTGGGCTCAGGTTTAGAAAACAGAACCCAAACTTATTTCTAGTTAGGCCTGATGCTCTGAGAGTTGGTAGGTTTATTTGCAGATCATTATCGCAGAAAAAGCTCTCTTAATGTTTGTTTTAGTTGATGTACTTTTAATTTTTCTTTGTAGAGGGCATCTCAGTAGAGGGAAAACTTATATAATTATTAAAAATTGCAAAATTATGCAGTTTAAAAATAGCACCATGATAAAATAATATGCTATGACCATCACAAAACTTTCTTTTATATCATTCGAATACAGTAAAATACTTTTAACACGAAATTGAGGGGGTCAAATTTTTTTCGTGTTAAAAGAATTTTGCATTAAAAGATTTGTAAAAAAAGGGAACAAATGTTTGAAGATTTTATTAAGGATTTCTTCAGCAATTTAGGAACTGTCTTCATCAGGTGAGTGGAAGTAGAACAATATTTCCAACAAAGACAAAACTGTTACAAAATTATATCACAATATATAGTCCAAACAGAAAAGTAAAATATTTATTTGCTTAAAAGACGTTACTAAAAACACATTAAAATAAATTAAAAACCTATATTGACATGTTTTAACTTATTCACTGAGTCGTCATCAGAATGTATAACAGAAATTACAAATACAATGCACATGAAAAATGGAAAAAATCATCAAATACAAACAAGTAAACATATAACGCGCCTACATTTTCACCATCGCATGTGTTCCCTTTATGTTACGATTCCGCAAGTTATCCAGCCTTTCAATCCATAATTCGGGATGTGAAAAGATAACGTATCGTTACAAACCCCTGAACCTCTTAAATAAATTTCAATGGACTCTCTTATAAATAATTGTAAATAAAAATTAGACCTGTAGATTAATTTACTCTTGTTAAAAGTATGTTAATGCTCTCTATTTGATTCAGCCGGGATAAAGCAGTACTACCTCTATTATATTTTATGTCTGCCATATGTTCTTTACATCTGATATTGAATTTTTGTTGGGTTATACCTATATAATGATTTCTGATTCCCCCTCCTTAATAAATGGAATCTTATAAACTCCTGAGAGGTCATCTCTATTAATAGGATCAATTTTAGTGTTTAAAAGCATCTTTAATTTTGGAGGAGGTTTCGCGATCAAACATAAACCAAAATTTCTTAAATGATTTTTTATGTTTTCAAAGAAACCCGGAAATAATTTGCCACAACCCTTTTTATATTTTAACTTCATTAACAGTTTTATTTTTAGAAGTATCGGTATACATTTTATCAAAGGAGCTCTGAATCAATTTGTCAATTAATTTTACCTTATTATTTATTAGGGAGGGGGGAATCAGAAATCATTTTATAGGTATAACCCAACAAAAATTCAATATCAGATGTAAAAAACATATGGCGGACATAAAATATAATAGAGGTAATACTGCTTTATCCCGGCTGAATGAAATAGAGATCATTATTAACATACTTTTTAACGAGAGTAAATTAATCTATAGGTCTAATTTTTATTTACAATTATTTATAAGAGAGTCCATTAAAATTTATTTAAGAGGTTCAGGGGTTTGTAACGATACGTTATCTTTTCGCATTCCGAATATATGGATTGAATGGTTGGCTAACTTGTAAATTGTAACATAAAGGGAACACGTGTGATGGTGAAAATGTAGGGCACGTTATATGTTTACTTGTTTGTATTCAATGATTTTTTTCCATTTTTCATATGCAATGTATTTGTAATTTCTGTTATACATTCTGATGACGACTCAGTGAATAAGTTAAAACATGTCAATATAGGTTTATAATTTACTTTTAATGTATTTTTAGTAACGTCCTTTGAGCAAATAAATATTTTACTTTTCCGTTGGAATATATATTGTGATATGGTTATTAGTGGACGTAACTAAGGATTATTACTCATACTTATTTACATTTGTTACAAAATTGTTTAAAACTTATTCTCTCATATACAGACCTGCCAACTGCTACGAAAAAATCGTAGTTGCTACGATTTGGATCTATAAACTACGATGCTACGAAAATCGGTCTCAAACTAAGATTTTTTCGTGGAAAGAAAGCACGAATTTTGCCAAAGGATCGCGGTAAAAAATGCGGATTTCGTCAAAAGTTTGAGGTAAAAATTCATTCATTCGAGGATTTCAAGAAAGAATCGTAATAGAAGAAAGTGAATTACGATTGTGGAAAAAAATTGTGAATATCGTGAAATTATCGCAGAATACAAATCGCAAATTTCGTCAAAATTTAATGCACTGGGCTAAAAAATTGGAACTGGGCTTCTTTTACAAATGTTTAAAAAAAAAAGGGGGGGTTCTGCAAGACGAGAAGAAGCTGTACAAATTGTTTAATAATTTTCAGAGGAAAAAATTTACTATAGTGAGTTTAAGACTGAAACCTTATTATTTTTAAGAATGTAAGAAAATAGCCGCGAAACACGAAAAACCAGCCAACCAACTTCCAGATTAATTTTAATTTTGTGTGCTACGATTTCTCATTTTCAAAGGTTGGCAGGTCTGCATATATCATAATCTATTTTATTTTTGCTGGTCTAATTCCTCTTTACTACAAATTACCTGAAATGTTAACCTCAAAGTAGGTGGAATTTAGTTTTCTGCTGACAATGTAGAATTGCCCAAAAAATAAAACTCACAAATATTTTCGACGTCGTCAAATTTTAATTCGATTTCCTGTTAAACTACTAGTAGGTTGCATCCATTAGAATAAAAAACAGGTAAAAAAAAAAGTTTTTTTTTTTTTCATGGAGGTGGGATGGGGTGGGGGGGGGGAGGGAAATCAGATATCTTTTTTTTTTTTTACGTGTCTTTCAGCATTCTAAGATCTAGCTTGTTTGAATCAAATGAGCAAAGCTGTCTCTAAATCTTCGTGCTTAGCAGTTCTCATGCGTTTTCTCTAAGGCTTTTAAACATACTGCGCCGAAACATACTGCGCTCAAACATTAATGCAATGAAATCCCTGTTTTAGTAGAATTGGCAATACCAAACTCTGCAGTTTTTTGTTTTTATCCTTCTTTTTCATCAACTGCATTTAAGCAGCTTCATCTTCATTTGAAGCGAAATAGCAGTTTGTTTTTGGACCGAGTTCTCAGCCATTGTGCTCATAAAATGTAAGCTAAAAACACTAAATTCACTGATTTTCACTCAAACTTCAGTGTTTTTAACACAAAATCCACCAATTTCAACTCAAACTAACTAGATTGAAAGTGAATTGTTTTTGTGTTAAACAATTTTTGTTTTGTGTTAAAAGAAATAAAAATGTTTGTGCTTTTCTGTAAATTACTGCTAGGTAGAAATGCACCAAATTTTCTTTTTGAGATTATCAATGTAAATATATGTGTTCCAATTTGGCTTTGAATACACAAGAGGGAGTGCTGGCTTTTAAAAAATATATGCCGTAAATTCCCGGTTGTAAGCCCCATTTTTCAAAAGCAAAAGAAGTTGACTTTGGGAGAGGGGCAATCAAGATTTCTTTCAAAAAAAAAAAATGTTTTTTACCATTAATTTAGAACAGATCTTCGATTTGCAAAAGAAATATCTAAATCTTCCCCAACAAAAACCCCTAAGCAAAATTTTAAAACTTTAATTTTTTTTTTTCAAATTTATTTCTTTTTTTGTTATTTTATTTTTTGCAAAAATATTTAATCAATAATCTAAGCCTCTCGTCCCCCAAAAAACTGCTCCCCCCCCTCTAGTATCAAACATGCATAATTTAACCTATAAAACTATTTCATTTTAAATTTCTTTTTGACCTGTTTAATACAACCTGTTTAGTAACAAACAAATGAATAATACATCACTTAAATTATCCCCTCCTCCCAAAACCTCTGCTTCTCTACCCCTCCCCCCCCCCTTTAAACATCATCACCACCGCCCTGCATGTCATGCAGTTTAAAATCTTTATAATTCTTTTTTTTTTTTTTTTTTTT
The DNA here is from genome assembly GCA_963932465.1 of Maratus speciosus. Lineage (NCBI taxonomy): Eukaryota > Metazoa > Arthropoda > Arachnida > Araneae > Salticidae > Maratus > Maratus speciosus. The sequence goes on along the minus strand of OZ010797.1, from coordinate 353,191,677 downwards.
CTTCCTGCTTGATTTGTAATTTTGTTGTAAAAAATATTTAAATAAGCACCTAATTTTTAAAGCATACTATAAAATCTTTTTTTTTTTCTATCCATTTAAACATAAAATATATATGTGAAAACAGCCTAACTGCAAAACATAATTTTCTTTGTTTTTACTTTCCTAACACACATTTAGAAATCGCCCTCCCTCCCTAAAGGATGCAAAAGGATGGAGCAAAAATTTCAAAGGGGATGAAGATTTTCAATTAGTGAGATTAAATGAAATTATGTAGATGAAATTCTTACAAAAGAAGAAATATTGCAAAATTTTAAAAAGAATAATTTTAAAGATTTTAAACTTTGATGAGTGGGGTTCAGAGGGGAAAGATGAACTTTTAGAGAAAGGGGTGTAATTTTATATAATTCATTATTTACTTATTGTTACTAGCTAGCAACAAATAGAACAAAAGAATTTAAGATTTTAAAGATGTTAAACTTTTTGTCCACAAAAAAAGTTTGTGAAAAGAGGGGGGGGGGGTTATATTTGGGAATGAAAAGAAAATCAAAACTGCTTAAAAGTGGGTAGGGAGAACTTTCGAAGGGGTGCTTGCAATCGGGATTTTATTGTATAAATATTTCTGAAAAGGACTACTGTAACTGTGTTAAATTTGAAAAAAAAATTAAGAAAGAAAACGAGTTTTGTGATGGCTACAGCTTGCTAATTTATATTGCACAATCTTTTCTTTTATGAATATTGATTGAAAATTTATTGTGCTTATTGTATTCTTTGTTGAATTTCAGAATGAATTGTTTGAAGATAATAATGTAGATATTGATGAACTGATGACAATGTGAGTTTAATGCCTTTGTTTATTTCTGTGTATATCATTATGCACATGTTAGCTTTTCAGAATTAATGCAAGTGTAATTTTGTATATTTAAATTTAAAAACATTTTAATCATTATACATGCACAGGATTCATACGTCTCAGGGGAACCTCAGGGCTCCCTTTAATTTGGGAAAACCTGGTAAAACAAATGCTATTCACAAGCTTTGGAATGTAATAGTGAAATCAAACTAAGACTTTTAGTATCATGTGTCTTCGAATTGGAAACTAGACGCATCTTCTAATTTCAGGCGACATCAATTCAGAAACTAGACACACCTTCTAACATTGTGATGCAATCCAGTCCTGAAAATGAATGTGCTTTTTTGAGGTTCTTTGAATTTTGAGCGATTAAATTTTTTTTTTTTTCTCTTATTGTTGAGCAGATGTTAGATGTTTATTTTTTATAAATTCTTTTCAATAATATTGGGCGATTGTGTTACAATTTGTTTGTTCAAAATTCTAAAATGTGAAAAATGCTTTCAAGAAACTTAAATTTCTTATTAAAACAGGCTTTTTAAAAGTTACTTTTAATTTTAAATAGACAGGTAAAAAATTGAATCCAAAATGTGCATATTGGATAGAATGTGTTGAAGATTATTTGTACTTGTCTCAATGTTCTTTGTGTCTGGCATAAATGTTTCTGCTGGAAAACATTTTCGCTCAGAAACATGGGGTGACAAGCTCTCACCAACAATGCAAAATATGGGGAAAAAAAGAGATATTAGCCATGAATTATAAAAAAAAACCTAGCTCAAAGCTTGAATGAGCCAAAGGAGACACTGAATAAAATTAAAAGTGTATCCATTGGAAACTAAGTTACTAAAAGAGCTTTAAAACATGTGTCCCAAAAATGAAAATTTTTATAAATTTATTGTTGCATTATTTATATAGATTAAAGGATTGTTTATTTTAATAATTCAAACAAGTCCTTTAAAAGACGAAATCGTCATTTAAGAATTAGTATCATCCTTAATTAATGGCATACTGGGTTCTCATCAACTAAAATGTCTATTGATAATTTTCTTACAAAAAATTTAGTCAATATTATATACTATATTCTCTGGTCATGGTATTTAATTTAAAATTTTCTCTGACTCATATATTTCTTTATCAGTTTTTCTGTTTGAATTGTTACTACTTTGGATAACTTGGCCTTCTTACTTTCCAACAGCTTTTTCTGATTGATCATATATATTTCGTTTTAAGTGCCTTGTGTTAATATTATCTTGATAATTTCACATACTGCGGCATTTCTGAAGTCACAGCCAGTGATGCCAGCTACCTTTTAGATTCATAATGACATCATAGGCCTGGTGCAATGCAACCAACAAATATTCTGAGAGATTTTTGGTCAGAATATTCTTTTTTATAGAAAAACCAGACTGCAGAGGCATTTACATAAGACAAAGTTAATACCAGCTTTAATACCAACCATAAATCCTTATATTCTGCTTCCTTAAAAAGAAATCCAATCAATCTTCACTCCCTTAAGTGGAAAATTGATCTATGTATTCACTTTGAACTTTGTTAATAAGTGATATAAACTGCTGTTTAACACAATCGTCTGATAATGCTGATAAATTACGAGTTGCATGCAAAATTTGTAATAAAATGTCCATTCTTTTTCACTTAATACTGGGTTTTTTCTTATAAGAATGGAATTTATGCATGCTAACGATTTAAGGATTCCAACATTAATATTAAAATTTTCAATAATTTTACTTGTCGCTTCAATAAAAAAATCTTTACATTCATTAAGAAACTAGATTTTATTCTAACTCATTCTATAGTGAGTTAGAAACATATAGCTTCTTGTCCCTAGTAGTACTAACATTCATCTCTTGAACTTGTAGATTTTGGCATTTTGACATCAGCTATGGCTTGTCTTCTGATAAAAAATAACATTACTCTGCTCATCAAATTGGAAAGGAACCATGGACTTTGAAGTTTGAAAATTCTTCAGAAATGGTTCTAACATTGATGCTATGGAGCTGAATAATGCCATTTTTGATACACAAAACATCCATATTCAATATTTCCAATGCATACATTGTGGGGTAAATTTGCTCTGTGGTCATTAAAATCATCTTTCAGTAACTTTAACATTTTCAACCCATCTTTCTTGACAAAATTTTAAATGAAGCACATTACTTTGTGTTTGATTCAGTAGATTTTGAGGCAAAATGCATGTGTTTGCAGATAGTATGCTATTAAGGTAAGTGGAAAATGAAATATATTGTTTTTTATATATAACTTTATTTTTGATATTACCTTGTTCTTATTTTTATTATAAAAATAGTTTAAACTTAGTTTATATTTATTTTATTTTTCAAGGGGTGGGGAGATTATGATACTTGTTTTAAAAAATGTCATTAATTGTTGGCATGGGAAAATTATTTATCCTGGAAGTTTTTAAGTGTAATGATTTAGAAAAGTAAGAACTAAGATGTGCTCCAGTATTGGCTAAAATTTTAAGTATGTTTAAGGTTTTCAAAATTTCACTCGAGTGAAATTTTCAAAGTTGTGTAAAAAAAAATTTAAAAATTATGAAACTAATTTTTGAAAATGTAGTACATTGATATTAGACAAAAACTTTCTGGTGATGAAATGAAATTTTGATAATTATTTATGAGCAGAAAACCTGTCTTGCTAGAGCATCTCCTTAAAAACCAATTGAAATTATGAGAGTTATTTGCTCCCTTTTTCTTTTCATAATATCTATACATATAAGAGTATGTCCTAACTGGCTCATAATCAATGCACAACCCAAACTACTGAACATATAAATATGAAAATTGGGAGGAAAATACTTCTTATGACATAAGCATGCACTAAGAAAGGATTTTCTAAAATTCCACCTTTAAGGGCGGTAAAAGAGAGAACAAACTTTTAAGAAAAATTTCCTTAAAAATCAAATATTATAGCTATGTGTCAAATGATAATATATTTTAATGTGTTTTTGTATGCTGAACCGAATGGTATTAACTAAATTCTTCTACATCCAATGGTTCTGAGACATTTCATACTTTTCTAATTTGGCGATGTTTTTGTCACAAAAACGTTACAAGTGATAATTCAACCATATTCATTCATATACTACATTTGTTACTATAGCAACGAAAGAAATTCAAATTAAACTTTTTCGTTCATAAATTTTTTTTATTGAAGTTTAATTCTGTTACGTTTCTCTATGCACAAGCCCAAATATTGAGTACATTCTGTTGCCTTTAACAGTAGATGCCTTTGCTGTTAAAAGTTGCTGAATTTTTCTAAATGCATTAAATTTGGATGATTAAAAGAAAATGATTATTAAATTATTGTATTTGCCCTCATTAGCTGACATGCTCGTAAATTTAAGGGAGACAGAGCTACCATAGGGACAAAGTTTTACTACATTTTAATAATAATTTTCACCTCATTTGTAACAGAAATTCTTGTTTAAATAAAATGACACAATTACTATTCCTACTGGAATACTGATTGCCTGTGCTGTAACCAGGCTCTGTCTCCTCTGAATTTACTGACATGCCTATCACACAATATGCTAAATAATGATTATAAAATGTTGTTCATTTTATTTTAGTGTTATTTCACTTAAAATGGTATGCTAAAATAAAAAAAAAATAATAATAAAAACTTTTGAAAAGGCGTTTTTTTAATTTGAGGCTTGTTTTTCTCTGGTTCCCTGGTGAGAACCTCTGGGGATCTGGTCCCCCGAGCCTCACAAATATAGAAAGTCCCCAAGAGACTAAATTTGTTTTCCTTTAACTTAAATGGATCCAACTCTGCCTTTCTGGGGAGAACATACTGCTCAGTGCACAGAACATAAATGGAAACTTTTTCTTAATGTAAAACTCCAATAGATTTTTCTTTAGGTTGCACACTAATAACACCAAAAAGCATTTTTATATGACAAATATTAACTATGCATTCAAATAAAGTATTTGAATTAAAAGCAATATTTTTGTATTAGCGGTATGCAAGATTTATTTGCTGGAAAAATTGCTACTTACAACAGCTTTTTTTTTTTTTTTTTTTCCCCCAATTCTATTTCAAAACATGTAAATTGAGATAGTCAATGGCTTAAAAATAAAAATGCTGAGATATTTAGATGTAATTAAATTTTCAAATAAAAGAAAAATACATTGCTTAGATTGTGACTGCCAATATGAGGCCAGATACAGCAGCATAATCACAAATTCTACCTTATTTTGTACACTTGCAGTTTGTGCAAGTACACTTACATTGCCTATGTGTCATGCGTATAGTTAAAAAAATAAAGAACGCTTCAATCTTTTTAGGACAACTTTTTTCCAACTACTGCAATCTTTAATAAAATAAAATCATTTAATGAACTTAACCATTGTCTATGAATATAGTAGTTGTGATAACATGAACTGTTCATAGATTTATGTATTTTAAATAAATTGTTGAATTTTTTTCAGGATTTCAGACTTAAAAAGCCAACTGACAACACTGCAAAATGAATATGCCGAGCAAACAGAATACATCACTTTAGAAAAGCAAATCTTAAAAGCAGAACATGAACTACAGGTAGAAAATCAAGTATGTAGAATAAGAATGTGTGTTGTTTAATTTAGACATATCTACATATTAAGATTTGTTTCCATGCAACTTAATATAGGCATTAAATATTGGAAAACTGTTTTAGGTTATCAATTTCGTAATTTTTTTACATTATAAAATTATGAAAATTTCAAAAGCAATGTTTGGGTTTTTAAGACGAAAATCAGCATATGGTTACTATTTTAAGATGTATATATATATATATAAAGGATTTTTATTCCAAAGATTTTTGTCCAAGTAACATAAAAATAAGTATTTGGGCATAGACATGAACTTAGGAGAGAAAGGTTTTGTCAAAATTGAGTATTTCTATTGAAAATTTAAAAGTGAATTCAAATTTTAATATGTAATCGGCCCTAAAGCTTAATTAGTGCATACCTTTTAATGATAAATGTTATTCCCAGTTGACTGAGTACAATAATTAATTTTAAAATCTCCTCCCCTACCCCCTAAAAAAATTGTTTCCTTTATTTTCCTGTCTGACAGCATTTAAAATTCCTCAAAATTTTTAAAAGAATTCTGCCATGTTTGTTATTTTGTAGTAAAATTAAACAGTTTAAATCCCCTTCCAAAATATTTACTCTCTTCTTGCTGCACCAACACACAAAATTAAACATCTTTGAACTAAATTTTTGATTTTTTTTTTATATTTGTAATTTTTAGTAACAATAACTTGCAGTAAAATCAAAGCTAACATGATTTACATCATCTAAATATCCCACTTCTCCTTTTTTGGCCACTTAATATATGAATGAAAATTATGCACCATTTGTTACTTGCAGTAAAAATAATCAATCACCTAAATCTGTCCTGCCTTTTCACAGCACATAGAGCAGGTGGTGGCGACACAAATGACTACGTCATCGAGTTATGGGGTGAAATCATGATGTAGGACAAGATTATTAGGTATAGATGGAGGAATGACTGGTCTGCCTCTACATTTCTTTGTACGATGTGAGCACCAGCTTGTCATTTTGCTTGTCACATGAAGTACTTCAACAATATTTTGGTCTGCCTGCACATATCCTCGTAGAAACCCCCGCTAGATTATAATTTATAACAAAAAAAAGATGTCATAATGTACAATTCAAACCCAATAAACATATTTTACATTACATTGCCATATATATTACTTCACCATCGACTTTCAAGATGAAATAATGATTTAGGAAAAGCTTATTAACAGTACGTGAAAGAATGAATGATTTGGCATACCTTGGTACAAAGCGAGATGAACAGAGCACCAATTCTCCATTTTGAGTGTACTATTACGTCATAGAGTTACGGCTTGAAATTTTGGTGCATTAAAGGTTCATATTAGTATTTAAGAATATTTCAGCCTGTCTCATCATATCTTGATACAATATGATCATAGCGGGGTGCTTGTTCTTGATTTTGACGGTAGTAGCACGTCATCGAGTTACGGCTTGAAATTTTGGCACATTAAAAGTACAGATTAGTACGATGAGAATATTTCAGTCTGCCTCATCATATCTTGGTACAAAGCAAGCAGAGCGGGGCCCCAATTCTTGATTTTGGAGGTATTACATGCTTCGGAGTGGGTCGCTATTTTTTTAATTTGCCTCTTTTAGTCTATATTTTTCAGATTTAGTCTCTTTTCTCCCTTTTTATCAATTATTACTTACTCATCGATTGCCTCTAATTATCCCTTGGTCGCGAAAAAATCGTAACTTTTTGCGGGAAAAGCATCGCAAAATTCGTCAGTCGGTTGCGGGAAGATAACTTAAAGTTTGTCAATCTGTTGCAGGAACAAAAATCTTGAAAGTTGTTGGTAAAAATCAGAAAATTTTTCAGTCGGAAAACCAGTGGAAGAATCGTGAATTATGTCAATCTGTTGCAGGATGAAATGACGAAATTCCGCGATAACTATCACAAAACTGATAGTTAGTCATGTAAAAAAAAGTAAATTTTGTCATTCGATCGTAGAAAAATTATTGCAGTTTGTCAATTGCTTACATGAAAAAATCTCAAAATTCGTCAATCGCTTGTGGGCATTAATCGCAAAATTTTTCTGTCCGACATTGAAGAGAAAAAAGAAAGAAAGAAAAAAAAAAAGACGTGAATTTGGTCAATCTGTGACAAGACAAAAATGCGAAATTCGCCAATTGTTCCGGAAAATATCACGAAATTTGATAATCATTCATGGGGAAAAAATCATAAATTTCGGAATTCGGTCACAGGGGAAAAAAAAAAATCACAATTTCGCCATTTTCGCAGGGAAAATAACGCATAATCTGTCAATCGGCAATGGGAACATATCGCAAAATTTGTCAGTCGATCTTGTGAAAAACAATAGAAAAGTGTTATATGAGACTACTCATATAACTAGTGCTTAAAATAATCTACTACTTTCATAAAGCACTTCAATAATACATCCTATAACTAAGTAGATAAAAATTTGCAGTAAGAAGCATCCGCTGAAAAGTAAAACCCTAAATATGCAGAGAGAGAGAAATGGTTGTTTTATGCAGTAAGTGTAAGAAGAAATGATGACCAGATAAATAAAAGAAAAACTTAACTTTATTAAAAATCTTTCATGATAAAATACGATATTATAAAAGTAAATGCTTTGAAATTAAATGAACAAATACTGGCTAACTTCATATCGTGCAGAAAAGAAAAGTAACAAAACAATGCTTTAAATTATCCCTCCAGAGCTCATGCCATAATTATTCACTCTAACTCAAATTGTAAAAAGAAAAATGTCACCTGAAGTAAACGAGTATCACTTTAAATCATCTTTAAACATGAAAGAAAACATCGCTGAACCAACAAAATTTACGAGAATTCAAAACGTCTAATCAGCAACTCCATCATACGTAAAACTCTATAATATAAACTTCATATCTGTCAAATAAACATCAGGACGGCAGACATCAAAATCCGAAAGAGAAACGAACCAGCATGTGCAAAAACAAACGTCCAACTAACAGCTGTCACGCTGTCCCTTTTATCTATATCGGCAAATGCCGAGAGCTGCACCGCAGTGAAACTGCAATCGGAAACGCCCTCCTTCCATCGCACGTGGAAAAAGTGATTTGCATAGGCACATGCCGCGCCGAAGGCGAACAGAGCACTCGTGGATGGGCAACGCCACCTACCGGCCAATGGAGTTACCACTCAGTTTGAAAACGATATACGATCGAGCTCAGCTGGAAAAACATCGCGACGTGAAAGTCCGATGATACGATCTAAGTTCTCTTTAAAAGCAAATAAATAGCTGCACAAATGGATAGAAATAAATTAGCTGTAAGGATGAAAGGTAAGTCATAACTAAAGAAGCTTCAAGATAAAATATATTTAGTTGAATAAAAATAAAGATATAATGCAATTGATAAGAAAAGTGGGAATATGACTAACAAAAAGTTCGTCAGTGGGTTGCAGGAAAAAATTTGTGTGCTGGTCGTTAGAAAATATTGCGAAATTAGTTTCTCAGTTTCATGAAAAAAAATTGAAAAACTAATCAGTCGATCACAAGGAAATCACTAATTTCGTGAACAAGGGCAGAAAATAATTGCAAATTTTGTGAATTGATTGCGAAATAAAATCGTGAATTTCGTCGAATGATCGCGAGAAAAAAAAATTGTGAATTTCAGCAGATAATCGCGGAATAAAATCGCGAATTTTAGCAAACGATCGCTGAAAAAAATTGTGAATTTTGGTAAATGATCATGGGAAAAAAATCACGATTTTAGATGGTAAATAATCGTGGGGAAAAATTCACAAATTTCGGCAAACGATCACGGGAAAAAAAATCACTAATTTAGGCAAACAAACGCGGAAAAAATCGCAAATATTGGCTGTCCGACCCATAAACTGGGACCAGTCTAAAATGATTAAAACTGTAGCAGAGTTTGGGAATGTACCATGACCTTGGTGGGATAGTGACAAAAGTGTTAAAGTATGAAGACACAAGTAAAGATGCATTTAAGTTTGAAAGAAAACTATCGTTTATTTTTAACCAAAAATATATGACTTAAATAAATAAATATTAAACAGAACATAATTTAAATGAAACAAAATTATGATGAAATAAGATTAGTGACATATGGCATTCAGTAAACAGCATGATATTTATAGATGAACAGTTTCTTATATCTGGTCAATACTCAAATAGGATATTTCACAAGTCAATATTCATTTAAATTAAGAAGATAAAGATAACTCACATTTTTCTTTGACTTTAAGTTGAACACAAAATATGACCTCAGATATATGGCCCATGGTAATTGTAAATGATGACAACTTTCAATATAAAATGATGAATTCAAATAAGTGTAGAATAGATGAAGACAAAAGTAGACTTAAAACAATGATGAAAAGTTCCGAAAATATGCCGCTATAATGAACCATCTTTACTTTATCAAAAAGCACAAAGTCGTTCACTGCTTCACTTGGATTAACGGAAAATTGTAAACATCGCATCGCTATCATCTGTCCAGAAAACTAACTTTCATGTTGAAGCCAACAGTCATATCTAAATATGATATACAGCATTGAAGTTTATCATACAAAAGTCACTGGTAAACGAACATCTTTCAAAACGATGAATAACTTATTGAAGTACAACATCAGACTTAAAACGTAACTTAACAGCATTCAAAACGAACTAAAAACATTGAAGAATGACTAAGCTTTTAAAACACAACACTATGAATAAATTCGCTTAAAATAATGCCGGCAATATCAGCCGCGAGATTCTATTTCGAAAGAATATCCAACACGCATTAAAGCTTTCTTCTAATATTAAGCAATCAAGCAGAAGCTACAACTTCCGAACACTCTACCTTCAGTCACTGGCACATGTTATATCTCAAAATTCCCTCTTACGAGAAACGATCTTTCACCAATCTGCTGAGTTGAGTGAAAACCATCCTGCCTTATGGCAAAAACAAAAGAAGAAATCGCGATCTACGGATGTGATAATAAGCGATCGTGAAAAAGCGTGACGTCATATCTGCACAGCTAAACTGAGACACTCAAAATAACGGATTGCCGATCCTGAAAAGCGATTATCGATTACATAATCGAATTATAACTAACGATTAACAATGCGTACTTGGAGGTTTGTAAACTAAACTAATAACCAAAAGAAACCTGGTTATTGAAAAGGAATTGTATTAGGATGGAAATAAGGAAAAACAAAGGAATAAAGGTAAGTACCATTTCAGCATGTATAAGTATCAAGGAAAAACAGGCTGACATCAGCAAACGATGCGGAAAAAAATAACGAATTTCCACAAAGGATTTCCGAGATTTTTTTTCAGATATCATGTGACAAATTTCTTGATTTGTTTTCTGAGCCAATTTGATGAACTTCGCTATTTTTCCCATGAGAACATTTGACGAATTTCGTGATTTTTTTTCCTGAGATCATTTGGTAAATTTCGTGATTTTTCTGCGAAATCATTTGGTGAATTTCGTGATTTTCCTCCGAGATCATTTGGTGAATTTCATTATTTTTTTTCCACGACGGATTGTCAAGATCCGTGATATTCTTCCGCGACCGATTGACGAAATGCGCTATTTTTTCGTCTGACATGCTTTGAAAACTCATTCTGCAGATGGTGTCAAATCTTGTAGTGTTCGTCTGTGTATCTAAAACATTTATGTGAGGAGAAAAGTTTCTATTTTATTTGGTTTCTTTTTTACATTGTAGTCTCTATCACTCTTTTTCTTATGATTTAGTTACTTTTCTCTCTTTTTCAAGAGTTGTTCAACGGTCCTAGGCCTGGTATTAGTATTATCACGCCATCGAGTTATGCCTTGAAATTATGGCACATTGAAGGTTCAAATTAGTAATTAAGAAGTAATTAGTAGGTAAGAATATATCAGTCTGCCTCGTCATATCTTCATACGATATGAGCAAAGCAGGTGCCAATTCTTGATTTTGGTGGTATTATCATGCCATCAAGTTATGACTTGAAATTTTGGCAAATTTAAGGTTCATATTAGTACATTAGGAATATTTCAATCTACTTCATCATATCTTTGTACGATATGAGTAGAGCGAGTCGCCAATTCTTGATTTTGGCGGTATTATCACGTAATTGAGTTACGGCCTGAAATTTTAACACATTAAAATTACAGATTAGTACAATTAGAATTTTGCAGCCTGCCTCGTCATATTTTGGTACAAAGTGAGCAGAGCGAGGTGCCAATTCCCATTTTGATGGTGTTATTATATCATCGAGTTACGACTTAAAACTTTGGCACATTGAAAGTTCATATTTGTAAATTAAGAATATTTCAATCTGCTTCGTCATATCTTGGTACGAGACGAGCAGAGCAGGGCAATAATTCTTAATTTTGGTGGTGGATATATTCATGTCATCGAGTTACAGCCTTAAAATTTAACACATTGTACTAATCTGTATCTTTAATATGCCAATATTTCAGGCCGTAACTTGATGATGTGATAATACTGCCAAAATCAAGAATTGGCACTCCGCTGTGCTCATAACGTCATACCAAGATATGACGAGGCAGACTGAAATAGTCTTAAATACTAACCTTTTAAGATTTAAAAGGTTAAAACCTTTTAAGAACTTAAATTGAACCTTTAATGTGCCAAAATTTCAAGCCGTAACTCTATGACGTGATAGTACTCTCAAAATAGGAAATTGGCGCTCCGTTCTTCTCGCTTTGTACCAAAATCAAGGTATGCCGAATCAGTCATTCTTTCACATACTGTTAATAAGCTTTTCCTAAACCATTAATTCACCTTGAAAGTCGATGGTGAAGTAATACATATGGCAATGTAATGTAAAATATTATGTTTATTGGGTTTGAATTGTGCATTATGATGGTTTTTTTTTTTTTTGTTATAAATTTTAGTCTGTCGGTGGTTCCTACCAGGATGTGTGCAGGCAGACCAAAAAATTCTTAAAATACTTTATTTTATCTTTAATTTGGCACCAATTTCATCCTGTAACTCGATGACGTGATAGTGACGCCAAAATGACGAGTTGGCACCCATTGCTGCTCATATCGTACCAAGAAATGTGGAGGCAGACAAGTCATTCCTTCATCTACACCTAATAATCTTGTCCTTGATCATGATTTCATCTGGTAACTCGATGATGTAGTCATTTGTGTTGTTGCTACCCAGTCTAAAATAGTTTAGACATATTTTAAAATGCTTTTATATTTTGTAATGTCTAAATCCTTTTGCTCCAAGCTGTCTCTCTCCTTCTTTAAAATTTTTGACTATTTTTATATACATATACGTACACTTATATAGTAAATTCCATCACAATAGCATAAGCGTATGTAATGATTATAAATTTTTATTCTTTTTCTATCCTCTCCCCCAAAATTATGTATTTTAAATTTTATGACAGTTTGAGAGCACTTTAATTGTTATTTATTATTTTCAACATTTTAAACCAGGGGTTCGCAAACTTTTAGACCAAAGTACCGCTACATAGAAGTTCATACTTCCGCGTACCACCAGGTGACAAACTCAAAGCTAATGCATAAAAACATGTGTAAACAGAGTATGTCTAATACGAAATATTGATTGCCAATTTTTTTTATATAAATACTATGTTTATATCATTAGCAAAATACACATAGGAAAATTTAATAAGTGAATCCTACATAAGTAACCTACATAAGAAATTTACATACCTTCTGAAAGTAAACTGTTTATTAATGCAAGATCGGAGTACATTGAAATAAGTAATATACACATACAATATAGTAATTGAAGAAAACTTTTTTTTTTTTTTTTGGGGGGGGGGGGGGGTGTATTAAAGGTCAACTCAACATCTACCGAATATTAGTTCCATGTATCTAAAAATTCTAATGCAAATTACATGCAAAACACTGTCAAAGCAATAACAGAGAGCAAGCACCACGGAGTCTGTGAAGTGACACATCAAGAGAGAGGAGGGAGGGAGGGAGGGAGGTGGGATTGAGCTGCTTTTTGATTTCACATGCTGTAAATTTTATTTCATTTCATGTACCAGTATAAAACTTTCGTGTACCAGTAAACAGAGCTTCACGTACCAGTACTGATACGCATACCATAGCTTGAGAACCCCTGTTTTAAACAAATTTAGATTTAATAAGCTACATAATTTATTTTATTTATTTAAGTGATTATGCACTTATGACAGAGATTTAAATATGTTATTCTTCTATGATTTTGTACATTTATTTATTATAAATCATTATTTAATGAATCATCCATCTCATAATTTTACTTATTTACTTATTTAATTTTATGTATTTATATGAATATATATACAAATTTTAAATCATCTATTACATGAATTTAATGCAATCAATAATTTATATTTAATCCACTATTAGTTATTAATATTTATCAATTATTTGTCATTCCTCAACATGTGTTTTCCTAAAAATACATTCTTGTGTAATAAACTTTAAATGTATTATTTAAAATTTTAGGGCTGCATTAAATATGATCAATTTGTGAATACTTTCAAGCCATTAATTGTATTACTCAATGTGCAGCCCTTTTTATGTTCCATTGGTGAAAATAATGTAATTTACTATTTCAACCTGCTTACACTATATATTTTTACTCAATGGCTTATACTCATGGTTATTTAGTTAGACATTTATGGCAACATGTGCAAATCATTCCTTATATATTTTATGCTGTTTCATTTATGACATGGATAGATCTCCAATTGGTGATATGCTTATTTTTTAATCCTTTGTATTTTTATTTAATTATTTTTATATGGTGTTTTTTCTGCTTTTTTTTCTGGATTTTTTGTGTGCAGTAGCCCATATTTTGCATTCTTTAGCTTGTTATGGCTAATGCAAAGATGAAACCGTACATGTTATTTGTGGTAATCAAGGTAATTTGGGCCTGACGATTCTGCCTTGGTTCCACAAATATTTCCATTTTTTCAATGTTTACTGTATTTTCAATTCGATTTTATAATGTTTTATACATCATTTTCAGTTTGAATGAATTTCTTTATAATGTATACATTCACATTTGTTGTTGATAATTTGTATTGATTTATAATGGTATATATGTACATAAATGGGAACTCAATAAGTACTCTTCTTTATAAAATAACAGTGATTTAATAAGTTCTAGATTAATATTACAATTAAAACAGTATAATTACACTATGTGCAAAAATTTAAGATGAGCATGATCAGGTTGTCAGCGCAGATCAAACTCTAAGTGCATTCTGGTTTGAAACTGAACAATTAATTTTCAATCTAGAGCTCCTCAACATATTCATTTGGGTTGGGTCTTTTACCTCAGAGCTTTCTCATGAGAGAATGTTTTTAAAATATCAGTTTTTCATATAACCAGGGTTCTCGCTGCCGCTCGCCATTGCGCCAAATTGCGACAAAATACTTCATTTGGTGAGTAAACCAACAGTCAAATTCACCAAATTGCGAGTGCTCAGTTTGTGTGTGTGGTGTGCCAATACAGTCGAAATTCTTAGCTGCGTTACTGAACGCTTGATGCCACTTTACATGTCCAATCGCACCGTGTCATTTACATTTCTCTGTTTATAGAAATACTGATTCGATACTGATTCAGTTTAGCAACAGCCAAAGACACAGAAAGGATTATGCTATAGGTATTTCTCTATTGTCAGTTAATCACTATCTATGCGCCGGTGCCGCACTGGTACAAACAAAACAAAATTACTCGCATCAAGTACAAATAGAGAATAGTTTTGCTGGAATGTGGTGTTGAAATTAGCCCTTTACCATGTTATTTATTAGTTGTATGTAAAGTATCATTGACCGGTCAATTTTTTCTATCGGTTAGAGTCGAAATCACAGGAATTGTTAGTGTATATTTTCAAAATGGTAAATCAAAGATAGCTGTTCTGATTTTTTATTAAGCGTGCTAAAAGAATGTCTGAAACATTTACACATTTAGGAGACATTTAGGATGTACTTATTTTTAATGGTTTCTGTAGCGGATAGTCAAATTTCTATTTTATAAGTAATTACAAAAATTAGGTTATTTTAGAACATATTCAAAAAAGGTATACAATAAGAGGTAAATTTTTCAGTGTTTCACGCTGAATCTATTTTGCTAACATTTCTTTTCATTTGGCTACTGTTTTTTATTTCTTATTCGCCAAATCGCTAATGTTGGTCAAAAGCCAGCGAGAACCCTGCATATAACACACAGTACACAGTCTTATATTTTACTGTATTATACTGTACAGTATATTGTTTAAAGCAGGTAAATACAGGAGTAAATGTGGCAGGTGAGAACCAATTAATCATATTTTCATTATTTCTTTCAATGGATTTTGATTTGGTTCTTGAATAGTTATTCAGAATGAAACATATTCAAGAACTGAAGTACCACTATTGTATATGGAATTCTAACTATTCTAAGTAATGCAGAATTTTATTCCAGACAGTATTTTCATTTTCTAATGTCTTGTTTTCATATCCAGTACCTTCTAACATTTTTACCTTTTACAGGAACTTAGAGCTGAAAATGTCATATTAAAAAGAAAACTTGAATCAAAATCATTACTTGAAAAATTGCATATATCTTTTAATGATTGTAAAGAACTGGAAAGTAATTTATCTAAACATGGCTTTTTAGGAAGCAATAATAATAATCTCAGTGATGGAAAGCTGAGGAATAATATATCTTTTAACAATTCTCTCATCAGTGAAAAATGCTATTCAAATAAATCTATGATAGAAACAAGTAGGATGACTGTTTGTGATTCTACTCTCTTAGATGACAGCCATGAAAAATCAAACTTTCTGGCAATGTATGATGAAATGGAAAGTGACACAGTTTTAAAATTTAAATCTGAAATTGAAGTTTTGAAACATGATATTGAAATAAAAAACAAACAGTTAACTTTATTAAATGACAAGATCCTTATTAAAGATCAGTTTATTGCATCTTTACAAGATGAAATTGCTTTAAATAAAAACACAGATTCTCCATTTGATGTTAAAGATAAAACACCACAGATAGATGAAGTTTGTCAAACAGATTTCATCCATATATCACCTACAAAATCATTAAATTGTGATACTCCCACAAAACATGTTACAGAAGATAAATTTACCGAAGTAACACCTAGAAAGTCAAGAGAATTTAGCACGCAGTATTGTAGAAATGAAGTTGTGGATGAGCATTTTGTCCAAACATCACCGATGAGAAATTTGAATTTGTTTTCTGAATGTATTTACAATGAGCATTTAAAAGTTGATAAGCATTCTGAAATTTCAGACTCATTTCTTGAAAGAACTTTAGATACTAAAAAAATTAAATCAAGCGAGTTGTTTCATCAATCATCTCAAACATCCCCAGTATCTCTTAGAGAAATTGACAAAGAGAGAGATTCAATTATTAATAATGAAGTTTTTATTTTTAATTCTTCCAGTACGCCAAAAGAATCAGACATTTGTAGGTGTGGTTATTTTTCTGATGAAACAAAAATTTTAATTAAAAAAGTTAGTGATCTCAAATATTCTGCTTGCAACATTTTGAAAAAATGCTTAAAAACAGAATATTTAAAAGATGCCGATAAATATCTCTCAGATATTAATGATTGCTATTCAAAATCAGCTCTTGATACAGTCACTGATCTTGAAACTCTTTTATCTATCTTGGGATATTACATTAGTAATAGAGATCAAGACTATGAAATTATCAATAGTCAGCTTGAATTGAAATTTCAAGAAACTAACATGTTAGATTCGAAATTTTCTGAAGTGAAACAAGCTTTGCATATAAAAGAATCTGAGCTTTCTAGTCTGCGTGATTTGTTTTTTGATTTAAAGCAGAGTTTTTCTCAATTAACGTCTATATGCCAAGTACTGAACAATGTAGATTCTCAAGAAAAATTTGATGAACTAAAACAAAGATCCAGTGTAACTATTCCTTCACAGTCTTTTAGATTAGAATTTGAAATGACTATGTTTAAAAATCATTTTGTAAAACTTAATTCCTATATTGAGGAAAATGCCTCAAAAATTATTACTTTATCAGAAGATCTCAAAAAAGTCAAGTCTGAGTTAGCAGCAGCTCAAAACGAAGGCTTTAAATTACTGGAAAATAGTTATTTTAAAAATACTGTAACAACAAGTGTTCAAACATCACAGGATCTAGATTCTCCTGATACAACTGAGAAAGATGGTTTAATATTGGAGTTAAAAAAAGAAATAAATGCTTTACATAAACAAATAAATTATTTAGAAGAAAAAAATAAAGCCTTAAGAAAAGATATAGATGATTTGTATAATTCTGACTCTGAAACAATTGAAAATATTGAAAGAGAGAGGGAAAATAGATGGAAAATAAAATCAGAAATGTTGATAAAAGATTTAGAACAAAAATATGATCAAGAGTTAATTGATCAAGAAAAAAAAAATGCAGAAGAGTTAATTTATCAAAAAAGAAAATTTGCTGAAGAGTTAAATGTAAAAATTCAAGAAATAAAACAAGAAAATTTGAAGCAGATGCAGGATCTAAAAGTGGAAATAGAGCAAATGAAATTATCCCACAACAAAGAAATGTCTGCTATTAAAAACCATTATGAAGATCAGTTAGCATCCGTATGTTCTGCAAAACAGGAATTAGAAAGGCAAAATGAGGAAAAAATTAGTGCTTTAAAAGAAAAATATATTGCTAAACAAAACAAGTTCATAAAAGCTTACTCTGAACTTAATGTTCGTGTGCAGCATTATATGAAAGAGATAGAAAAATTAAAGAAAGAAAATACTCCATCTAATCAACTTGAAGTCATGGAAAAACTGAAAGAAAAAATAAGTGAGTTGTCTGATGAAAAAGACATGCTGCAGAAAAAATGCACAAGAACCGATCTACAAATTTCTGATTTAAAAGCACATAATAATTATCTGAAGAATGAACTGAAAAAAATAAGTGAAGAAGAACCCAATCAAAACACTTTGAGTAAACTAAGCAAACTTGAAGAAGTGAATAAGCAGCTGTTGTATGATTTAGATCAGAAAAAAGCAAAAATAATGACTTTACAATCCAACAATGCAAGTATGCTTCAAGAACTCAAGAAACTTAAAGAGATGCAGTTATCAAAAGCCTCTGTATCCTGCAAGTGTAAAAGCATTTCAAAGGAATCGAATTTAGATGTACCAGAAAAAAATGAACACAAGAAAGATCGGAAAAATGTAAGTAGTTTTTTTCTAGATACCTTATTTTATTTTTATATTATACTGAGATTATATATATATATATATATATATATCTTAATATCTGTCTCTCAGCAACTCCAAAAACTGTTTTGTTTTACATCTAGTATAACTTTCAACGTGGTGTACTAAAGAGACGCAATAATTCAGCTATCCTTGTAACTTAACGTGTGTTAATCACATGGTTGGTACAATTGTAAATTTCACTGAAGAAACTCACTAACTTGACACACTCTACCAGAAATATTAGCTTAAGCCGACCACAATTCAAACTGTTTTACCACAATTAATCTTTTGAAGTTGTTCTTTTATTGATCAGTACTTCTTAATTAAAATTCATATTTATTTTTGTAATGCAGTACGACTTAATGTTTTAATTAAAAATAACTTATATCCAAGAAACACTTTTCCCATTATTCCTTATCAGTTATTATAATTCACTGACTTAGAAATAAATGAAAATCTGCTTATTAAATGGTGTCATTCAACTGTTTAAAAATTCCAGTAGTTAATACATATTTAATAATACAATCTTAATTATTACATATGTTTTATGATTTCAAAACTATAGTGCAATAAAGGATCTTTAAAATAAATTTTTAGGTATGAAATTATGAAGGACCCTTCTAACCTTCTGCTGAAGTTGATATATTTTTAAAAATCTCGATGACAGTCTCGGGTTATCCACGTTCCACTGTACTATGGCCTGGCCACCATTTGCTTATGAAAGCTAAATAGGCTTAAACCTCTGACATAATATGTAAACTTGGGTTAATGAAAGTTTTTTTTTTTTCTTTCTAGTAGTCTCTATTTAGAAAGTTATTTTGTTACATTTTTGTGTTTAAATGAAAGACTGGATCCAGTTAATCTAATCCAAACTTAGTATTTATTAATTTCTTGATTATAACAGCATTTAAGTCCACCTTATTTCCAATGATTTCAACCATGTATGCATTGTATGTGACTATAGTTCAAGTGTTATTACTAACTTTTGTACACATTCAAAGTTTGTGAAGGGTTTGCTTTGAATTTTCGAAGGATCCCCTTTTATTAAATGGAATTTTATGAAGGGGTCTCCCACTTCAAAGAGCACTCAATTTTTGCCTGGATTGACTTCTGTTCCAAATCACTAGAAGTATCCAGTCTAGAACTGGAATTCAATCCCCTTTTGAATAGTAGTCAGTACGCAGATTGCTAGTCAAGATGATGGGCATTAAGAAGATGAAATATTAAAATAATTCAAAAGTGAAAAATTAATATTTTCATTAATGAGGGTCATTTCGGTAATCATACTGATGGCTTACTTACATGCATATATTTTATTTAAGTATCATCCATATTTCCCTGTTTCTCAATGACAGTATATTAACATTTTGGAAGGTACTACAGACGATTCCACTTTTGTTCAGTTTTCTGATGGATTTTACTGAAAGCTCTTCCAAGAATCAACTATAAAAAATTATCATTTGCTATGTATAGATTTTGAAACACCTAGAATATAAACCAAACTTACTTTATCCACAATTTTCCTCATAATAAAAACTAAAGTTATAATTTGGTAAAAATTAAATAAACAACAGTACATAAATTAGAACTATAAAATTATCAATTAGATATTTTATTTCCAATTATTTATTTCAACAGACTGTAAGATTTAGTTCAAATGTTTTTTTGATTATTTATTTATTTATTTATTTGTTTTTAAATAAAATAAAATTGTGTGATTTGTGTCAAGTTGCAGTTTCCTTAGGGCCGGGAAAATTTATGTTTGCTTATCAAAGAGGAAAAGAAAAAAGTTACTTGTGTTGCGGACCACTAAATTTTTCAAATTAGTGGTCCAGTTGAATTTTTGGTGGTCTCGGATCAGCGGACCACCAAGGATTTTGAGCGCTGCTAAATATAACATTTTAGCAACTAAGAAAAAAATATTGGATGCCATTGATGCTTGATTATTTCCTCCTTGTTTCTAACTCTGCCTGCATATTAAATTATTTATTAGATACTCATCTCATGAGCTACAATTTAGTTCAATTGAAAATTTGAAAACACACTTATTGCAATTGTCTTTCATAGATAATGTATCAGAATTTTTTGTGTGTTCCTTTAAAAGAACATATCTGCATGTATCATTTTGCATAAAGAAAATATTGTGCATCTCAAAACGATATAAATTTCAAAATAAAATCTTTTAATGATGAACATACTTACTTAAAATTTATTGCTGTCCAAAGACATTTCAACCCTTTTCTTATTGATAATGTTCTTAAAAATTTCATTAGACCCTCTAGTAAATCTACTTTCACCAAATTCTATGTGAATTTTGATTTTCAGCAGATTCACACAGAAAATTCTGCTACTTGGCTTGTGAACTAAAACTGGCTAACATTGAAAAATAATGGAAATGTGTGCAGCTTCTCAAGATTTCAGTAGTAACTGATGCCTTTCAATTTTTGGTTTATCTAAGCAATAGTCCTGCATTGTTGCGGCTTATTTATGAAATGAGATTCATCTAATTTCATAGCGTATTAGAGATGTGGTACAAATTAAAAATAAAAGAAATGACTAAAAAAAATTATTTGAAAAATTCAATTCAATAATAAAAGTTGAATACGTCTCCTAAGTTTGGTAATGTGAATTTTGAAAAAATACAGAAGTAAGTTTTTAAATTAAAATTATACAAAATGTGCTTATTACTTAAAAGATGATAAAAAGTATTAAAAGAGGTTAAATTACATTATTATACTATCCCTAGCACTAGTGATGGGCGATTTCGATTTTTTTAATCGATTTAATCGATACTATGGCCAACTCGATTTAATCGATACTGTAAATTTTTTAATCGATGTCTCTAAAGGTCATATCATTTTCATTTTCCTTCAAAAATTTAAGGTCAAGTAGTTGCATGTCCAATCCCAAAACTTTCTTCTGTCTCATAAATGTTAAAACTTCAAAATTCGCTATCACAGTGTCAAATTTAAATAACCTATACCCATCATGAGGATCCAAAAGTATAGGTTCGTTGAAATATGTGTATTTAAAAAATATATATAAGAATCCCATTTTCCTAACAGATCACTGAATTTCGGCCCACACCCTCTTAGATGTCTGCAACGGAAAATCCCAGTTCAAAGGGCATAAAAGCGACACCTGCTGGGTAGTATACACCCAAGTCTAATAAGGATCTAATTATACGACAGTGTAACAGAATATGAAGTTTGATTAAATTCCGTGCATTAGTTTTGAGATATGGCTATCATGAATATCATGAAAAAGGCAGTATAGCAACGCAGCCTATTACATGATTAACACGAAAGACTCAGAAAAAACAACTTACGTCAATGACTAACAGAATATTAAGTTTGATGAAATTCCGTTCATTACTTCTTGAGATGTTATCGCAAACATTGTGTAAACCCTGAAAAACAGTGTTGAATTCAGGGGCTGGTACGGGTGGACCCCCCCCCCCCCCCCCAAACATTGAAATGTCCCCTAGGGAGATTTGAGATTTTATGCTTAATGGACGAAAGTCCAATCCTTCCCCCCTCGTAACTCTAGAATGTTCCTCGCCAGAACCATATAAATCTCCCCCGGAGAAAAATGTCTGAATTCAACACTGTTGATAAAAGCAGCATGGCAGCACAATTTGTTATATCATTTACACAAAAACCTAATCATGGATAACTTATGGCATTGTCTAACAGAATATTAAGTTTTATGAAATTTCGTTCATTAGTTCTTGAGATATAATCCCTAAAATTGTTTAAATCCTGAAAAACGTGTTGAATTCAGGAGGTGGCCCGGGGGGATGACATTCCTCCCCCCGCAACAAAGCATAAAATCTCAAACTTTCTGGGGGGCATTTGAGTGTTTCGGGGGGAGGAGAATGTCACCTCCGGGCCACCCCCTGAGTTCAATACGTTTTTGTACATTAAAAATTGATGAAATTTCGTTCATTAGTTCTTGAGATATTATCCCTAAAATTATTTAAATCCTGAAAAACGTGTTGAATTCAGGGGATGGCCCGGGAGGGTAGCATTCCTCCCCCCCCCCCCCCCTCGCAACATTCAAATGCCCCCTTTTTTTTATGCTTTTTGTACATTAAAATGTACAAAAGCCCAATCCCCTCCCCCTCTGAACATTCCCTCCCAGAGAAAAATGTCTGAATTCAACTCTGCTGATAAAATCAGCATAGCAACGCCCCTGTTGAGCGATTTATACCGAAACCTAATAAGCAGCAATTTATGCCAACGTCTAACTGAATGTGGTTTTATGAAAATTCATGTATTAGTTCTTGAGATAGAGCTATTGCGAAACTCAGGAAAAATGCAGCATAGCAGCGCCACCTGCCGGTAGATTTTCATCAAAACCTAATCCTCAACAACTTATGTCAACGTCAAACTGAATCTGAAGTTTGGTGAATATTCGTGCATTAGTTCTTGCGATAGCAATCTTGCGGAAATCATGAAAAATGCAGCATAGCAGCGCCACCTGTTGAGCGATTTTCACCAAAAAGTAATCAGCACCAATTTATATGAAGGTCTAACTGAATCTAAAGTTTCAACAGATTCCATGCATTAGTTCTTGAAATAGACCGCTCACAATTTTTTTGTCAGAGACAAACAAATAGACAGACTGACAGACAAAAAATTTATAAAAATAGTCAAATCGTATTCCAGACAAGAAGTTCTAACACTATAAATCCTTAGAAACCAGAAGTCGAAAATTTTCACGAAAACAACACTTTATTTTTCTAAAGACAAAAGAAAGCAAGAAAAGATGAACGCATCGATTCTGCCCTTGGATCAGAAACGGTGAATCGATTCAGTTCAGATTCGATGCCGATGTCGATCTTCAGATGCGATCTTCAGAATCGTTACTTTTTTGATTTACTTCAATTCTTTAGATGCAATGTCGAATCGTTATATTTTGATTTACTTTCAATTCTTTAGATGCAATGTCGAATCGTTATATTTTGATTTACTTTCAATTCTTTAGATGCAATGTCGAATCGTTATGCTTTGATTTACTTCAATTCAAATCGCATCGTGGTCGATCCACGATTCGGCTTGAATCAATTCTTCCAATTTTGCTGTTTTAGTGCCAGAATTGCTGTAAAATTTTGTATAAGAGCCTTTTTTTACTTTCTAGGTTAAATCAGTGTTGAATGCAGGTATTTTTCTCAGGGAGGGATTTATGCGACTCCGGTCGGGATTGGGGGGTGGGGGGGTATTTCAGAGTTCCGTAATGGGAGGGGGTGCACATTTGTCCATTAAAAAGCATAAAATCTCAAAACTTACGGGAGGGACATTTCAATGTCCCGGGAGGGATGTCCTCCCGGGCTACCCCCTGAATTCAACACTAGGTTAAATCGTTATACTTTTGTTTAGAAGCCTAGTTATTCAGGTTACTAGTTTATTATATTGTATTTTTCAAGCTCGTCCCTTCTAATCTCTCCACCCCCCTCTCCCCTTTTCCTCGCTAATCTTAATTTACAGGGCCGTTCAAAATTTGCATGCAATTTTTAAAATGTCCAATTCTTGTTCTATTTTATTATAAAGCCACATTTTGAAACCTTGACCAAAGATACTTTTGAGGTCGCCCCTCCGACCGTTTGGGACTTACCTGCTCCCTCGGGGGGGGGGGGGGGGGGGGATATTTTTTGTTTCTTCCAAACCATATCGTATAACATATTGTTGGAAAGCTTTTAATGTGATCTTTTATTTTCTGTCTCTAGCCTTCCTTCTTTTTGGTAAGGGTCAATCGTGCTCCAACTTTTGTATTGATATTTTTGACAGTAATTTCAAAGGAATATACATTTATTCTTTCGGATTTACTGTTTTAAAGGCAGAACTGCTGTCAAATTTCGCATAAGAGCCTTTTTCTTTCTAGGTTAAATTGTAATATTTTTAGTTTAGGAGCCAAGTTATTTGGGTTACTAGTTTATTAAGCTGTACTTTTTCAGTTCGTCACCTATACACCCGCCCCTCCCCCGATCCGAATTTTCTTTATTATGGTCCAATTTCAATGGGACCTTTTTTGACATTCTTCCCGAATCATTTGTTTACCAACTAAACATTGATATTATATCTGCAACTCTTGGTGAGCACTATTTATGAATGGTAATAACAAATTTAGTCTCTTTTCCATTTTAAACTTATCATTCTTGGTTTAAAGCCACATGACTCAAGGTTCTCGTTAGTTAAGCCGTATTTTCACCTGTAAGTTTGTCAAAGTGTTTGTGTAAGTTGTATTATAAAAAATTCAGTCGTTTACAACCAAACTTACTGATTTATGATACTTTGAATTTTATGAAATTTCGGAGCTTTCCAAAACTAAAGGATCCCCTGTATGTTATTAATTTTTTTCAAGGGTGTAGGTATGAAAATACGTGCTAAAATGCTTTAAAACCTTTTTTTTCAAATAATATATTTAACAATTTAAACAAAGTGATTCCCGAGAATTTTGTACTGTTTTAAAAGGGGACCACATCTTAGAATGTAAGGGGCGTAAAAATTCGAAACTTGGACAGGGCGATGCAAAAAAAAAAAAATTCTCCTTTCAGAAATTCGAAAAAATATTATCTTAATTACAAGCTGAGATATTAATTATTATTTCACTAATTGGTTTATTTCTATTAAATGCTTTTTTTAAAGGCAGTCACGTGATTTTTTATAGCAGCATTAACGTTTTCTACCGTTTAGCGATAAAGTTCTTTGACGGCGGGCTGAGATAATTACTACTTTTTCAATATCAAAAATTTTATAAGTGTTCATACCACTATTTTCGAATAGTAATTTCACAAATATCTTGAATTCTTGCTTAAGACTACCACCCCCTAGACTAATGTATCTTCGGATAGGTTGTATAAAGGAGTTTCGTTTAGATACACTTTTGTTTTGAATAGACTGCGCTCCCTGGTGGTGGAATATAGAACTAACAGACCGCGATTTCATTTAAAGTAGAAAATCTAACAAGGCGATCTGTTCGAAACTTTAAAGATAGTTTATAACACATAAGAAAAAATTTAAAAAAGAATGGTGTGAAAATTTCGGGAGGAGGGGCGCTAGAATTTTTTTTAAACCTTAGCGTTCCTTACCGTTTTAGGTGGAGTTTTTTGACGGAGTCCTGAGATAAATGCTACTTATTAAATATAAAAAAGTCAAAAGTTTAGTTACCACTATTTCCGAATAGTAATTTCGACAAATAGCTTAAATTTTTGATCAAGATTGCCACACTCTTGAGTAATATATCTACTGATAGGTTGTTTAACGGAGTCTCGTTCACAGTTTTGTTAGGAATAGAGTGCGCACCCTGGTGGTGGAATCTGGAACCAACATAACGCGATTTTGTTAAAATTAGGAAATCTAACAATGCGATCTGTTTTAAGCTTTAAGATTGTTTATAATACATGATAAAAAATTATAAAAAAGAATGGCGCGTCACATTTCGGGGGGGGTGGGGGTGGGGGGGATAGAGGGGAGGGGCAGAACAAAATTAGAAAATATAACAGGGCGATTTGTTTGAAATTTTAAGATAGTTTATAACACATAATAAAAAATTTTTAAATGATGAATGTCAAAAATTGGTGGTTGGGGGGGGGGGGGGGGTACACCTATACGATGCTGTAGGCAGCGGGAACCCGGTTCGCGGTTCGTTCGCTTCGAGATTTCATATTAGGCGGAACCCGCTAGTTACTAGCTATAATGTTAAAGATTTCCAAGCAATATACATGTGCGTCCCCTATCCTTCTAAGACAGTAAAATTAATTGATTGTTATTTCTTCTGAGAAAACTAAATTTTCACGTCTTGCAGCGACAATTTTTTTTTTTTTTTTTTTTTTTTTTTAATAAAAGAACTTTAATAAACTTTGCTAGTTACATTATTAAACTCAAATTGTATGAATACTAAATCGGTTCTTATGGCAACGTGAATTATATCCCTGAAAATTTTAAATTTTAATTCAGGCTGGAAGAAAATCACAATGATTTAATTACAGGGACAGTCAAAAGTTTTCCGTTACATTACGGCCAATGGAAAAAATTATTTCAAGTGCATTTTAAGGATGTTACAGACTTTCGAACAGAATGAAATTGATATGCACTTATGAAGTGCACTGTTATAGTACGAGCGCACCACATTTGCCACGTTTGACGCGCAATTTCCAACTTGTATTTAACCAAGACCTTTCTTAAAAAATAAATTTAAATAAAATCTAAATTACAATATTAGTAAAATTACATCTTAAAACTAATAATTTAAAAGTTAAAAACTTTATTATTTGACTCAAAGGTCTGTAATAGCTTACGACTGGGCCCCTGACTTTGTCTACCCTCTAAATGTGAGGTATGGGAGGTGGTCGCTACGGCTCTGCTGATTCGCTAAGTTTTGAAATTAATATTTTTGAGCTTATCTGTGCGAATCTGTGATTATCGAAATATCGATTCAAGTATCGATTCTAGAATTTGGGAATCGATTCTTATTGTGATCGATTCAGTTTTATACGATGTCGATTTTAATCGATTCCTGAATTTTCCAGAATCGCCCATCACTACCTAGCACTTCCACCTATAAACATAGTCATCCTCAGGGACAAAATACAAAATCTGGTGTTATGACCGTCTTGTTTTTCAAATTTGACTGTCTTGATGCTAAAAGTCTATTTCTTCATCCGGGCTCGTTAGGCGATCCCACTTAGTGTTGGTTTATGGTTGAAAGAGCAATGGAGAAAACAAAGAATGGATGTGTGTGGGTGAGGGGGGGGGGGGGGGTTAAAATATTTATTTGCTTAAGATTTATATATATATATATATAATATGAAAAATTAATTTCTATTTAAAATATCCTCATTTAGTACTTTCTCAAACATAATTGTTTATTTTCTTAAACTGCAGAAAAAAAAATTATATATAGCAGATGTCTGTAAAAAAGTATAGCTGATATTTGTATTTCTAATGTATTTTGCATTAATCCAACTATTGTTTTACTGAAATACACTTGAATACTACTGAATTTGCTGGTACTATTATCACTTCAATATTTGTGTTTTGTTAAAGTAATAAAATTCAGATATTGTACAAATTAAGGGAAATGCATAGAAAAACTGCAAAATTGTAAGCATATTGATTCTAGTAGGAATAATTTAAATTACAAATGTGGCCACAATGGGATAATCTAACTGAAAAAGAAATTTTATAAAACATCTGAAAAAATTTATTTTTCTCCAAATTCTTGTAGTATGTGAACTATATAACCAGTTTTATGATTTGTTTTTCAGAAAATGAATCCCAAAGATGAATTAGAAGACCAAATGAAAATTGCCAAGTAAGTTTTAATTTTATGGTGTAGAAATTATTGAAGTTTGATAATTTTCTTTTCATATCCTTTTTATACCTGTTTTCGAAAATTGCTAAATTATGATAATAGAAATCATTTGACTCGGAAATCTGTGTAATTCTTAAAACAATTCCCTTTGTAAGAAATGGTTTCTGAATTAAATAATTTATTATATGTTAAGAGTTCACCTTTCAGTAATGGGTTTTGTATACTGCAGGAAATATTTTAAATAAAATGTTCAATTGGTAATTTGACCAAGAATTTTATCTTTTGATTTAGCCTGCTTTAATTAAAAATCCATTCTAGTCAACCTACAAAATAATTTTAAATTAAAAAACTTTTAATAATGGAGCTTTAGATATTTATGTAAGGGTTTTACATTTTTATTAGTGAAATTTTTCTTTGTGCTGTATGATATTTTAATTTTTGATATTACAATCTGCTTCATAAATAAAACTTCATTTTAATATTATTATCTTTTAGATTTTTATTTAATTTTGAATGTGTTCATAATTATAGTGCATACACTTAAAATATCTTTTTTCTAAGTTTGAACATTAGTTCTCAAAAAAATTGGCAGAATTGTATGTATATTTTAAAACCATGTGGATTTTTCTTCTAAATAAAGAATAATTGTTAAGTGGTTTTATAATGAAAAACTCGTTACTAAACAGTTTACAAACTATGGATACCATAAATGTAGATTTGGATTTATTCTTTCATTAATTTAAAATAAATGGATGTTTGAACTAAATTTCAATTCATTATGGTTGGTAGTTTAACTGTTAATTGTAGTAATTGCTTTATATTAATGATGAACAATGTTCATTACATACAGAAAAGTAGTATTAACATTTCTTTTAAAAAGGGCATTTTTGTCCGGCAAAAGGGTGCTTGTCTCGAGTAATGGGGCACATTTTGTTGAGTGAAATGTCACTCTCATTGCATTATCATTTGTCAGTACTGAGGAATGGGAATTAAACTTTAAACCTTTAATTAGTATTAAATCTTAAATTTCCTGAGGGCATTTCGGGGAGGGTGGAAAGAGCACTCTGGATTCACTGGCTTATATTAAGTTGTGCTGTATTTTTAAGAATATCATAAAATAATCTGATTAAAATAACTCCATTTTTCGAATATTCCACTTATGGAAACATGTGCCATTTGGGATGATTTTGAAATGGAAAATGCATTATGATTTGAGAACACAATACAATATGTAGCTGCTGCATGTTTTTTTTTACATTGATTTAAAACTTACAACACATAAGTCAATCAGAGCAGCAGAACTTCTGTTTTCAAAAGTCGGGGTGGGGGGAGGGGGAGAAGAGGAAAAAGCCAAATATTTTGGGGGGGAGGGAAATAGAGGAGACAAAGAAGCTATTGGGAAACGGGGCAGGGTGCAATGCCCTTTGAAAAACATCAAATGGGAACACAACAGAAAAGAAGAGATATAATATGGCTATTGAGTAACATATACATTCTACATTGTTACTGTTTTTATAGG
Organism: Maratus speciosus; assembly: GCA_963932465.1. Classification (NCBI taxonomy): domain Eukaryota; kingdom Metazoa; phylum Arthropoda; class Arachnida; order Araneae; family Salticidae; genus Maratus; species Maratus speciosus. The sequence continues at coordinate 353,162,194 of OZ010797.1, read as the reverse complement.
AAAATTGATGTTCTGTAATAAAACATAACGTGAAAAAAAAGTTTGTGATGCAACATTGAAATGGTGATAAAAGATAATTACATGTCATTACTTCAAGTTGTAATATATATTGCATTTTTAAAACTGTTTTTCATAATTCAGTATGTTCGAAAAAAATCTTATAAAAATGTTTGTGACTTTTTTACGACACATTTTTTATATTCATAAGATTCAATTAGTGAATAGTTCTTAATTGTTTTTCTTTTTGTTTAATCAATTAATTTTTTTGTGCGTTACAGATTCACTGCTTGACTAAAGATTTCATATATCAATTTTATTTTTCATATTTGCATCTATGTTTTCATAGCCTTATAAATTTCAGTTGCTAATGGTTTCAATAATTTAACATATGAAATTAATGCTTCCAGTATTTTTTAATGTAACAAAATATAAAATTTACCTTGTTTTTTCTTTCCAAAAATTTGCATATTTTTTTTAATTCAATACACGTGTTCCCACATTAGATTCAAAACTATAGTATATGTGACTCACCCTACTCGTTTTTTACTTCTCTCACACACTTCTAATACATATGAAATATAACATACCAATGAAATATTACACAAGCTGCCACTGACCTCGCATATAATGTCAGTTTCTTAAAGTCTCGGCCAAAAAAGTAAGGAATAGTGTTAAGAAATCCTAATAAATCTCTATACGAAAAATAAGAGACCCTGTTATATTGTCACAATATCAAGGTCATTAAAAAATTAATATAACCAAGTAAACTATTATAAATTATTCCTGCGGCAGTACAATCCATTAAGGATCCTAGGCTACAGTGCCCAGCTTGTTTTCTTGACCATGGGTCCTGAGATGCTATGCAGCATATGTCCCAGCTAGTGGTCAGCCTAATGCGGGACCCTCAATCCAATCTTTAGTTCCCAAGCAAGTTTGGCACTCATTTTATCAAGCTTGAAGGGATGAAAGTTTGAGTGAACCACACTCAAACTTTCTTTGTCCGGTCTGCAGTGTGGTAGGCAAGTCTTGCTGACAGTATACTACTGGGCTTGTTAACTGTGATAAATAAAAGTAATTTGTAGGTACCATCAATTCATTTGACAAATTGCTGTGACTGAATCCTGAAGGTTTAACAAAGTTTCACTGATAAGTAATTTTACATCAATATCTGTAAGTAATCCTTTGCTTACATAATGCTGTAATGCATACTGCATTCAGAAAAATTAAAATTTTATTAATTTCTAAATTCATAATTATGAATGAATGCAATTAATGAATTTTAAATTTAATATACAATCTAGTGATTTTAACTCTTTTAATTAATATCCCCCCCCCCCCTACCTCCAATGACTTCTAAGTCTGACATTATGTACATTTGTTTTATTTAGCTATGCTGTTGTATAATTAAATTGTACTTGCAACTTTCTGATTAAATAGAGTGAAATAATTATTCTTGCAAACTAAAATTTTATTAAGGACCAAAAAAAGAAAAAAAAATTGCAATTTAACAAATAACAACGACCATTTGGAAAAGGATTTTTCCAAAGACTAAAATTTAAGACATAAAAAATAGTACGGAGTTGATCATACATTACGTACGCCATGAATTAAACATTAATAGTGTTATTACACGTAAAAGTTGCAAGTGACAGAAATCGCCTGTGACTTGTACGTATTATCCACCTGAAACTTACGTATTATCCAAGCATTTCATTGGTTGTTCGGGAAAAGGCTTTTCCATCGTCAGATTTCCAAGAAATCTGACGGCCAATTTTAAATGAAATTTATTTCTTGAACTTCTAAACATCCCACAATATTACTTTTTATATCGTCGTATAGAGGAATAAATGTACTTTTAAATGCAATTTGTTTGAAAGCTGTATCTCAATTTGTTTCTGAGTTATTAATTTTTTTTGTAGTTTTTATTACTTTTTTGTCATAGTGGCAACACTCTGTTGTCCATCTCTGTTGAAAGTATAGGGAAATACAGATTGCTGTATAGACCAATCAGAAAATGAATAAAATGATGATTAAACCAATAAAAACCTGCAGATATGCTTTTGATTTCCTACCCTGACGAGGACAATAACCATTTTTCCAAACGGTTAAAAAATGTTTTTAATAACACCATAAAAAATTGAAAATGTGCTGATGTGCAGAATTAAGAAGTTGTGTGAGTGTTATTAAGAAATTATATTGTTCTTATTTAATAATTTAGGGCATATAACTTGTGTTGATATGCCATTAAAGAATGGGAAACTATTAAAAGAGCAGATCAACGCTATGAAAGTCTAGCTGGCAAGAGTGAGCTGAAGAGTGCATCGTAACGTCAGTGAAATATGAAAGACATTCCTCTAACTGTATAAATAAAATGGCTGAGGCTTGATTGAACTTTGGTACACACAGTTTATTTAAAAATATCACAGATTGAGATTACAGCTGATAATATTCACAGACGAGAGCAAGGTTGATGAAATTCATAACAGCAGGAACAGATGTTTAATTGCACATTAATTAACATTAATAAAAATATCACAGTTGATTAAAGCTTGATTAAAATCACATTAAAAATAAAACTCATTCAATACTTTCAAACTAATAAACTCCATGAACGCCGTCAAACGAACGTTCAAGATTCTTGAAAATACTTCCCCTCATGGGAGAAGCAAAACGAAAGGGCCACGATATCACAACACGCCAAGGCTATATACGATCAAAGAAATAGCACGTGATTTCAAGAAGAACCACAGCAACCAATGAGCAGCCGATATCATTATGGATATGCAAAACCAGAAACGATGAATCGATTTATTCGATTCTAAAAGATTCTGTGCTGCCATCTGGCGACAAAGTGAAAGTGATAATACGATACGTCTAATCGATCATGAAACGTTCTATGCACGACGTGGCTAATTCACAGTATGGAGAACGGCAAAAATTTAACGATGTTCATGAAGTAAACATCGCATAGAAAACAAATCAAAAGGATTTCCAATTAAGGACCATTACAGAAGAGATAAGTAAGTAATATATTTAAGTAAATAAAGATGAATAAATGTTAACTATTAATGAAACTGTAATAAAGAAAATATATATAAAAAGTAAACAAAAGACCGGTACTTTAAGATAAGCAGTAAGAGACGAAGCAAGGAGAACAAAATTTATTCTGCCATCAATGCCCCCCCTCTCATTGCTTCGGAAATCTGCAAAGACAATCTGTAAACAGATCAAGAAAAACCGTAAGATTATCCAAAATCCAAAAAAAAAAAAAAATTGAACTAAAAGTTTAAAAGCCTTTTAAAAGAAACCAAAATAAATAAACAGATTAGTATTCAGAAATGACGAAAGAAAGTCACTAAACATTATCAAAATGAACCGGAACTAAAAACTTTAAGAGTCACAATTACTCACAATTCTTATCTATCATTCAGTATATAGAAAACTTACATTTTATAAATAAATACACAATTCAATAAGTACAACAATTTTAAATATACGTACCACAACATATCAAAAGTATTTACCCAATTTGGATAAATTACATAATAGTTCATAATTTTCTCCATCAATGAACTCCTTGACCAAAAAAAAACCTGAAAGTTCTAAAAAAAACCTGCTATTTCAGCAGAAAAATTTAAACAAAAAAAAACTAGTTAATGATGAAGTCTAATACTTCTAAATACTACTTCCAAAGGCCTCAAATACTTCTAAAAAAAAAATCGAAAAAAAAAAAAAAAAACAGGAAAAGAGGACGTAAATTAAGGTCCTACTAACACATATATTAAAAAAAAAAAGTGTTTACACATTCTTCAAATAGACTTCTGATGAACAGAACCATTTACACAAGAAATGTGCTTCTAGATGCCTAGAAGTAAAGAGGAAAACATTAGAAATATATAATCATCCAAAAACACAATAATTAACCATTCATCAAGAAGACCAAATAATTTAAGAAAAGATTACCAAAGAAACATTTACTGAAAAATTTAAAATTAAAAATTTAAATATTTCAAAATTAAAAAGTTAAAGTTAAAAACCACAATATGACATAAAAATAGAATTAAAAATTAAGATTTAAACAAAGCTATATTAAACTAAACTAGAAACAAAGTTAAATAATATAAAACAAAAAAAATTTAAATTCCTGATAACGAGCGGGGACTATAGACACTGCCAAACTTCATAATGAAGGACTTACGAAAGAAAAATTAAAGTGCCTGTGCACAGAGCCTCATTACAGCGGTAATTTCCGGAGGACTACCCCAAAGTGACTCTCTGTCATTTACCGGACAAGGGTCACCTACCCAAAACGGTACCGTAGGCTGATCGAGCCACCCGAAAATAGCCTCCAAGAAACACCATTTCCGTAATCAGATGGGAATTAAATGCTCATCATTCAAGAAAAAAAAAAATGGTCAAGATATAAGTTCAAGGGAGAAAGATAGAATGTTAAGTATGTTGGCACGACAAGAAGGAAAAATTACACAACGATATGTTCATGTCAATTACAAAAAAAAAATTAACTAGTAAACTCCTATGTTAACAAGTACTTCAAGAACTTGACATGACAGATAAAACAATGTGCTAACAATTTCCAGAAAAAAGTCTAACAACATAGCAAGAAAAGATTAAAAAGGTACGTATAACTGACAAAAATAAACATGCTAAGTTATAAAAACAGCTTTAACAAAATTTTGAAGGTCAAATTTGGTCAAAGGTTTCGTGAAGACATCAGCGAGGTTAGATTTACTACGCACATGCCTTAACACAAAATCCCCCTTATAGAAAAGATCTCTAATGAAAAACAATTTTACATCAATGTGCTTCGATTTATAATTTTCCACAGGAGACTTCACGAAATCTATTGCCGCCTGATTGTCAACCAACATAACAGCCCTACCCTGGCATTCAGAAAACATCTTACATTCGCGGCGTATTCGATCAAACCAAACCAGGTTCTTAACGGCCTCTGTCATCGCGACAAATTCCGACTCCATGGTCGACAAACTAACACACTTTTCCTTAAAAGTGCGCCAGTCGACTGGAGATTTATCAAGCAGGACAATCTGGCCGCCGATCGAGGTTCGGTCGTCTCGATTAGCCGCGAAATCAGCATCAGAAAATACAGAAAGAAAATTCGACACACAAGATAATTTCAATTTATAATTAGAGGTAGATCTCACATAACCTAAAAGTCTAAGAAGTCCATCCCAATGAAAAAGACCAGGGCTAGACTGAAATTGGGAAAAAATATTTACGGCATAACATAAATCAGGGCGAGTTCTATTTGCTATAAACGAGAGACAACCCAAAACACTTCTATAAAAAAAATGAGACATATATTCAACTTCAGAATCAGAGATGGGACAGTTAGACCTTGAGAAGACAGCACCTTTACTGATAGGCAAGGAGGAAAAAGGAATCTTAAATTTACTAAACCTCCAACAGACCTCTTCAATATAGTTACTCTGATGCAGAACAAGACCACGTTCAGTTTCCTCAAACTCTACACCTAAAAGTTTACGAGTTCTGCCAAGAACCTTTATATCAAATTTTCCCTTTAACAAAGATAAAGCTTTATCAATGAAATCCTGATTAAAACCAAAGATAACAATGTCATCCACATATAATAACAGGACCACTCTAGATCCAAGCAAATATACACAATTGCAAGAAGAAATTTTCCTAAAGCCAAGCCTTAAAAGTACCTCATGGATCTCGTAGAACCATTCCCTGCCGCTCTGGTGCAGACCATAAAGGGCGTGATCCAGCTTGCAAACCAGGTGCTCTTTTCCAGGGATTGCAAAACCGGGAGGTTGAAGCATATACACATCATCTCTTAAAGGTGCATACAGATAGGCGCAGGTGACGTCACACTGAGTGTGCGACCACCCGCAACATGAAACGAGAAGGGAGAAGAAGCGAATTACTCCAAAGTTGACCACAGGGCTGAAGGTGTCATCATACGAGACTCCCTTCACCTGTTTAAATCCCTGGGCAACAAGCCGGGCTTTGTATCGAGCAATTCTTCCGACTTCATCCCTTTTCACCGTGTAGACCCACCGGCACCCTACCGGAGTGACATGGACCGGTAAATCTGTCAAATGCCAAACCTTCCTGTTTTTCATCACCTCGATCTCTTGCTCCATTGCTTTCCGCCAGATCGCACCATTTACGGATCTACAAGCTTGTTCTCGGAATATCATCCAAACCGCCTAGTCATGCTGTAGGCTGAATACAATTTGAAGTCACAGAATCAGAGTCAGAGTCAGAAGGAATAGATTGAATAGGAACAATGCCTGTATACTTATTTGAAGCCGAAAAATCAAATAAGTCAGGTTTAAAAATTATACTATTATCTTTACAATATTTCTCAACTTCATTAAGAGACCGGAGACGATGAGGACTGCCCTCATCAAAATAATAAATATCCGTTCTGTCACCCCTTTTACGAACAGAAGGCTTCCTCAACCATTTAACCCCTCTCAACTGGGAATCAGTGGAAGGCTGAACTAAAACATTTGAACCCGAATCCACAACCTCATCTCCATCACGTGGTAGTTCACCGGGAGGATCTGGCAGTATTCCAGATACAACTTCCCCAGCGCTTTCTGGATTTAATCCATCTTCGTGTGGGAAGAGGTTGTAATCTTCGGCGCCCAGTGCAGCTCCACTGCGCCCCGGACCACAACGAGACTCGTCAAAAGACACATTAGAGGACTCTATAATTTGATTGGTTTCCGGAAGCCATATTCTATATCCACGAGTCTTAAAAGCATAGCCCACCAGGTAACCACGACTAGCCTTTGGCTCAAGTTTTAATCGTTTTTGGCTAGGCATGCCCACATAGGACACTGTACCAAAAGGCCGCAGATGTCGAATAGACGGCTTCCGTCCGCCATACAACTCAAAAGGGGATTTGTTTAAAGACTGGGGACACATCTGATTCCACGTGTAAACGAAAAATTTCAAAGCCTCTGGCCAAAAACAAGCATCAAGACCACTCTCAATAAGCAATGTTCTCATCCCATTAGCGGCAGTTGCCATAAATCTTTCCGCAACCCCATTTTGCTGGGGGGTATAGACATTTGTGAACTCCTGGCGAATACCCTTGCTTTCAAAGAAATCATGAAAACATTGATTATCACATTCTTTACCGTTATCAATTCTAAAACTTTTAACTTTTTTGTTTAAGAAATTTTCAGCCCTCAATATATGAATTTTAACAATATCAAACGCATCAGATTTAAGTTTTAGAGGATACACTGAAACACGTCTAGAATAGTCATCAATTATTGAAAGGAAATAGCACTCGCCATTACGACCCACTATATGACAAGGCCCCCACAAATCCGCGTACAATAACTCCAAAGGGCGAACCGAACGTATACTTTTCAAAGGTTTGTGAGATACACTACGAAACTTCCCAAGCTTACATGGTTCACAAATATGAGTTGACTCTTTTAACCCCGGTAAGCCTCTAACACAATTTTTACGACTTGTATTAACTAAAATAGATTGATTCACATGCCCACATCGACGATGCCATTGCATTATTGGATCATCTCTATTAGTTGTCAATGATTCAAAACGAACAGAACAACTATCTGGCTTAGGAATCTTAGGGAAGAATTTGTAAATTCTATTTTTAAGTATAGCTTTAAAAAGGAAATCATTACCCCGACAGATGTCCACGCCATTTCTACCACCATAAAAGGATAAGCCACATAAGTCCAATTGAGGACCTGAAATTAAGTTATGACGAAGCTGGCTTGAATACATGACGTTTGTCAAGGTAAAAGTCCTTTGACCAAATCTTAATTTGACCTCCCCCCGACCAGTAATTGGAAAAATAACATCTTTAACAGCTACAGACAAATTATCTTTTAAAGGTTCAAATTTGACAAACATATCACGATTATTACAAAAATGGTGACTGGCCCCAGTATCAAAAACCTAGGAACCATCACTTACACAAGTACTAAAACAAGCTGGTGAGACAAAATATAACTTACGTGAAGAATCATCATGTTCATAGTCATCATCAAACCGGCTACCAGTCGAAGGAGAACGTCTGAAATCATTTTTCTGGCATCTCCGAGACCGCCTTGTCGTGGATGTACCTTGGTCAAATCTATCAGTTTTGCCACCACGCTGTTCTGAAGTATAACGAGCATTATTCTCAAAAGACCTCGATGACGAAGGGCTACTTGATCGAGAAGACGAGAATCTATCTCTAGATGGACTGTGATAGGGCCTACGACCTCCGCCTGGATTTCTTCTACTAAAACACCTTGCGTACACATGACCAACACGGCCGCAATTCCAACATCTACCTCTATATCCCTGGACACCAGCTCTTCTTGTAGGAGGGGACGAAACAGCATTCTCAACACTAGGCTGTATACTTAAGGCAGCCATCTTCTTATCAGAATCTGCATCTCGCAATTTCAACCGCGCCTCTTCTGCAACCAATTCAGTCACTATCAAGTCAAATTTAAATGAAGAATCATCTTTTCTCAACAAACTCTGGACACAACTATCATAACAGGAAGATAAATATCTTAATAGTTGATACGAAAGGTATCTCTCAGAGAAATCTTTATCGATTGCCTTTATATTCAAATAAATCTTCTTCAACCTAGTAGCAAATAAATTGATGCTCTCACTTGATTTTATTCTCTCATTCACTAACTCCGAAAACAAGGCCATATGATGTGCTCTCGTGTCTGGATGGAAGTTATCTCTCAATCTCTTCCATGCCACCACCGGGTTATCGCCACAATCATCTACGATACGCTTAAATTCCGGCTCTATATTTAATTAAATGAGGGACAGGACTTCGTTTCTCCTCACCATAAAAGCATCAATATTCGCTTGAGTAACTGTAGTACTTAGCTCTGGAATTTCTAATTTCTTGTCTATGATATCCCACACCCCTTTATCCAGCATAAGATACTTGACATCAGAAGACCAAACTGCATAATTACTAACATTCAGTTTCTGTATCGTATTCGACGTCATCTTCAAAAAAGAGTATGGGTATCAAAAAAAAATTTCACCTGCCCCCCCCTACGTTTTCAAGATAATGCCGATCTTCAAGAAAATTGTATTTTTATGAGCATTCACATAGATCTAACTGATCTGGATTTTGAACTCCTGTCCTTCAAAAAAAAAATGCAAATCGTTCAAACTTGAAATAAAAAAAAAAGTCATGATTCAAAATAAAAGTTTAATATCTGTAACTAAAAAAAAATTCTAATCTTGAAATAAGTTCAGTTCAACATAAAATGTTCAGGATTATCGGCAAAATAAAGTTCAAACTTGAAATAATAAGTTCATACTTTAACAAAAATAAAGTTCAGAATTAACGAAAAAGGCTCAAGAAAAATTATAAAGTTCTATTTCAAAAAAAAAAAAATTCTAAATTAATCCAGTTTTATCTCAAAAATATCATTTCAAAAACACAAACTCATAATTCAAAAACGTAAGCATAAACTCATTGGCGTAACTTCGGAAAAACATAAGTCCAATCATCAGTCAGATTACGATCTATATTTCAAAAACTCCTCTTCAGTTATGGACACTCCTATTGCCCATAACCCTTAATAATTTAGGGCATATAACTTGTGTTGATATGCCATTAAAGAATGGGAAACTATTAAAAGAGCAGATCAACGCTATGAAAGTCTAGCTGGCAAGAATGAGCTGAAGAGTGCATCGTAACGTCAGTGAAATATGAAAGACATTCCTCTAACTGTATAAATAAAATGGCTGAGGCTTGATTGAACTTTGGTACACACAGTTTATTTAAAAATATCACAGATTGAGATTACAGCTGATAATATTCACAGACGAGAGCAAGGTTGATGAAATTCATAACAGCAGGAACAGATGTTTAATTGCACATTAATTAACATTAATAAAAATATCACAGTTGATTAAAGCTTGATTAAAACCACATTAAAAATAAAACTCATTCAATACTTTCAAACTAATAAACTCCATGAACGCCGTCAAACGAACGTTCAAGATTCTTGAAAATACTTCCCCTCATGGGAGAAGCAAAACGAAAGGGCCACGATATCACAACACGCCAAGGCTATATACTATCAAAGAAATAGCACGTGATTTCAAGAAGAACCACAACAACCAATGAGCAGCCGATATCATTATGGATATGCAAAAACCAGAAACGATGAATCGATTTATTTGATTCTAAAAGATTCTGTGCTGCCACCTGGCGACAAAGTGAAAGTGATATCGATACGTCTTATCGATCATGAAACGTTCTATGCACGACGTGGCTAATTCACAGTATGGAGAACGGCAAAAATTTAACGATGTTCACGAAGTAAACATCGCATAAGTAAGTAATATATTTAAGTAAATAAAGATGAATAAATGTTAACTATTAATGAAACTGTAATAAAGAAAATATATATAAAAAGTAAACAAAAGACCGGTACTTTAAGATAAGCGATAAGAGACGAAGCAAGGAGAACAAAATTTATTCTGCCATCATTATTCGTTCACAACAGTTTAATCTATAATTTAATACAATTTTATTATTACCTTTTTTAATGCTTTATGCAACCATTTAATTCATTGTTAATAATTTGTTTTAGGCAAAGATCAACTGATGAAAATGCTGCTCCAGTGCACAATGATTGTAGGTATTTTTAGTAAAAAAAAATTAAAGTTTTACTAATATATCCTTATATTTTTCGCATGAGCTAAAGTCCTACAAAAATAAATCCATAATAATTATATTGTTTCGTATTTTATAAGATAATTTGTTTTGGTTTGAAGTATTTCAGTATAATCTTTGGAAAATGGTATGATTTTTATGGTCATAGCTTAGCATGTGATTTGACAAGATCCATATTAAAAATGCTATTTAATGCCTGAGCCAAATTTTCTTCTAAAGAAAAATCAGGTATTGATTGTAGTGCATTTTTCTAACGTAATAAGTTAATTAATATATATATATAAAATAAATTGTATTTATCTTATAAATTTGTTGCATTTTACTGAACTTTTATTGTTTATTATATCAAACTGTATATACATTTTTAATTTTTTCCACTCATTTTTTGCTACTTTGTTGTTGTTATAAATAAATAATTATGTAAATTCCATCTCACTACAATGTCTGTTCATCTCACCATCCCCATTTTTTCTATTCTGTTCAACATTTTGAAGTAAAATAAATTACTCCCTCCCATTAAGGTTTAACTCCCCTCTCTTTGCCTCCCTCCCCAAAAATACTAAATTTAAACTCTGTGAAATTATAATTTTTCTAAAAAATTTCTGCTGTAATTTGTTTCTTCATTGTTACAATAAATAAATATTCATCTAAATTATTCTCTTCCTTAAACTTTGTTTCCCCAGCAAATGGGGGAATTTTTATGTATTGGGAATCGAAAAAGCAAAAAGAAACTTTTCTTTTGAGTTGAGTTATCCTTATACATTGCCCAAAATTTAGATAAATCAATTATATAAAATATTTTAAAACAAAGCAAAATAATATAAAATAATTTAACTTTATTAATGTAATAGAATGTTAATATTAGAAATATATATATATATATATATATATATATATATATATTTTTTTTTCAAAATTTGTGTGGTTTTTCATATGTTAATATGGATTAATCGTATGCAATGTGCTAGTCAATTGGTGGATTTTGCTTAATTAGTATTACTTGCATAGGGTTCCAACTGTATTTTGTATAATGTTACTGTTATAATTTGCTGCTAAATTTATTAATTTATTGAATTAATTATTGTAATTGAAAATAGATAATGATTTGTAATTATATTATGGCTATATATATATATTATGAACATTAAAAAGGGAAATTTTCAGTGAATGTAGGCTAAATTGGATCCGAAAAACTTTTTTTTCCCTGAAATCCTCTCCCCTGTAAGCAGGGTTGTAGTGGGTAGCTGCCCGGGTACCCGCCCAGCTGCCCGCCCGGGCTGGGTTTTTTATAAAAAGCCCAGGTAAAAAACCCGGGTTTTTAAAAATATATTTCTGGAAAAGAACAGATGATGTAATTGTTAACAGTTTATGGTTATTTTGTTTTATTTATTCACTTCTTTGAATCTTAGAAAATATATTTGTATTAATTTACTTGCACTTTTTGATTGGAAACAATTGGAAAACACACAATTGATAGCTTTGCAATTTAAAATTTGTTTGGGTACTTCTTAGTTATCCCGTTGACCAAATTACTGTCCCCAAATTGTAAGATTAAATGCCAATAATGGTTGCCATTAATTAATTGTAAGATTAAATGCCAATAATGGCCAATAAAACCATTAATTCGACATTTTATTTGTATTTTTATTAATGTTTTACTAATTTATTTGATCTTTTGTTATTTAAAATAAAAATTATGTCAATGTGTTAAATTTGGCGAAAGTGGTCGACGGGATAACTAAGAAGTACTTTTGTTTATTTAAATTAAAGTGATCATATCTATTAGTGATGCAACGAATAGTGGTTTGGCCGAATAACCGAATACCGAATATTCGGCCAAGTTACAGCCAAATATTCGGCCGCCGAATAATGAACTTATTTTTGCCTAAAAACAAAATATAGTATGCACTATATGCACAATTCTTGTATATTTCACAATTAAAATGTATTGTTTTCTTTAAAAAAATTATTTATATACAAATTTTTAATTTTTTAAAGCATTATTTTACTCTGAAAAAATATTCGGCTATGTTCGGCCTAAAAATTGCCTCAATAATATAATTCGAACCCCCCAAAAAATTCTTAGCAAAAGTTCCTCATCGAGTACTGTCTAGTTACATTTTAATAGATATTATGTGTGTTGTTGTTACATTTTAAAATAATGACAAAATTTTATAAGTACTAGGAAACACAAGTTTCAGCTTTCAGATTAAATAAAAAATAAGATATCTTAATATGTTAAGAAAAACCACTGATAGAAAAGGTGAAAGGAATATCCTCTAAAATGGTGGAAAGAAATCATTGTAGACTTTATAAAGCTCACAATTAACAAAATTTTTATTTATCTTTATTATTTTTTTTTTTCTTTGCTGTCAGCAGTGAAACCTCTATAGAAAGTGCCCCTCAATGTGAAGAAGTAAAAGAAATTAGTAATTTTCTTTCCCAGCCACTACTAGAAAAACAACAGTGTCCTTTGGAGTGGTGGGCGAAAAATTCGGAAGACTTTCCAAACCTTTCACAATTAGCCCAAAAGTACCTTTCTGCACCAGGAAATACTGTATATAGTGAGAGATTATTTTCAGAAACAGGTAACATTTACGGAAAAAAAAAAAAAGAAATAGACTATCTCCTGAGAATGCTGAATTATTATTTCTGCATCACAATCTACATTTATTGAAAACATTAACTGTTTTTTAAGGCATTACAATGCTATTCTTGAAAAAAATATCGAAAACGTAAATGCATACTAATTAAAGGAATTTAGTATTTACATTTCTTTCATTATTTAATAAGAAATAGTAACAGACTTAAAAAAATCACTTAAATTATATTTAACTTTAAAGCGTATTTTACTAAAAAAAAAAAAAAAAAGCCTTTAAGTATTGCAACAGCAACATATACGACTTAAATATCTTATACATATAAGACATCTATATCTAATCAATCATATATTTATGTTCTTTATAGGTATAAATCAAAATATTATTGAAAGAAATATTTTTTTTATGTAACATGGGTTAAATGTTAAACTTCCCATTATGATTAAAAAAAAAAAAAAAAAAAAAAAAAAAAAAAAAAATTAGCTTGTACAGCTGTATTAAAACAATTTTGAATAGATTAATTTTAAATTTAACAGATTGTGTTAGCTTATTACAGATACTTTTTGTACTTAATGATACAGCATAAAAAATTTTTAAGATGATTCCTAAATTAGCCTCTTATATAAAAATGGGTAGATAAAACCCATTCGGACTATGAAATTTAATGGGAAAAAAAGTGTTAGTTAATTTCAAATAAAATTTTCATTATATATGATGAATATAAATTGTCAAATTAAAAAGTTATACTGTGTAAATATAAAAAAATTTATTACAGTATTATTCGGCCAAGGCCGAATAATGGACTTGATATTCGGCCGAAGCCGAATATTCGGCAGACAGGCCGAATGGGCCGAATATTCGGCTTCGGCCGAATATTCGTTGCATCTCTAATATCTATATATGTATTTTAAGAACAGAGAAAAATGGTGAGATCATTATTAAGACTATGAAGTCTATTAGACTATGAAGTGTTCACAAAGATTGTATTCGAGATCAGGATTGCCACTTATTTCGGCAATCAAATTTCTTGTGCTTTACTGAGCAAAATGTTAAATTTTCTCAGAGTAATTCCTCTGAGAATTTTCAAAATTTCAATGGATAAATTTTGCAAAGTACCAAAGTTTAGTAAAATTCCTTGTTTTTAATACTCATTTTTAAATTCCCTCAGATTTTCTAGTTTTCCCTATACAGTGGCAACTCTGAAGATTATTATTTGTGAGGAAGGTGGAATCATCGTCCACATTTTGGCAATTTAATTTACCCGGGGAAAATTGCCCATTTAACCCGGGTTTTTTAATAAAACCCGCCCGGGCTGGGTTTTTTCTAAAAAACCCGGGTTTTTTACAACCCTGCCTGTAAGTCTGTTGCACTTAATATCCATCTTCAATGTTTTATTCTTTCCGATAGTTTTAAAGCTCCTGCTTCAGAAAACTGGATGGAAAAAATGTAGTGAATCGTTCCTTTTAAGAAAAAGAAACAGCGTATAAGAGCACAAATAAAATGTGTTTAAAAGCATACAGCTGTTTCAAAATCTCTAAGGTTTCCTCATCAGTGCTTAGAATAAAAGTTAAACTAAAACATTGTGTAAAAAAGAGGGGGGGGGGGGGTGGACAGAGAGTCAGAAAAGCGTACCCTTCAGCTCTACTACCAATGGTGAAATGCGACATACGGCTGACGCTTTTCTGACTCTCTGTCCACCTCCCCCCCCCCTCTTTTTTACACAATGTTTTAGTTTAACTTTTATTCTAAGCACTGATGAGGAAACCTTAGAGGTTTTGAAACAGCTGTATGCTTTTAAACACATTTTATTTGTGCCCTTATACGTTGTTTCTTTTTCTTAATATATTGGCACAAAGTACAATCCTTCCCCACTTTTTATGAATCGTTCCTTTTACTTAGAAAAAATATTGTTAATCGCATAAACCTAAACTTATACACATGTTGTATGTGTATGCTACTCAAGAAAAAAAAAGGAAAAATTGATACACATATTAATTTAAACACACAATTTAAACATAATATAAGAATGTCCAGTTATATCTGAAATACTCAAAATTTAGTCTCTCTCCAAAAAAAAAAAAAAAAAAAAAAAAAAAAAAAAAAAAAAGAAGTTTTGCTGTCTTTTTAATTCCTAACTGGATTTCTTTATTTGGTGTGCATGAATTCAAAAGTTTAAAAAAATTATTCAGCCTCTGCTAAATCAGCTCTTACTGTGTTTAAAATTTTTAAATCAATTAGTTCTTTTGTACTCATACATAAAAAAAAAAAAAAAAAGTTGTTTAGCAAATGCTATCATTCTTTCATTCTTGTTTAGCTCCAATTTGCTATATATTTATTTGCAAAAGTATAATGAAAAACAAGAGATTGGCTGTTTTTCTTTTACTTGTAGAAATTTAGTATACTTGCTATGCTTTTTTTTTTTTTTTTTTTTTTTTTATTATAAAAGAATGAATTACAGTACAAAGTCTAAAGTTTGGATTTCAAACAGCAGTATTCAAGAAAGAAGTAAAAAAAAAAGCAAAATTGTTGAAACAAAAAAAGGTCTAGAGCAAAGAAGATTTATTACTGAATCTTAACTCATGTCTATGTACAGAATAAAAGAAAAACTTCTTAATGATATACCTAAGTTAATAAAGCAGTCCACATTAACTAAAATGTTCAATAGTTCAGAAAGTTACAATTTCTTCTTAAATTGTTTATTCCCTTAAGGCTGTTCTCAACTGCTCTGCTCAACAGGCGCAAAACGTTTTCACTCATTTACAAATTCATTTTTTTAACGGAAAGTCATAAAATTGAAAGGCATGACTATGGAAACGATTTTGAATCGAACTGTGTTTTCCATTTTTTTTTTTTAAATCAAGAAATTACCTATTGAGTCATAAGCGATTTTGATCATGTGACAAAGACATTTTTCACACTTTCTTGTGTGGTTATTCTTCTTTCCTGTGGGAATTCGGTTCAAAATGCCCACTTTGACACTATTTTCTGAAAGATCTATTGCGTTTACAAAAAAAAAAAAAAAAAAAAAAAAAAACCAGAAAACACAGTTTGATTACATAGTATCTGATCAACAACACCTGCTAGTTTCGTGCATCTCCAAACAAAAATAAATTAAAACTTATGTCATAAAGTTGCCTTTTCTAGATTTGAGAACAGACTTAATGAATGTTTTTGTTTTACTTTTTATTTTGCTATGATTTATTTAATAAAGTTGTTATATGCAATTTTTAATATATGAATGTTATATTTTGCCTTTTTATGCAGTGAATTTTCTTTTCCTTTTTACTGGAAAAGCAATATTTTTTATGACCCAAAGTGCGGAAAAATCCGAAGTTCGGACTTGGTAAAGTCCCAAGGATTCTTTACTTTAGACTTTGTACTGTATTTAATAACTCAAAGAAATTATGACATTGAATATTATATTAGGTTTAATTAAATATAATTTATAAATGAAATTCTTTTTATTCCAGGTAAAAACTTGCTCCATTTTTTACAAGCCTGAGGAATTAAATTTATAAACAATTTTTATTCGTTATTTTTTTTAACTATTTCTATTTATTATAATCATTTGGTCAAATACCTATAGAACCTTTTATGTTAATTTCAGATTTTAGTACTTTTTTACATCATTTTATAAATTTAGAAAATTTATTACTTTAATTAATAATTTTAAAAAAAATCATAGATCTAAAACCGTTAACACCCAAGTAGATGGTGAAGGAAAAAGTAAGAAATGAAAATAAAATGCATGAAACAGTGCCTACTGTGGGTTTATGCAAGTCAGGGTTAGCCTAAGGTTGGGATATTGTATTTTAAGTTTGTTGTTAATTGTATATTATAATATTATTCAGTAGTATTTAAATTGAGTATTGTCTTTACAGTCTCAAATAATAGAACTCCAGATCAAAATGCTTTATTATGCGTGGGTGGAGGAAGTGGCCCAGCAAACATGGTAAAAAGTTACTGGCTTCAAGGAATTATTCATCAGAAAGATAAGGAAATGCAGAAATTAAAAGAAGAATTAAGAGATTTGAAGTCTCAGCTCAGAAGCAAAAAGTTTCAACCTTTGTAAGTTTTTGGGGTTTTTTTCCCTTTGTTTATTTTTTAGAGGAAAAAATGAAATGCTATAAAATAATTAACTGTAATAAGTAGTATTTGTGTTGTGTAAAAAAATTATTAACTAATGAAATTCTTAAGTTTTTATGATTTTTGTCATTGGTAAGCCTGTGAAAATATTGAATACTAGGGGGCTCTGCCACCTGCTCACTAACGCTTGCCAAGACCCCGTGAATTGCAACACAATTCACATTGGGACCACTACGTGTTCCCAGCTAGCTTCGCTTGCTTGACACTTTTTGCAGAAACTCTAGATTCATAATGAGTATTATTATAAATTCTTTTAACTTATGAAATTTTCAAAAAAATTTAATGTAAAAAACAGTAATTGAAAACTTTGTTGAAATCACAATTAAAAAATGCATTTGGTTGGTGCTATCAATTGGCCTAGATCATTTTAACATTATAAAATTTGCCTTGGAACACAATTAATTAAAAACTTACTGCACATAATATTGTACAGAACGGCTTTATTTCGAAAAACTCTTGGGAAAATACTACCTGATATCAAGATAGTTCACTTTAAATCCACAAACATTATCTCAGATACTTGGCAAGTTAACGAAACGTAAACAACATGTTTTCTGATGTGTCTAAAAGAAACTTTTGATCAAAAGAATGATTTTCTGAATGCATCACGTGACCATAAAACGAACCAATGGCCATTTCTATTCTTATATCTGCCAAAAGATTGCAATGTGCTTAAAAAGAGCTCCTGCCAAAATTACATTTGTGATTTTCCTCCAATAGAAGAGTAAGGAAGTATGTAAACACATTATGCTCATTTGCAAATTCCTTCATTAAAACGTGTAAAACCAAAACAGACTGAAGTGTGCTTAGCAATGCCCATGTATGCTGCTGAAAGCAGTGTGGCTCTCAATTCTAGGTTTGTTTGGATCTGTGCAACTTGGGCAGATTAACTAATTTGTTAACAAAAATAACTCATGTAAGCAAAGTACAATTTATGTTCATAAAAGAATCAAGTTAGATATGTTTAATATACTCACCATTGGCAACAAACAATGTACATGCACTCGCATCCGTACTCATGTGTTGTTGCAGATAGTGACAAATTGAGCATACTTAACTTTATTTTCTTATTAAAATTGTCTCTTGTTTACTTGTATTATTTTTATTAGTAAATATACTTTTTAAGGCCACAGTTCTGCAGATGATTACAAGGTTTTTAAACAAGTGGTTTAATGTCAAAAACTTACATTTCAGGACTTCTGATAGAGTTATTTTTGCCTGTGAGATAAGATTTCATTCTGTGTCGAGAAGACTGTGTTTTTGTAATTGACTATTTTTGTTTTCTGTCATAGTTTTCAAGGTACTGCTGCTAACTTCTAAATTTTGCCTTTAGAGTACATAATTCATTCTTATATAATAGTGAATAGTCATTTTACTAAAGCAGGGTTCTGTCCAGATTTTTCTTACAGGTTCCTGTTTTTGTGAGATTGTGACAAGTTTTTTTATATTTGTGAAAAAACTCATAATTTTATGTATTTGAAATTATCATTAGTATGCAGGTTCCTGTTTATCTATTTTTAACATATGTGTAAAAAAACTTAATAACAGGTTATTTGGTAACTTCAGCTGTTTTGCGAAGATCAGATAGTATTTAAAAATTATTAAATTTGAGAAAAGTTCAGTTTGGAGATGGAAAAGTGTGTTTAAGATAAAGAATTTTGTGAAGGATCCTGTTTTATGCTGAAAATTTTTGTAAAGAGTTTTCAGAAAAAATGTTTTGTGAAAAGCTCTGCTTTAAAGTGAAAGTATTTTTGAAGGGTGCTTTAAAGCAGGGCTGTCCAACGCGGACGCCATGGTGCCCCTTGAAGATTTTCTTGGTGCCCTTTTGAAGGTTTCCTGTTTAATAGAGATTTTTAAGTAAAATTTCATTAAGAATGTTTTCTTTAAAATCATTAATATTTGAATCAGAGATGTTTTCAAAACCAGTGAAAATGCATTAAAAACCAGAAATATACTTTGCAAATTTAAACATGCATATTTTCATGACATGTAGTTATTGTTTATAATGTGTAATTATGAGGTTTAAATTTGGTATTAATTGAAAATAGCTTAAGAAGTAACAAAAACACACAAAAAAAGTTTTCACCTTTTCCCGTCCCTTTGAAGACATACGTACATGAAAGTTCAACTTTTTTCTTTTTGCTGTTGTCACACCTGCTCCATTGGATGTTTTATATAAGGTATAAAGGTGCTTAATTTTTCCTTCTTGACTTTTGAAAATTTGGATTTTTTTTTTTTTTTCAATTTGTTTAGAAAAATTAATAAAACAGTGCAAAATGATTTCCATCTATGAAAGCATTTCCAGACTATCTCCCTTGAACTACCCATATGGATTGGTCACTATCATGCCTGTTTTTGTACTTTTTATAAAACTACATTCACGCCTTCAAAATAAGTCAAAGTGTATTTTCACATCCTAAAAGAAACCTAGCAATGTCTCCAATTTCCATGTTTTTGAATATGAATGAGCAATTAAAATTTCTGTCACCTTACCCTGCAAACATTTTTGAGATAGACTTATCATAGAAAAATATATAATTTGAAATTTAGCACATATAACACCAGAACCGTAGGGGCCTTTTGTCTACCATTGCAAGATTCATTTACATTATGTTGAGACGTACGTGTGTACTAACACTATATGATAATATTGTAGCATGTCTTCAGTCATGTGAATAATGGCACCTTTCATTCAGTGCCAAGAGCTACGGTGTGCCCCTGTTTACTGAAAGGTTGGACCGGACAGGTCTACTTTAAAAGACCCATATTTTTCATAACCCGATCCCTTTATAGGTAGACACTTCCAGAACTCTAGCTTTATCCATTCAAATTTAATTTGAGTATATCTGGATTTTAGTTTGCACCTTGTATACATATAGATAAAGGTGCCCTGTATGTGCAAAGATGCCAACAATTTTGGATTTTCAGTAATCACTGGAGCTTTTCAACAGATATATAATCCTCTGAAAGTCTTTTTCTATAAAAATTGTGATTTTCAGTAATTGCTATCAAAATGCTACAATCATTTAAAAAAATTCTAACCAGGACGTAACGGTTGGCTCCTTGTATTTTTTGAAAATATGCATATATAAACATATAATTTCATGTTCAAAATTAACTGCAGTCACAGTCATTAAATTTTTTTAAGGTATTAATTTTACATTAGGGTGTTTTTCTTAACTTTCGTATAGCTATATTTTTATGTACCCAATAATAATTTTTATATTGTATTGCATGCATTACTATTGTTAAATTTTATATGAGAATATAAATTTTTACAAATTAATTGGTATGAATTTTTTTTTAATCAATCAGTATAAAAATTTAAAAATTAATTGGTATGAAACTTTATTTGCCTTTTATTAGTGAAGATTATAAAAAAATTCTTACAACTACTTGGTATCAACTGAGTACTATATATTCATAATTTGTCTGATTAACAAATACTCTTCAAATTGGCCATATACCAGATATTGACCTAATACTTTGTATCTCTCTTAAAATGTATTTTCAATTTTTTTTATTTCTCTCAACATATGCATTTTCAGTTATATCTTTGAAGAAATGTAGAATTTTTGTTGTTGTTGTATTTTTATTAGTATCAATGAAGAACAATCAGAAATAAAAGAAAAAGAAGTTAAAAATGAAACTAAAAAGATAATTGCAAGAACTCCAGTTTCTCCTCTTCAAGAAATAGATGAAAATGTCACTGTCCAACTAAAGACTTCTCATCCATATCCTGGAGGAGCTTTACCAAAAATTCCTAAAAAGCATGCATGTATGAATTGATTTTAATTATTCTATAACCTTATCATTCTCATCCGTAAGATGAATATAAGTTCTTAAAATAAGTGTATTGTATTGTGAAAAGTATCTTTAACTATATGTAGATTGTGTGTGCTATAATTAACTCATCAAGATTTTCTTTAAGGCCTGTGTCATATGTGTATAAAATAGACCCCCTCAAATCTGCACAGCTTGGGACCAGAGGTTGTGTGGATTTTAGAATTTTGCAGATTTCTGGTCGTTGCTTTGTTTAAATTTTTTAAACAGTAATTTGAATGTAATAATGATATCAAAATTTATAACGAATACTTGCAATATAGTAAAATATTAAATAAGTAAAGTAACAAACTAAAATGAGTAAGATAATTTTTAAATGATTACATTATTAAAAGTTAACAAGGTCAAGTAAATAATTAATAGTTTATAATTAAATATGCATAATAAAGATGAGATATATTTTCCTTGAATTATTCAATGAAACTTTCCTCATAAAGGTACCCTGTTATATTCACATAAAAATCATAAAGTAAGGAAGTTTTATTTCAGGTTTAGCCAGTCTTAATAACCAAAAAAGCTTGATTAATACATAAATATGTTTACCGTAAAATTCCGATTGTAAGTTCCCCTTTTTCAAAAGCAAAAGCAGTTAAATTTGGGGGGGAGGGGGGGGGGGCTTATAATTGAGGTTTAAAAAAAGAAAAAAAAATTAAACCTGTTTTTATCATTAATTTAGAAGTAAATAAGGTAAATAGAGCGGTGAGAATCTTCCATATTTCAGCAGCTTTCCGATTTGTAAAAAAAAAAACTCCCTCCTTCCCTCTTAAAAAAAAAAAAAATCCCTGCAATAAAAAATCTAAGTAAAATTTAACAACTTTCCTTTTTTTTCAAAGGCACTTCTTTATTTATTATTTTACTGCAACAGTATTTAATCTATTATCTAAGTCCCCCCTCCTCTCAAAAAAGTACTGCTTCCCCCTTCCCCCTCACTCCGGTACCAAATATGCATAATTTAACCAATAAAACTCTTAATTTTTAATTTTATATTACACTACAGTAACAATATGCTATGCATATACACAATAGTTAACAATAAATAATCTATCAGCTAAATCCTCCTCCAAAAATCCTTCTCTCCCTGTGTCTCCAGACCCTCATATTATGATCTCATGCAGTTTAAAATCTAAAATTTTTTTTTAATTATCTGCTTGTGATTTTGTCATAACAATATTTAACTAATCACTTAAATTATTTAACACCCTTCCCCCCAAAAAATGTTTGCCTGCCCCCCGCCCCCCCCCCCCCCAAAAAAAAAAAAAACAAACAAACAAACACGTAATATATTTTTAAAAAAAAGAAACCCGCTTTTGCCTTATTTAATCATAAAATATATGTGTAATTCAGGCGTTAGAACAGCTAAACTGGGAAAAAAAGAAAAAAAAAATCTTTTGCTTTCCTTCCACATATTTAGACACCCTCCCCCCCCTCCCCCCTTCACCACAACCACCACCACCATTTGGGGAGAAATGGTGGAGAAAAAACTTTCAAAGAAGATGGAGATTTCAGATGAGTGATAACTGGATGAGATTTTTGATCAATCACCTTCCTGCAAAATAAGAAATAGTGCAGGATTTTTTTGCAAATTAAATTTAAGGATTTTAACCTTTGCTGAATGGGGGTCAAAGTAGAAATAAGAACTTTTGGAGAGAGGGGTGTAATTTAAATAATTGATTATTTAGTTATTAATATTAGCGAGGAAAAATATAACAAAAAAAATAAGATTTCCATGATTTTAAACTTTTTGTGCTTGGGGGGGGGGGGGGGGGGAGCAGCGAAGGGAAGCGGATATTTCATGCAGAGGGGAGGAGAATTTCATTAAGATTATGTGAAAACATTTAGAAATGCACCAAAAAAGTAAAAATATTCAAAATTCTCTCCCTTAGATTTTCAAATAAACTTTCTGCCACAAAAAAGTTTGCGAAAGGGGAGGGGGGGGGGGGGCTTATATTTGGTAGTGGATAAGAAAATAAAAATTGCTTAATTGTGGGAGAGGGCTTACAATCAGGATTTTATGGTAGTAAAAAGATTGTGGTTCCAGTAATATCAGCATACTTGATTTTTTTTTTTTTTTTTTTTTTTTTTTTTTTTTTTTTTTTTTTCAGAAATAAATTTATAGTTCCTTCATGAAAGACCACGAGTTCAGTCATATTATCGAGAATTACATATTAAAATGCATACGGAATGCATAAAACTAAAAAATTCTGTAATTTTGCCCCTACATCTGAACTGAAAGTTTTATTGTTTACATCTACGATGATATGAGGATTTTAGGGTTGCAGATTTGGTGGAGTCTACTGTATATGTAAATATTTAATACTGTATATGTATGTATTTATTTTTGGGAAACACATTTTATAAGTAATAATCTCCTCCTCATTTTGCAAATATATAAGGCAAAAATTGCTGTTTGGAAACAGTGCTCAAAAATAAGGATCACCTTATGAAGATGTATAAATGCAATATTTATTCTGAGAGTCCTAAATGATTTTAAAATGTATGGCAAAATAAAATTTAATATGCATATTATTTTTTTTAATTCCATATTTACCATTCCAATGACAGAACAGTGCATAATGGCACCAGGTGTTGCAGATTATTTTAGACTTTGCAGATTAATATAACAGCTTAAAAATAAATTCGAGACTTAAAGATACTGCTAAAATTTACATTGTCTCTAAAGTTATTCTATCTTATTTCATTTTCTTCATGAATGCAAATTTTGTTTATTTTATGTATTAATAATTTTTTGTGATAATAGCTAGCTTGATTCAACA
The DNA here is from genome assembly GCA_963932465.1 of Maratus speciosus. Classification (NCBI taxonomy): domain Eukaryota; kingdom Metazoa; phylum Arthropoda; class Arachnida; order Araneae; family Salticidae; genus Maratus; species Maratus speciosus. The sequence continues at coordinate 353,138,120 of OZ010797.1, read as the reverse complement.
TTGTTGGATCACAGATAAATTTTGGTTTGTTGCAGATTGATACAGAAAATTCTGCTACTGGGTTTACCACTGTATAAGATGTATACCAAAATTTAACACAATTTTTTAAAGTAAAAAAAAATTCTTTCACTGATCACAGGCTTCATTGATATCAATGGATATACACTGAAGAACCAAAACATTATGATCACCTACCTAATAACGCGTTGGCCCATCTTTGGCCCGCAAAACAGCTGCAACCTGCCTTGGAATGGATACTACAAGTCCATGGAAGATGGCAGGAGAGAGATTGTACCAGATCTTTAAGCAGTAGTCCCGTTAAATCCGACATGGTGGTTTTTAGCTCTGACCTAAGGTTTCATGACACCACAAATGGGCTTTATCAGATTAAGATCCGGTGAGTTAGGTGGCCAGGACATTAACTGGAATTCAGAATTGAGTTCCTGGAACCACTCGAGCACAATTCGAGCCTCGTGACATTGAGCTTTGTCCTGCTGGAAGTCTCCATTTCCGGTTGGGAAAATAGACTGCATGTAAAGGTGCAACGGGTGTGCAATGATGTTTAGATTTTCCATTGCTTTCGTAGTCTATTGTACCGCAGCTTCCAAAGACATCCATGAGAACGTTGTCCAAAGCTGAAACCTGCCACCACCAGCCTTTGTGTGGCCTGCTCAGACCTGCCAACTGCTGCGAAAAATTCGTAGTTGCTACGATTTGGACCTACAAACTATGATGCTATGAAAATCGGTCTTAAACTACGATTTTTTTCAATAAACACAAATGCATTTTTTGTTTATAGTTGCGATTTTTATCCTGTGCAGCATATTTTTCAGGAGTGATTCTGTTCTGAAATTTCCAAAATTTCAAAGTATTCATTTCCGAAAGTTTTAAAAAATTGGTCTTTAGTCCGAAAATTCGGACATTATTTAAATACATACGGGGGGAAAAAATCTAGGCTGCAAAACAAACTTCTTAACATAAAACCCTCCTTATGTATATTAACCACAAGTGAATCGTGTTTCTGTAAATATTTTTATAGGAATTCCCTTCCTTAGAAACAGGGGTGCCATTTTAAGAATTTCTGGGGGGGGGGAGTTTATAGGGCAAGGTTTGAAATAGTGCGCAAAATAGCACGATTTGCATGCGGAAAAGGAAAGTCCTGCATAATGAAAACTGCTGTGCAGTATTTACCCCTGCAAAATCTTCCACAGACCTATGATTCTTTTGCGAGTATATTTTGAAATTTCTTGGAAGTACGCGAATTTCTTTTCTTTTATGAAATTTTCCCATTCGTGAATCGATCGCAGAAAAAATTGAGAATTTCTTCAAACAATCGTGTAAAAATATCGGGTATTTTGTCAAAGATTTCAGAAACAAATTGTGATTATATTCAATAGGTCGCTGAATTGCACCTATTTTGCTCGAGATTGTGCAAAAAATTACGAATTTCGATAAACTATCGAGGACAAAATATTGCAAATTTCGTCAGAAGGTCATGTAAACGAGTAGCAAGTTTTGTTAATTTGTCGCGAATTTCGACAAATGACCGTGTAAAAAAAGTCAGTTTCGTCAATTGGTCGCAGAAGAAAATAAATTTCGTCAAAAGATCATTGTAAAAATGTGAATTTTGTCAAAATGTCGCAGAAAGAAAATGGAATTTCGTCAAAAGATCAGTAAGAAAGTGCAAAATTCATCGGAAGATCACAGAAAGAAAACAATAATTTCGTGAAAGGATCGCGGTAAAAAAATGCGCATTTTGTCAAAAGTTCATGGTAAAAAGTGCGGATTTCAACAAAGAATTGTGATAGAAAAATGTGAATTGCGATTGTGGGGAAAAAATTATGAATTTCGTCAAAATTTACTGAACTGATCTAAAAAATTGGAACCAAGCTCCTTTTACAAATGTTTAAAAAAAAAAAAAAAAAAAGCTGCGAAACGAGAAGAAACTCTAAAAATCTTATAAAAATTTTTAGAGGAAAAAAATTACTATATTGAGTTGAAAGAATGAAACCTTATTCTTTTTACAAATGTCAAACGATGGCTGTGAAACACGAAAAACCAACCAACCAACCAACCTTCAGATTAATTTAAATTTTGTGTGCTACGATTTCTCATTTTCAAAGGTTGGCAGGTCTGCCTGCTGTATATTTGGGGATAAACTGTTCGCCTGAAATGCAGATTACCCTGACATGACTATCGCCGTGATGAATGACGAATTGTGATTCTTCCGACCAGGCATCTCTCTCCCAATGATCCATGGTCCAGTCATGATGTTTCAATGCCCAGTTTAGGCGTAGATGGCAATGACGCTTGGTCAACAGAGGCACATGAGTGGGACAACTACTGCATAGTCCCATATCTAACAGTATCTGCTGAAATGTTTACCCCAAGCCGAAACAATTGTACTTGGACCTGAATTGTATTGGGCTGTCAGCTGAGCCATTGTCTAGTGTCGACTTTGCTTCACAAAGAGGGACAGTCTCCAATGTCCTTTTTTTTTGATCACGCATGGATGTTCAACGGCGGGTATCTACTACTGGTTTCACCGTCATTCATCCACTTTGCATAAGTACTAGCAACAACCCACAAGTAGTGCAATTTCGGAGATACTAGTTCCAAGCCTTTGGGACATTTCAACCTGCCCTCTATCAAAGTCGCTTAAATCAGTAGCCTTTCTCATCAAAGACACAAGTAAGCGCAAGAATGATTCCTCAGACACCCCAGCAACATTTAAACAGCATTCTTACCTGATAATGTGCCCTCAACGTCATCCAGACGCGCTCATTGCAAAATGTACACAAGGTCATAATGTTTTGGCTCTTCAGTGTATATCATGATATATATCTGATATTTATTTTCAGAATATCAACATTTTTGATATATTTGATATTTTCATGTACTTGATATTTATTTTCAAAATATCAAGATGTTTCATAATTTCTGCATTTAATATTTATTTTCAAAATACCAATGTACAAGATATTTTTGATATTTTCTCTCAAAACAAGTGGAAATGAAATTTTCAACTGTTATTGACTATGTCAATCCATGAATAAAGAACTTTTGTCACTTCTGGCTGTGACTTTTTTAGCCCCCCCTCCAACAGGAAATCTTTTTCATCTTTAGATTTGAAACTTTTATTTTTAAATGTAGAACTAATAATTATGTGGGACATAATTAATATTAATTCAGAATAGCCATAGAAAGATAGGCTGTCTAATTTAGATTATCAGTTATATACAGCTTCATTAGAAAAGAATCTTTTCCAGTTTTGGTTCAGTTGAGTTTAAACTGTACAGCATGTCAGGAAATACGAAATAAGACATTTTATGCTTACATTTATCTTAAATTTTTTCAATTAAAAAAAACTATTTTGTATTTAAAACTTTACTAATATTATAAAGAAGTAAAGTTTGTTTGTTTGTAGGAGGCAATCTCAGGTACTAACAAACCGATTCTAAAAGTAATGGTATCAAAATCATGGTGTTAGTCTCTGTTCCAACATAGGCCATACCTTATGTCCATGCTACTACCCCAAAATGGGATGCAGGAGCAAAAAACATTCTAAAAATGTGATTTTTGTGTTACTGAAGGGCCTAGATACATGAAATTCGGCATGGTAGTTATCAGATATAAATGATCTCTAAGAACATTTCTTAAAAAATTTGAAATTTAAAAGAGGGGAAAATGTGTAAAAGATGTTCTAAAAATGATCTAAATTCTGATTTCTATGCAATCTCAGGAAATATCAAATCGATTTCAGAAGTAATTGTTGTAAATTGATGGTGACAGTCCCTGTTCTAACATAGGCTATATTTTATGTTGTTGTTACTACCACCTGGGGGTTGCAGGAGCAAAAAATGTTCTAAATTGCGTTTTTTGTGATACTGAGGGGTCTAACATTTTGAAATTTGGCATGGTAATTACTTAAACGATGCAAATTTTTTCTAAGAATCGTTGAAAGAAAATTCCAAATTTTAAGGTATGAAGCGAGCAAAAAGCATTCTAAAAACGTTTTAAATTATGATTTTTATGCAATCTTATGAAATACCAAACCGATTTCAAAAATAATGGTTGCAAATTGGTGATGATAGAACCCACTCAAACATAAGCTATATTTTATGTTGGTGCCACAACCACCAAAGTATTGCAGGAGCAAAAAACGTTCTAAATTGTGATTTCTGTGATACTGAAGAGGCTAGAAACTTTAAATATGACATGGTAGTTACTTATAAAATATAAATACCCTTTAAGAATGGTCAAAAATAAATTCGAAACTTAAAAGGGGTGAAGCGAAGGGAAAGAGTGAAAAGCGTTCTAAAAAAGTCCTAAATTACAATTTTGATGCAATCTCAGGAAATAATAAACCGATTACAAAAGTAATGGTTGCGAATCAATAGTGGCAGTAACTGATCCTACACAGGCTATATTTTATGCCAGTGCCACTACCACCTGGGGTTGACAGGTACAGCAAAAAGTTCTAAAAAAGCCTTTAAAAACTTTCTAAATTATGTTTTCTGTAGAATATTAAGAAATACCATTTCAAAATTAATGTTGGCAAATTAATGGTGACAGTCTCTATTTCAACATAGGCATTTTCTGTTAGTGCCACTACAACCAGAGAGAGGTGGTAGACCATTAGACAGGAAACTTAGAATTTCACATGATTGTTAATTTTAAAATGTAAATGCGTACTAAGAACGATATCAAAAATTTAAAACTTCAAATGAATACTAAAATGAACATAAAAGCTTCAAAAAACTTTCTAAATTACCATTTATTTAGAATTAGTTTTAGTTTTTCTTATTAATTTAAGTATCATTTCTGCATAATGCAGTATAATAATAAAGTTTAGTCAAACTGTAGCTTAATTAATGATTTTTGAATTATTCCTAAAAGTATAGTTTCTTCTAATAAAAATTAGACATATAAATATCACTTGGCATATTTCAACTATTATGTGAGCAAAGCCGCAGATTTTGTTAGTTTTATATATTTCTGATTTCTTGGTGCTTGATACTGAATCCTATAGTTAGTTTTTTATAAATGTGTAAAGGCATTTGTTTCTGTTTTCAATTAGTTCATCTTCAATTTTGTTCTAAGTGAAAAAAAAGAAAAGGAAAAGAAAAAGAAAAATGCATTTTTAAAATATTGTTTGAGATTTCATGTTAAGTGCAATATATTTTAGTTTCTAATTTGTATATGCTCAAAAATATTTCTTATCAGCAGTAAGCTGGCTATTTTGAAAATATCGGATATATATCAAAATATCAGATATTTTTGATATTTTCAAAAATATCATTTACGAACCCTGCGAGGGATGTCAAAAAATCGACACAGAATGCGAAAGAAAAAAAAATGCTTTAAAAATCACTAGATTAAGCGAGAAATTTGAAACTGAATGTTAAAAAATTGGTGCAAAATGTGAAAAAAAACTCTAAAAATCACATGAAAAATTGCAAGAAATTAAAAAAATTGCCATAGGAATTCTGAATAAACTTTATTAAAAAGAGGAAGGGTTTTCTGTATTGGGCTAAAAAATTGAAACAGGATTCCAACTAATGTGCAAATATCACTGTGAAATGTGTGTGTGTGTGTGTGGGGGGGGGGGGGGAATCCTGCTAAAAATACAAATCAGAGGATGCAATCATGGAAGGACAAAATTTACTATATTAGGAATAAAAGTGCTGAAATTCGCATACAAAATTTCTGTACAAATTCTGAATATAAAAGAAAGGACTAAAATTACTGCATTGGGCTGTAAAATTGAAAAGGAATTTCTTTTACTAATGTAGAGAAATTAGAAGCTTGCAGTGTGCAGACTACATCTTTTTTTTTTTTTTTTTACTTTTGACTGATTTTTTGAGGGTTTTTTTTTCTTCAATTTTAAATTCATATTTTCATCATTTTGACAGATATTTTTTGCATGCTTTAGAAAATGTTATTATTTTAAATTTTGCCAATTGTGAAAACAGGGCAAGGAATTATATTTCCTTTAAATTAAAAATTTATTCACACATGATAGTTATAAACAACAACAACAAAAAAAAACTTTCATATTAGAATTAAATGGTTACATGTTAAAAGCAGGAAAACATTGAAAATTACGTCATACAATTTGTATTTACATATGAATATTCCAAAAGAAAGAAAACTTTAAAATAATGAATTCATTAATATGTGTTAGAAGCAGTAAATGAGGGAAATTACGTCATATCTAAAATGTCAAAATAATAATATTGTCAAATAATTTAAATTAAAAAATGTATTTAAACGAGACATTTATTTCATATTTCGAGATGATCTTTTTAATTATTGTTGCCAATTCTAAGACAGCGCAAGTAATATTGCCTTTCTAACAATAAAAATACTTTCACATAAATATTAAAAAGAGAAGGAAATCTTTGCTGAAGATTATGTCAGATTTAAAACAATACATTTAAAATGTCTTATTTAAAACACTTTTCTTATAGCATTGTTAAAAAAATACTGGCAGGCAAAGACTCTATTGACTTTGTTCATTTTATATTAGTAGCTGATTTTCAAATGCTTCACTAATCTTATTTAATCAAACACAAAAACAGATATTAACTGCAGATGATTCAAAACTTAAATTCCCTAAGTAAAAAGGGGAAAAAAAAAAAAAAAGGGAAAACTTTTTACAGGGAGATTGCCACTGTTTTTTTTAAGTATAATTCAAATCTTTTTAAAGTCGGTCAGATTAGAGCAGGTTTTTAGAGTTGAACGAGGATTGGCAGGCGTAGCGAAAGATAACGATCATGTTGAGCTTATTAACACGCATTTAATAACCCAAATAATGAAAATAATTATTGACCTCAAATTCAGAATCTTTGTGTTCAACTTTGTATGCTCCAAGTGAAGAGTCAAGATAAAATTATTATCATTAATATTTTACTTATTTTATTTTTCTTCACGAATACAAGACGAGAAATTGCATCACTTTCAGAGCTATTTATTTATCTGTTAATTTTTACTTATCGCTACTAAGCGCCGTTTTTTAAAAATAGTTTTTCGATACTAATACCTAATACACATTACTTTGTAATGTACTGCACATTGCTTTGTAATATGATGTAAATCGAAAAGAGCTGTAAAAATAAAGTATTAGTTTCAACATAAAACATAACAATTCATTAAAAAAAATTGCTGTAGAAAATTTTTAAAGCTTTAAATTTTATATTTAAGATCTGCTCTTTGTAGTTTTCAGATTAGTTATTTTTGCATTTACAATACCTTGGAGCTGAAATTTTAAAATGAGTTAGATCTGACGATATATACTACATTTACTATACTTGCTAATTGCCATCTCTAATGCCATGGCAATATTGCCAGAATAGGAAATAGTTTTATTCGAAATAGCTACATTTTTTTTTTTTTTTTTTCAAGTAGTCTTCTATTTATTTAACCACAAAATTTCTGTTATTAAATGAAGCAAACATTACTACTCTGAAATAATAGTACATATTTTGAAATTTTTTTTTTTCCAATTTACAACATTTCAGCCACAGTTAGTGCAACTGTGAACAAGTGTATTTTCTACGCTAAATATGAGCTTAGCAAACTATCGAAAATGTCAAAGACTTGACAGGCCATAGATAAGTTGTTGGCAGGCCAAATGTAGCCCGAGGTCCACATGTTTGATATGCCTGTTTTAAATATATTACAGTTCAAATTTCACCAAATCACTTTGTTAAAGAAGTTCACTTTATTTTTTGGGTTGCCATGTGTGTGGATGTAAGTAAGCATATGGAAATACAAGAAGAGTTCCATAATAAGGTTCACAGTCAATTGATATATTTTAGCAAGCATGATTTAAATGATAATTATGCCCATTGTTGTAACTCTCATACAGTTGCAACCACATTGTTACCGGCAATGCTATGGCATCACCATTACTGGCACACATTTTTGTGCTTTATAATATTCATATACTTACTTGGGGAGACAAAAACACCCCATTAGATAGAACTAATATGGTTTAACTAAATTATTAGTAATAATGATTTTGATGTTTTTTACAAGCTGATTACCTTATTTAATAATAGAGAGCTGGCCAGTAGTTAAAAACTGCTGGATTAAGAGATTTTTTATGAAAAAAAAAATGAAATAAGATTAAATGACCCTATAATATACAAATTTTATTCTGATATATTTTTTTATTGTTTTGTTAAATTTTCAACATTGTACAAACATATCCCCTCCCCCCTCCCCTGTGGTGAGAATAAAATATTAATAAATATTGCAGATGCTTAAATGAAATATGTAAATGAGCATATTGATTGTAGCAGGAGTACACTAGTATTATATAACTTTCTAAAAAATGAGAACAACAACAACCTGCATTATGGTTCTTTGTGGTCAAATCTAAATTGAAGAAAAAACAGAATAAATTAAATTCATCTTACTTTAATGTAATTCTTGGAAGACAAAAAAATATAGGTTGGAAATGAAAATAACTTAATTGTAGTAGAAATCTTGTTTATTTAAATCCAAAATTAGAAGGAAGGGAATTCATGATCCACTCTTGATCACCACATTCACAGATAGGAAATTCTTTTTAAATAATATCTTGAAAAATCCAAATTCTTTAAAATCAATTAAGACCCAATTTAAATTTTTTAAAAAAATCATGGCATCGGATCTTGACCATATCACTTAAAACAATAATGACTTTAAAAAGAGAACATCTTTTAAAAATTCGCCTCAGCATTTCAAAGTCAAGAACTAAGTCCCGAGAGTGCTGGAAGATAAAATAGTGCTTTTTCTTACATCATGATAGTAACTCCATCAACCTAAATTCTAAATTAATGTTGAACGACATTAGTGTAAATGCTAAATGTATGGAGAATAGTAAAGTACCAGCTCCAGCATGATATTTTTAAAGTGATTAGCTAAATTGAACATTGATGAAACTTTAAGAAAACAAATGATAAAACTGTAAATAAAAAGCAATTTTTGATACGAGAAGCCAAAAGGAAAAACACTCCTTCTGACAATGCGCGCTGACAAACTTAGAATACAATATGAAGTAACCACACCAACTGTCACATGTGCATTTCAAACAACTGCGAGATTTCACTGGAAGAAGTTCATTGGGAAAAGGCTGAGGTGAGGTAGAGTTAGCCATGTACAGATGCTAGGCTAAAGATGCAGATTGTGAAGTAGGCCTAGCAACTACAGTGCCAAGAATAGAGGAGAAGACGTGCTGACAATAATTAATCTGAATTTTCTCACACTCACTCAATTGAATTAGTTTTGTATTTTGAGATTTTTAATAAAGGCACTCATAAAAAAATTTAATTTACCAGAATACAGTGAAATGCATTTAACACGAAAACGCTTAACATGAAAAATCGGTTAACACGAAATGATATAGCGGTCCAGACAGTATACTATGCAATTTAATGCATTTTTTTTTCTTTTAACACAAAACAAAAATCGTTTTACATGAAAAAAATTCGTCTTCGATCTAGTTAGATTGAGTTGAAATTGTTGAATTTTGTGTTAAAAATACTGAATTTTGGGTGAAAATCAATGAATTTTGTGTTTTTGTAAATTAGTTTTTATTTTATGAGCACAATGGCTGAGAAATCATCGCGAAAACAAACTCCTATTTCGCTTCAAATGAAGGTGAAGCAGCTTAATGTAGTTCATGAAAAGAAGGACGAAAACAGAAATCTGCAAAGAGTTTGGCATTGCCAATTCTACTCTATCAACAATAATATAAAAACAGGGATCGCGTTAATGCTTAAGCACAGTATGTTTAAGCCAGAGAGAAAACGCTTTAGAACTGCTAAGCACGAAGATTTAGAGACAGCTTTGCTTATTTGGTTCAAACAAACTAGATTTCAGAATGTTGAAAAAGACACTTAAAAAAAAAAGTTATCTAATCCCCGCCTTTTCGATTTTTTTTTTTTTTTAACTTGTTTTTTTATCCTAATGGATGCAACTTACCTATACTTTCAGGAAATCAACATAAAATTTGACGACGTCGAAAATATTTGTGAGTTTTGTTCTTTTTTTTACGAATCTTTTAATGCAAAGTTCTTTTAACATGAAAAATTTTTCTGGTCCCTTCAGTTTCGTGTTAAACGTATTTCACTGTATTTATTTTGACTATTTTATATTACTATATGTTGCAATTTCTATTTGCCAAAACTTACTTTTGTTATTTGTCAAATATTTTTTGTAGCAAGAGAAAAAAATGGACTGACTACCAGTAAACCTTATGATAAGCATAAGAATGTGGAGCACATAAGGAAAGAAAATGTCACAGTTGATTGGCGCAATCCTGTGAGTTCTAATGTAAATAACGGTATGTTTCTTATTTTTATTTATTTATTTATTTTTTTGTGTGTGTGTGTGAAACCAGGACAAAAAATAAAATATTATTATACTAATTCATACCCTCATTATACTAATAACTGTTAATATCCCAGTTTCTACCTTTAAAAGGAAAAAAAAAGATTTTTGACACACTCACATGGCATAAATGAGTTGTTGTAAGTAATTGTAGTAGAACAGCTTATTTTATAAATGGTGAAAAAATAATTTTAGTTTTGTTGTGTCGTACCTAAACCTATTCTAGGCAGACACTAACACGAGGGAAATAAAAATCTACCCAAAGAAAAGAAAAACAAGTCGAAATTTCAAAAACACATCGTATAGTTTTTACTTGACTTCTAACTTTAAACTAGAAGAAGGTGGGCAAAATAAAAGTATTTGCTGCTGTATGATAAGAAGATATTTAATTCAGAAACAGGTTATAAATTAGGTAACAGATTTATTTAAAGTAGACATTGGGAAATTTAATAACTTTAAATTTAAGAAAACATAAAACAGTTTATTATTAAGTATCTGCTCTCCAGAGAACTAGAAAATAAAATTGGCATACCTAAACATAGTTGTGGAATGGAGACATTACAATTCAGTCTTGAATCGTGTTACATATCATTTCTTTTCTTATCGTATGTTTGACATTTTTACTCCAAGGATTCAGCTCCTTTCAGTCTAAATCGTTCTTTCTGTCTGCCAGATATGCTGATCTCTGTGCTCCCATTCAAAAGATCCCTTCCTCCACGAGCCGACATCATATGTCTTTTCCAACGTCACTCTCTCCAAGCCATTCACCAAAAGCCCTCCATCTTGGTGAACTCCCCTCCTTGTATGCTCTTGCTTCATCATATTTTCTCCCGCTGCATCGGAAAATAGTCTGATCCCGTTCCAAGAATAATAATGTTACAACTTGTTATTCATTTACAATCTTTTTAAAATTGAATTAATTGATGCTCAATTTACACTTTGTATACTTTCTTTTTCAGTAATTTTTTTATTTAAAATGGAGTATTAATCACTTGTAAAACGTGATTCGATTGTCGCGGATGGGTACCATAACATCGACACTCGGGACCACGTGTTTCGTAAAATAATAAATTAAACATATATTTTCTAACAGAACATCTCTAAAAACTTTTAAAATAATATTTTTACATTTAAATACATATTTTCAAAATTAAATTACAAATTAGCCATAACTTTAAATATTTTTTAAAGACATTTTGAAACATTATAAACTTTAATTTTACACACATAATATTCATAAATATCTGAGGAAAAAGTCTTTACATTGGCAGGCGCCGAGCCAATATGAAAAAAACTTCCTCAAAATGTTACTGAACACTACAATCATATATTTTAGATATAATATGCAGTAATGTGTAACTATTGTCTGATTAAAAAAAATAGTAATAAAAGTTAAAAAAAAAACAACTATTTAAATAAAACAGCTTAAGGGTGTTCTCAAATCCAAAAGGGCAAATTTATGACATAAGTTGTAATTTATTTTTGTTCGAAAATGACTGAAACTAACTGGTGTCGTTCAGAAACTGTGTAATCGAGCTGTTTTTTCCATTTTTTTTTTTTCCAAACGCAATAGATCTTTCAGAAAATAGTGTTAAAGTGGATGTTTTGAACTGAATTTCGGTGCGGAGGGACAAAACCCACTCCAGAGAGGGCGAAAACGTGTTTGTCACATGATCAAAATCGCTTATAACTCAATAGGTAACTGATTGATCAAAAAAGGGAAAACACAGTTCAATTCCAAATCGCTTCCATGGCCGGGCTTTCCAATTTTATATCTTTCTGTTAAACAATGAATTTGTAAATGTGTCAAAACGTTTTGCGCTTGTTGAGCAGAGCAGTTAAAAACAGCCTTAAAGGATAACATAATTTTTTTTCATTTATTTAGAAAAACCCAAATTATCAACATAACAGTTTATCTTTTAAACTCTTTCATTTGTAAGACTTGTTAAAAATGTGGAACTTCAAAATTTCAACTTATGGATTTTTTATTTATAAATTAATTTAAAATGCATGAGTATTGTACTGAATAATTATTATGACGGGCTGCAATGGATGGAAGTAAGTAGATAAATTAAAAATATAAAAAAGAAATATATGTCATTTTATCAGAGCAGTACTTTTGAAAATTAAAGACACAAAGACTTCTTTATTTCAATCCAAAAATATTAAAAGAAACTTTCTGTTAAATTTTCCACATAATTAACCTTGAATTATAAAAAGCATATGCAACAGTGTGGTCAATGAAAGGACCAGGAAGTTTTAAGAAAAAAAATATCCATCCTCTAAATATTACATTCTCACCAAAACTAATTTTTCCAGCACAACAGCATCACCTCAAAACACTCATCCACTGCAAAGGAAAAAAATAAATAAATAAAATAAACCCTTGATTCGACTGCCAAAGACGAGACACTAAATTATGGCAAGCAGAAATATGGAATTGACAAGGAATTCTCAAGGAAAATTGATTCAGCAAAGCAATAAGAGTATCATGTATGATGTAATAATGTTTTGGACACTTGCAAAGCATGAGTGATTATGGAACCAACTGCAGCCAATGAAAAAGACAGGCCACAGTACATTACTGATCTTGGTTGATTTTCAGCCTATCTTGATTACATAGTAGCTCAACAATTGGTGGAAACCAGTCTGTCTCTTTTATTAGCTACAAACCGACCTTATACTTAAACATTTCCCCACACTGCAATGGTCAAGTTTTAATTTTAGTATACTAAGCAGCGTTCGAAATCCTTGGTGGTCCGCTGGTCCGAGACCACTAAAAATTCAATTGGACCACTAATTTAAAAAAATTAGTGGTCCGCAGGACCAGTAACTTTTTTCCCTCTCTGACAGGTAAACATAAATTTTCCCGTCCCTGAGAAAACCTCAACAAAAACACAAACCACAGAATTTTATTTAAAAAAATAAATAAATAAAAAATTGCATTAAAACTTACAGTCAGTTGAAATAAATAATTGAAATAAAATATATAATTAATAATTTTATACTTTTAGTTTATGACTGTTTATTTAATTTTTAGCAAATTATAATTTTACATTTTATTATACCAAAAATTTTGTGTAACTGAAAGGAAGTTTGGTTTATATTCGAGGAGGATTGGGGGGGGGTCACTCAAAGGGTTAAAGGTACTTAATAACTTAATAGAATTTTATGTAGCGGGCCAGTGACGATGTCTGCAGACCACTAAACTCTGATGTTTACTAGTCCTTGGGGCCAGTGACTTTTTTTTTTATAAATTCTACCGCTGCTAAGTATACTTAAGTAAAAAATATTTTACTTAAGTTATCCTTTTATTTACAGAGCCCAAGACTAAATATGATGTTGTGAACCAGTTGGCGGATTCAGAGTGCAAACAGCAATGAATAATCAAGTTTGACAGCAATATTCAATCAAGTTTGTAAAATGTATAAATTCATGTGTTGTGATGGACGATGTAAATGAATTATTTTACTTAATTTATTATTCTTTTGTTTTAATTTTGTATAACTTAAATATTGGTACAGGACTAATGTTTGTATAAATTATAATGATAATGTTTGTGTACTTAAATGTATAAATTTTATCAATATCACTATTATAAAAATAAAATATTTTACCTAATTCTGTATTACCATTCATTTGATGTTATTTTGTATAAGTTAACTGTATGTAAAGCTGTTTAAAAATTGCCATCTAATGCTAAATTACCATCATCAGCACACTTGCTCAGACTCTGAGGGTGCTACTTACAAGGAATGTGCCCTTACAGGGCATACTCAAAATATATTGAAAAAAATGCTAGTGAAACTACTCATGTATGCAATAAGGAATCAGTCAAATTTAACGGCGAAATTTCTGTAGAAAGTCTGTAAAAAAATATAATACTTTTTAATATTTGGCGCGAAAATACGAAAGTGACATGCGATTTGGGAAGCAGGATTTTTCCTCGCCAAAAGCAAATGATTTTAATGCATCTGAAAATTGTTTATTAATTGTTTTTTAGAATGCGCAGTTTTTAATGAATTTAAACTTAATCAATGAAAGAGGTTATTATATATTTTTTATGTTACATATATATGTTGCTTGTTGCTGTAGTTATTTAATTTTATCACTGCAAAAATATTTTCTATGCTTTGCAAGTTACAAATATCTATTTTAAGTTATAGTCCGCTGACATTTGATTGCCATAATACATTTCCATATCGAAGACGAAGTCGTTTCCATAGCAACAAAATCAAATTGACAGTGCTCTATCTGTCTTATTTTTGAGCTTGAAATAATTTAAATCAATTTAAATTTTGTTTTAAATCATAAAATATGATATTTAAATTTTATCATAAATACATTTAAATATATATGACAAACTATAGTTAAAACAAACTAAAAATTTCAAAACTATAGTTAAAACAAATAAAAAATGACAAAACTAAAGTTATTTAAATTAAACTTACTTGAACAAACTCAACATAAAAGCCTATTTTTTTTTTCATCACCAAGCGGTGATAAATCGCCAAATAAACGAAAATTTCGTTATTTTTTTTACGGACGCTGTATCGGGGTTCCGCCAAAAATTTTTTTATAAACATATATATCCATATGAGAAGAACAGTCTATAATTTTTTCAGATTTTTTTTGAGTATGCCCGTATGGAGACCTTCCTTGTTAGATCATAAAGAAAACACTGACATAAACAGTAAATTATGGAAATTTCTGAAAATTTGTATTAAAAAAAAACTCTTGCTTTTCCTTCTTTTCAATGATTGTATTTAAAGATCTGTATTTGAATGATATTTGCAACCACTTGCACATGCGCAATTAGGAATAGGAATTACAGTGTATTTCTTTGAATTTAACATACAGTTGCAGTGATCTTCAGATAAATAATAGGGAGATAGTACAACAGCATCCTTTTTCAGTATTCAAAATTTAAATTGAACAAATGTATGTAATTTAAATTATTTGATGCATTGTATAGAATAGAAACAAATACAGCTGTAATGTTCCAAGGAGCATATGATGTCAGTGCCCACCTGTTGTGTGATCAAAGCCAAAATTTAATCAGCTCTTAAAAAATAAATAAATAAAATCTATGTGTATTATATAAATTAAGTTTAATGCAGTTTCATCCCATAGATACACAAAGATCATAAAAAAAAATGCATAATATCAGTGCTACTTCCATGGCAGTTTACAAAGATCCTAATAAGCAATAATTTGCATTGACATCTATTTTAAGTATGAAGTTTTATGGAAGTCTGTGTCTTAATTCTGAATTACAACACTCACAAAATTTGTGTAACACATAGACTGACAGTGATGTAAAGTTAATCAAATCTGTTCCAGACATACCAAACCATATAAATCCATAAATTAGAATTTGGAAAATTTTCACGAATCCATTAGAGTATGAAGTTTTATTGAATTCTGTGTTTTAATTCTGAATTACAGCACCCACAAAATTTAGGTAACTCATAGACTAATAGCGATTCAAAGTTAATCAAATTGTGTTTAGAATATACCAAAACGTATAAATCCATCATAAATTAGAAGTTGAAAATTTTTACGAATCTATTGAAGTAAAAAATGTATGCAGAATTGCAGATGTTGCATTCTATGAAGTAAAAGAAATTTTACTTTAAAAGCATTATATTCATTTCAAAAATTAAATGTGAAATGCATTTTAAATGAATAGAGTTTGATCAACTATTTTAGGTTTCTATCTTATAAATACTATTGTGTGATACAGAATATGTAATTGTTGGTCCTGTGTGTTTGATGTTCATCCTATGTAACTGATGAAATGAATTAATTCTTTCTATAAAATAAAATACAGAAAAATTAGAGTACAAAATTGTTACATTTATATGTAAAAAAATCTTTTGTTTTATTTAAGTAAAATGCATTTATTTATAGTTTTTATAATCGATTTGCTATTTTACAAATTTGATTATTTTAATTTTGAAAATTTACTTAAAAAATAACAGAACTTTATTTTGCTACATTCAAACAAGATGCATGAATATACAATTTTTTAATTAGTTAAGAGCATTTAAGACAGGGCACGAAATTTCCGCTCGCTATTAGTGAGTAAATATTTAAGGTTGGCGAGTAAGTTTCGTCTTTTAAAATGTTATGCTTCAAATCAAACTATACATACTCAGAATATCATGCTTCAATTCTGCGACACGCGGAAGGGTTTTAAAATCATGCCATGGCATTTATCTTCCCAAAGAAGAAAAAATGCATCATCAACCACTTCCCCACCGTCGCCCATGGAAAAGACAATGATAAAGTTAAATCTAAGGATTTGCTGAAAAGTTTAAAGGATTATAAATTTCTTAAAGTTCTGTATTTCCACTTGGATTTCTACAGGAAATTGAACCCTTTAAGTGTGGCATTACAAAACAAGGATCTTGTCATTTCATCATTGAAAATAAACATTGAACATTGCATCTCATTTCTGGCAGATCTCGAATCTAGTGTTGGACCTAGAGAACAAGAGATTTTGGACCAACTATCCATCTCAAGGATGTGCAGCTGACAAATACTAAAAATGAGCAATAGTTTCAGACTTTAAGAGGGAGATTAATTAAACATGCAAAGATATATATCACAGAAAGACTGCAATCTATGTTAACAGAAGTGTTAACATCTCTGCATGTTTTTTGACGTTTTGGATTGGCCTCCCAAAGAAAAAATTCTTTAATTTGTGATAGAAGAAATAAAGAAGCTCTCCTTGAACCCAAGTCTCTTTAACCCTTTCGCGGTCAGTGTGCTTAAAAAAAGGACACCTAATTTTAATTCCAAAACTGAAAAACGGCACCAAGAATATTTAATTAAAATTTTCTTTTTATAATGTACGTGAAAATAAGCAAATTCACGCGCCGGAAAGGGTTAATCAAATATTGTATTGGCTGGGAGGGTAGAATTTAAGTTTGTGTTCCCTTAACTAACACTGAAAGATATGCGGGAGAAATTTTCAGTGAAAAGTGTTCAGCAAGATTTCCCAATTTTCTCCAGATTCTAACATTTTGTGCTGTTCTACTAGTGGCACAACTTCGTGTGAGAAATGCTCAGTGCTGTAGTTGGGTGGGAACGTCGTTCCCAGAAATATTTGGTTTGTTACTGTAAAGAGAAAAAAATTGCATACAAGCACAATCTTTTTTTCAAGCAAAACGATAATTTATGCTAATTTTAAGCAGATCCGTTTCACTTACATTCATAAGCTGTGTAAGACCTCTCTTAATTTTTTTTCTCCTGAACTATACGTGAAACCTTGGTAGTGATCAGGAAGAAAATTAGCAGACGAGACAGCTCGTCGTAAATCAGAGAGAAACACCTCTCATCATCGTTCTTTTGGAAACTTCTAGGAAAGATGTGCCAATAAGTAATACTAGCCGGAATGACCGAGCTAAGCTTGGTCAAAATTAGCTTTCTGTTTATCTCGATATATTTTCCCCACTGAATCATTCTTGCTGTTTTAGATGCAATTAGCTAGACCGTGAAACATAGTGACCCAAAATGACCCAATAATCAAATTTTTTCGAACATGCGACCTATCACAATGCTCTTCTCGAGCCTGAAAACGATGGAATACAAAATTTAGTGAAAATCGTTAGTCGTTTACTAGGTAAAATAAGCTTGATCCACGTTGATTCAAAAAACCACTAACCGAAATTCATTGACAGCACGACAGCTATTTCAATGGTCTTTTTGTACTGTGAAACGGTATAACAAAAAAAATTGCCAAAATTGTTTGAATGTTTTTGAGATGCCGTTAGCTTGACTCTGACCCATTATCACCAAAATGACCCACTAATAGAATTTTCTTGAGCATGCGACCCAGCCCAATGGTTTTATCTTGTCCAGAAACGGTGTAGTACAAAGTTTTGTCAAAATCTTTTGAGCAGTTTTTTAGATACAGTTAGCTTAATCGTGATCCATTAGGATCTAAAATGACCCATTGATTGAATTTTCTTGAACGTGCGAGCCTGCCCAATGCTCTTATCATGCCCGGAAACGGTATTATACAAAATTATGTCAAAATGTTTTGAAGCGCTTTTTAAATACAATTAGCTTGACCCTGATCCATTGTGATCCAAAATGACCCCCTAATCGAATTTTGTTGAACATGCGACCTAGCCCAATAGTCTACTCGGGCCCGAAAACGATAGAATACAAATTTAGTCAAAATCGTTTAAGCCGTTTTTTAGATACAATTAACTGGACCCTGACACATTTTGACCCAAAATGACCCACTAATCGAATTTTCTCGAACATGTGACTTAGCCAAATTCTCTTCTCATGCCCAGAAACGGTATACGTAATGTAAAATTTGATCAAAATGTTTTGAGCATGTTTTTAGATTCAATTAGCTTGACCCTGGCCCATTGTGACCCAAAATGACCCACTAATTGAATTTTCTCGAACATGTGACTTAGCCCAATGGTCCTCTCATGACCAGAAATGGCCGTATATTAAAAAATTTTGTCAAAATGTCTTGAGCTGTTTTTTAGGTATAATTAGCTTGACCTTGACCCATTACGACCCAAAAATGACAGACTAATCGAATTTTCTTGAACATGTTACCCATCCCAATGGTTTTTTTGTTGCCCAAAAATGGTTAGATACAAAATTTAGTCAAAATCGATTGAGCCATTCTCTAAATATAATTAGCCCTGACCATTTATGACCCAAAATGACCCTCTAACATTTCTCGAACACGAGACGAATCCAAATTGTCTTTTCGTGACCGAAAACAGTAGGGTGAAAATTTCGTCAAAATCGTTAGAGCCGTTATCTAGATTAACTTAGCTTGACCCACTGTGACCCAAAAATGACCCACTAATCAAATTTCCTTGAACATGTGACTTTGCTCAATGGTCTTCTCGTAATCCAAAGCTGTAGAATATAGAGTTTAGTGAAAATCGTTAGAGCCGTTTTTTAGATAAAAATAGCTTGACCCACTAATCGAATTTTCTCGAACACGTGACCCATCCCAATGGTCTTTTTGTACCCGAAAATGGTTAGATACAAAATTAAGTTAAAATCGATTGAGCCGTTCTTTAGATATAATTAGCTTGACCCTGACCAATTATGACCCAAAATGATCCACTAATCGAATTTACTCAAACACGAGACCCATCCCAAATGGTCTTTTAGTGCCCGAAAATGGTTAGATACAAAATTTAATCAAAATCTATTGAGCCGTTCTCTAGATATATTTAACTTGACCCTGACCCATATGACCCAAAATGACCAACTAATAGAATTTTCTTGAACACGAGACCCATCCCAATGGTCTTTTCGTGCCCGAAAATAGTAGGGTGCAAAATTTCGTCAAAATCGTTAAAGAACTTATCTAGATAAACTTAGTTTGACCCACGGTGACCCAAAAATGACCCATTAATCGAATTTTCTCGAACATGTGACTTAGCCCAATAGTTTTCTCGTAATTCAAAATTGTAGAATATAGAGTTTAGTGAAAATCGTTAGAGCCGTTTTTTAGATAAAATTGGCTTGACCGACAGTGACTCGAAAATGACCCACTAATCAAAGTTTCTCGAACATGTGACCTAGCCCAATAGTTTCTTCGTGTCGAAAAACGGTTGGATGTGAAATTTGGTCAGAATCGATTGAGCTGTTTTTTAGATATAATTAGCTTGACCTTGACCCATTACGACCCACTAATCGAATTTTCTCGAACACGTGACCTAGCCCAATGGTCTTATCATGCCTGAAAATGGTAAAATACAAAATTTCGTCAAAATCGATTGAGCCGTTCTCTAGATATAATTAGTTTGACCTTGACCCATTATCATGACCCAAAATGACCCACTAATCGAATTTTCTCGGACACGAGACTTATCCCAATGGTCTTTTCGTGCCCGAAAACAGTAGGGTGCAAAATTTCGTCAAAATCGTTAAAGAAGTTATATAGATAAACTTAGTTTGACCCACGGTGACCCAAAAATGACCCACTAATCGAATTTTCTCGAACATGTGACTTAGCTCAATAGTTTTCTCGTAATACAAAACTGTAGAATATAGAGTTTAGTAAAAATCGTTAGAGCCGTTTTTTAGATAAAATTGGCTTGACCCATAGTGACCCAAAAATGACCCACTAATCAAAGTTTCTCGAACATGTGACCTAGCCCAAAAGTTTCTTTGTGTCGAAAAACGGTTGGATGTGAAATTTCGTCAAAATCGATTGAGCCGTTTTTTAGATATAATTAGCTTGATCTTGACCCATTACGACCCAAAATGACCCACTAATCGAATTTTCTCGAACACGTGACCTAGCCCAATGGTCTTATCATGCCCAAAAATGGAAAAATACAAAATTTCGTCAAAATCGTTGGAGCCGTTTTTAAGATAAAATTTACATACACACACAATTTTTGCTCGCATTATAGTATAAGATATGGATTTATTCCTGTTGTTTCAATTTATTTTGATTCATAATGAAAAATGTTACTATGAGATTGATAAAATATTGCTTTTAGACAGTGTTGGGCAGAATATGATTGCAAAGTAATGAAATTACAGATTAAAATACATTATCTCCTCAGAATGCAATTGATTAACATGTAATGCATTACAAATTAATTTCAATTACGCTTTTGAAATGTATAATCTGATTATCGTGTAACAGGTTGCAAATCAATTCACATTTTATCTTTTAAAATTTAATTAGATTATTTTGTAATGGATTACAAGATGATTCAGATTACACTTTTAATTGTATAATTCAATTAAACCTGTAATCGATTACAAGATGATTCAGATTCGATTTTTAATTATATAATCCAATTAACCTGTAATCGATTACAAGATGATTCTGATTACTTTTTAAATTATAGAATCCAGTTAACTTGTAATGGATTATAGGTCAATTCTAATTAAATCTTTAAAAATATAATTTAGATTAAATTCTAATGTATTACAAGTTAATGTCAATTACATTTGTTCAGAATCCAACTTGGTTAACGTGTAATGTAATACAACTAACTCTAAATTACATTCTGTGAAATATATTTTAAATTAAATTGCAATCAATTACGAGATAATTCTAATTGCATTTTTAAAAATATAATTTAAAGTAAATTCTAATGTATTACAAGTTAATGTTTATGTGTGTTCAAAATACAATTTGGTTAACATGTAATGTAATATAAATAAATCTAAATTACATTCTATGAAATGTATTTAAGTTAAATTGAAATCAATTACGAGCTAATTCTAATTTCATTTTAAAAATTGATATGAAAATTACTTGTAATTCATTGCAAGTTAATCCCAGTTACGTAAGAATGTAACTAAATTTATAAGTAACTAATTATATGTCAGAAAGTATCAATTTATAATGTTATAAAAACATAACAGAATTTTTTAAATAAAATTGCATATTTACTAATTATCTAATAATTTTTACGTAATTACTCATTTTCTAGAAATATGTTTATTTTTTGAAATATGTTGTTATAGAGATATGTTGATAAATTTGCCATTGGAATTACACGTAATTGTAATTATAAGTTCTCAATTATAATTACAATTATATAATGATAATCATGGCATTTATAGTTACAATTACAATCCTAATTGCATTTCAAATTTAAATTATCATTACACGTAAACAAAATTATAATTTTCTCAATTATAATTACAATTATATAATGATAATCATGGCATTTATAATTACGATTACAATGCTAATTGGATTTCAAATTCAGATTATAATTACACGTAATCGTAATTATAGTTTTCAATTATAATTACAAGTATATATTGATAATCATAGCATTTATAGTTACAATAACAATGCTAATTGAATTTCAAATTCAGATTATAATTACACATAATCTTAATTATGATTTTCTCAGTTATAATTACAATTATATAATGATAATCATGGCATTTATGGTTACGATTACAATGCTAATTGAATCCCAAATTCAGATTATAATTAATATGTAACTAAAATTATAATCCCTTACATGCCACTACATTGTAATCAGATTGCGAATTTGCCCAACTCTGCTTTTAGCTGGATGCTATACAAGTACAATACTATAAAAACTAGAATGTAATATAACAGTTAATTGAAAAATATCGGCTTTTAGCTAGATGCTTTACATTGGATTTTGGCTTAGTAAAAATCCAGTAGCATCAACATCTACTCTATGCAAAGGTGTGTTCCCACAAATATTATTTTCCAACTACAGCACTGGAAATGCTTCAGCTGTCACAACAGACTCGAGACTGCATACAGGAACTTTCTGATGGTTGAGACTCTGGATGATTTGCTCAGAATTTCTATTAATGGACCCAACCTGACAGAGCTTGACCCTACAGCTGGGATTTACAAATGATATTTCAGTGCAAAAAGGCAGCGCTATACAAACATGAAGTGCTAAAAGTATAGGAACTTTTTCTTTCATGACTTTTTAGTGGTAGGTGACATTTTCTGCAACTATTGAAACCTTATGGCAACCATTTTTTTGAGTTAATATTATTTTTTTTATTTTTTTTTTCAGCAAATATGTTTCGATTTTTCAATTCCTTCATTCTTTATGATTTTGGTCGCCAGAAAGTTCTTCATACTACATCTGTTAACATTTTAAAAATTGTTCATATTTTTCATGAATGTAAAATATTCTGCATTTAACAATGGTTAATTTAAATTCAGTTTGTAATAAATAATTCATTTTTTGGGCAGGTGAGGTTGTCAACGTTGCTGTCTGAATGAATGTAAAACAGTGGCAAGCAAACATTTTAGTCTGTCTAGTACCTTTTCAGCTGAAATTTCATGCCCTGATTTAAGACATGTATATTTGAACTTCAAAGTGATTTCAATTGAAAACAGAATTTAAAATCTACAGAGAATTCCATAAAATAATCTTTATACATTTCAATACAGTTGTACAACAAATTAAGTTTTGCTAAACGAAACATAGCCATGGAACATTTTTTATCGCTGCATAGGCTATACAAATTTTAATGCTAGAACAAAATTGAATCTTCACAATCATCTTTCTGTTAGATACCTCCAAAGTTTATTTAACTTTGTTCATTTTGAAATATTTGTGGATGCAACAGATGTATGTTTTTAAACAAAAACTTTTGCCCAGCAATGCATTCAATGGATTTGTTTGTATGAATGAAATTTGATTAAAAGAGTATAACTCATCTTTTCATATTCTGAAGAAAAGGTTTTACTTTGGAGATAATGATGTGTTGTTAAATATGGGGGGGGGGGGGATGACATTGCAGATGTTTATATTGTTATAAAGAAATATACAGATTGGGTGGCAGAAAATGGACCAATAAAATGGTTTTTATTGGTCAGTTGACTGTATAGTAGTTTGTTTACAGGTGTTTTTATTTTTTGTGTTGAGCTAGAATTAATTTTTCTTTTTTAAATCGTATTTTGAAAATTTTCACATTTTACTTAATATGAGTTACAATAAAAAAGAAAGAACCAGCATTCTCTAGAAAAATTGTATTATAGTAAAATAATACAGTAGAACCTCGATTATCCGAAGTAATTGGGACCGACCCTCTTTCGGATAATTGAGAAAGCTTCCATTTTAAGATTAAGGAGAAATATATGCAATATTTCTTATTATGGTAACAAGTGCTTAATATAAATAAAGCAATAGCAAAATAGAAACAAGAATAAATTACTGAATTTTAATTTTGAAATTATGTACTTTTTACAAATATCACAAGGGTTTAAAAAAATGTTTTGTTTGTCAGTTTCAATTGCCTTTGCTTTGAAGCTCTATCACGGAGTTTTTTAATATTTTTAGTTCACCAGTATCACAATCTTTCAGCTGCTCCAGCCAGGCCAAACCTTTTGTAAAACATTAAAAAGCTTCCAGAATTGCTAATTTGTTCGTTTTCTTCGTTTCACTCTGCAGCTTACTGGAGCTCAAGTTAAGTTCAAAGGAACTCTAATAAAGGGGATCGAAAATATTTATGCGTATTCGTTGTGCAGAAAGGACTGCTTGCACACAAGGAATATGATAGTTGAAAAAAAAAAAGCTTTCGAAATGGATTTTGCACACAAGGAATGTGATAGTTAAAGCTTTAAAAATGGATTTTTTTTTTTTTTTTTAATAATGAAAGATATTATTCTACAAGTTATTGCTTTTAATAACTCAGTATCACTCACATCTTAAAACAAAAAATGTTGAGAATGTTATTTTTTAATGCTAAATCATTTTTATAACTGTGAAATATTTCTATAAAATTTCATTGTTCTGAAAATCATGTTGTTCAAAATGTGTTATTTGAAATTATTGATAGTTTATTTAATGATAGAGCAATGAATGAGCTTGAATTTGCAGTTGCCTGTTGTATTAAGTGCCCCAGGTTCCATGAACCCACTGTTCGATGTTTTTAACTTAATGAAAATTGCTTTTGAATTTTTGAGGCATGATATTCCATGATTATCTTAACAGTTTCGTCTTGAAGGGGTGCAGTTGTACAAGTAGCTGTTAAGAGGCTACTTCATTCGCACAAAAACACCCGCTCGCTAATGACATCTTATCTTAATCTTATAGGACAATTTTTTTTTTTAAATATTGGGTTTGCATTTCAATTTTAAATGATTTTTGTATTGGATAGCTGAGGTCGGTCTCTTCAAAGATCCTTTTTTACTTTTACTTTCGAACCCAGTTTTGAAAGTGAAAGTATCCTCATAAAAAAAATCTGCAGACAAAATTGAAACATTAAAAAAAGGTCTTTGTAGTGATCTCACTTAAAAATATTTAAATGCAAATGACATATTTAAAAAAAAAATTCTCCCTAGGATTAACATTAGCGAGCAGCTGTTTTCACATGATTGAAGTTGCCCCTTAATGAATTAAGCTCATTCATTATTGCATGGGAATTCCAAATGAGTTTGTATTGCTGAGCGTTATAGAAGCAACCCACAGCAATCTCTGCACATTTAATTTTTAATCCTGAATTCCATAAAACCCCATAGGAAGTTCTAAAATGCTTACGAAATACAGCAATAGATAGCAGACAATTTCAGTTTTTAAATATTCATTGCAAAATCCTTTTTTTTTTTTTTTTTTTTTTTTTTTGTGATTTATTTCTGTTCTGCATAAGGGAAGATTTTCTCAAAGAATTTCTTATCTTGGATCTAAACAAAAATATTTTTTTCTTTTTTTAACTTTCTCATAAGGTATCCAAAGTTTGAAGAAAGAAAAAAAAACTTAATAATGTTTTATTGTTTGTATCAGAGTCATTTTGTAATAAATGCAAGTATTTTTGAAATTCAACATTATTTGTTCTTAATAATCTGTTTTAAATGCAAATTATGTTTTCCCATCTGTTTAAAAATAATTCATGCATAAGGTGAAAAAATATTAGAATTAGACTTGTCTCAATGGCAACAATTGATATGAAATACCTTTTTTATTTATAATTGATTTTTTTTTTTTTTATCAGTTTCTTAAAAAAATATTAATAATCCTTTAAAATGTCTTGAATAATTCTTATCATGTAGTTTGAAAATGAAAAATGTATGCAGATGAAGAATGTGAGGAATGTACATATTAATAATCTTAGTGGCATTTTAATATTTTGCTAAAAAAGATTCTGAAGAAATTGTGTATTCTGGGTAAAAATGTGTAGGCATAAAATAGCTATGCTGATAATAGAAAAAATTATGAGCTGGTTTTATGGTCTAGGGTTAAAACAGTTTTTAAAATATCTCTCTCTCTTAAATACCTATTAAATTTCTTTTGATTAAATCAATATTTCTTTTAAGAACCTATTGTAAAATTTAAGCGTCATGCTTTACATGGAATTTTAACTTTTATAGTAAAACACATGGGTGTAAGCAGGATTTTCATTAGAAGGGGGGGGGGGGACAATACAATAAAATTGTAATCATGCAATAATTCATTCAATAGCAATCACAGACAGCTTTTATATTTAGATTTCTTTGTATTTAAAGAAAAATACCTCTTCAAAATTTAGGGGGCTGCTATTGCTATGGCCCTCCCCTGCATCGCTTCTACATATGCGCATGGTAAAACCACCATTCATCTCAAGCAGTGTTCGAAATTTGCGGCCACTAGTCATCAAATGCAACTAAATTGTTGCATTTGACGACTACAAAATTATTCTCAGTTGTCAAATTTGACGTCTAACTTTAAAAAAAATAATTATTAACTATTATTTTAATAATTAACACACCCACACACACAAATGAAAATAAATAGTGCCCCTTTTGTTTTCATGTTATGAGATTCAAATGTAGATGCAATATAGGTTTTTTTTTAACTAAATTCAATTGCAATTATCAAGACTGGATAAAATTTTGTTTTACATGATTAAGTGTATTTTTCTATTGATTTCTAAATGTAGCAATAACTAAAAATGCTTTTCATCAGTTTTACAGTTGCTTCAATTATTATAATCTTGGAGATTAAGAACTTCAATAATTTTAAGTAAAAACAAGTATTTCTGCTTTTCTAAAAAGTAGCATTCAATATTACAGTAATGTTAAAAATGAATTTTAGAAATTGTAACTATAAATTTTAATTTCACATTTAAAATTTTTACAGAAGTTGTCATTTGATGCTTACCTTTTATTTCCCGATTTCCATCACTGGTCTTAAGTAAACTCAGGAAAAGACTCATATGGTTAGAATACTTTTTATTAAATCCCTTTACAATAAAATAAAGTATTTTATCTTTTAAAACTTTTTCTTTGGCATGTATAAGAGTCAAAATTAAATTTAATAAAGTATCACTAGCTTCTGTTAATGTTAAATATTCAACAACACCAAAAAACCTGGCACAAAGTTCTAATTCATTTATACATTGCTTTATTCTAGCATTATGAACATACAACCTGAAATATAAAAGTAAGTTAGAAAAACAAAATCATTTTGTAATACTATATTTCATAGTGATTTTTAATTTAAAGCAAAAGGTGATTTATGAAAAAGGTAATTTATGAAATAAAATAAAAGGTTTAATATTCTATTTAAAACGGAAAAAAATCATTAACTTTTTAAAATATTTTTCTAAAAAAAGCTTGACAAGTAAAGGTTAATCTTATTATTTATCATTTTATTTGATAAATAACTACTATCACAAGAAATTGAGTCATGTCTGTGGGCAGAAAATTAATATCTTTGTAATTATCTCGAAAGATGTCAGAGAGAAAAATGTTTTACTGTTGTGTGAAAGAGTAGCTTATTAAGTCACATTAAAAGAGCATAACGTTGCAAATTGCAAGTATTATCTATGTAAAACATTTTTTTTTTTTAAACTTGAAAAATATTGTGAACATGTAGTTTGTGCCATCAATTCCATGGATAACGATTATAATAAAATAGAAATAATGATTATAGGTAAAATTACATGTAAGGATTATAAAATAGTAAAATTAAATAATATTAATTACACAAAACTTAATTCCACAGCATTATTTAATTCAGTCTATTATTTATTGTGTTACGGTTACAAATGATTTATATAAAAAAAAATAATAATAAAATGTTAGGTCTGTGGGTATCACAGCGATGAACTTAGGATCTCCTTACATAATGTTGAAATGCAATTCTAATAATCTAATAATCATGATCTGGGAAAATACTGGCATTATATTAGATAAATGTAAAAGCATATACACATATTTTTTTTCACCTTAATTTGAAATTTGTCTTTCAAAGATTTCCAGTCCTGGAAATAAATAAGAAAGAAAAATCTTGCATCAAGCATAGATTATGAAATACTTTCCAACTTAATTTAAGATTTAAAATACTGTAATGAAACTTCCACATTTAGTAATGGGAAAGATGATATCTAAGTAGTTAATAATTTGGAAACTACTTAACACATTAAAAAACCCAATGTCAACAATTACCATCTATAATCGGAAAAGTATTAGAATTCTTTTGTGAAGTTCTATATATTATAGGATCTATAGATTTCTATACATACTACATAGTATGCTCAAGTCTAGTTTAGTTTGGAAACGCACAGCACAGTTGAAAATTCCTGTGAATAAACTAAAATATATTGGACTTCTTTTGTGCAGCCCTGTATGATCTATGGTATTTGTATACATCAAGTAATATACAAAATATCTTATGCAAGTACACCAAGTATATGCAAAATATAGCATTTTGTAGTGCACTCCCTGTAAGTAAATTATAAATGTTACACACTTAATTTTCAATACTGAGCAGGTCACAGTAATCTTCAGTAACATATATCAATTGAGGACTAAAAATGTAAAATGTTGAAGTCCAAAAGAGGGAGTTTTTCAAGAGAGCGAAAAAAAGAAAAACTCCTACTTTTGGTATACTTAACGTTTTCCTCTTTACTCCTTTTGGGCTCTTAGTTCAACACTTTAAAATGTAGGTACCTAGCTTCCTTTCATTTAGTATTTAAATACATAATATTATCATTTGTAAACATTGCTCTTATTTATTTATTTAATGTTTTTGCCCTTGCTTAAAAATACGCCACTAATGTAAACAATAACGACATAATCAAGTTGTGTAATGCCTACCAGTCGCTGCACATCTTATCATTGGCACTCTCAGCATTCTCCACTTCACTAAGTGTGGTACATTCAGCGTTCTCTTCACTTCACAAGGCACATTCAACCAGCGAAATTTTCTAATCTTTTTTGAACTATTTTTACTAGGGCTGGCATTTCAAGTGTTCTCTTGTTTGTTAAGTTTTGTATTTAAAACATTTTTTTTTTGTAAAAAAAAAAAAAAAAAAAAAAAGATTTTAGATTTTTTGATACTTTTAGCATTTTCCATTTTTAGTCCTCAATTATGTATCTATCTGGCTAATATTTATGCAAGTTAGAGCGAAGAGAAACTGAAGCACTTTTCAACTATGTTGGAAAGTGTTTAAAAGTGCTGCCCCCCCCCCCCCCCCCCTACTAATTCTGCAATAATTAATCACTTAGAAAAGGTATAGTAAATCATTAAAAAGAAAAATTTTCAATCTGATGATTTTTTTGGGAAGATATAAATAAAAGTTCATTATGTGGATTTAATATTATCATTGTCGAACTTTGACCTTTTCTAACTCTATGAAGATTCATGAAAAAGTATATAAACTGTACTTTTTTCTGGGCTGTCTTGATTGAAGGAGCTCAAATATAGTGTTAAATGTAGGTATTACTGTTTCAAAATTCAAAATTGGTTCAATTTCTAATATGTAGACAATTCCCGGAGAATAATTTATGCATAGTATTATATGAGGGGCGCACAACCATAGTAGACCAAGTCCATGTTGAAAAAAAAAATGATAGTTTCATTTAAAAGGTGCATAAAATCTGTAGTACCCACTCCCAGAGTGAACTACGTCTGTAAACAAATGACATATATGATAACGTATGTGAAAACAGATTTGGTTCGCTGTGGGAGTGGATAAAACAGATTTTATGCACCTTCTAAATGGACTATTTCATTTTGTTTTCAAAATGGACTTGGTCTACTATGCTTGAAAGCCCCTCATGTAGGCATTATTCCCTTTCGATTGGTACCTATGTATATTTTTTCGTTTGTTGAAGTGCAGCAGAATTAGTTGGATGTGATATTTTTTTTTTTTTTTTTTTCCAGAAAAGTACATTGGAGATCGTTGAATGTGTTTCAGGAAATTTTTCTATACAGTAGTTTATTATAAAATATAAAAAGATTAAAAAAGAAGTATACAGTAAAACTTCAGTTGTTCAAGGACCGCGCTAAGAAATTAAGACTATTAGCCAAATTTGAAAATTATTAGCCAAAAGTGTATGTATGCATATATTTTATTATATATACATATAGGTATATATGATATACATATGTTACATATAGATATATATCATGTGTATAATATTAATTATTATAAGGTTATAAGATTATTACTAATTATAAGATTATTATAAGGTTACTTTTTAGTAACCTTATAATAATTATTCTTAAAAGGAGTTTTCTAAAAAGTTTAATTGTCTAATTATTATTTTTTTTAATTCTCCTAATATAGTTTTTATTATATTAAGAATAATAAAAAAAATTATTCATATTTTTATTTCTCATACATTTCTCTCGGATCTTCATGTAGTTACACGCCAGAGGTGATTCTGAGTAGAATTTTTTTTAATGAAATTCACAGCAAATTTTCTGAAAGGTTACAGCAGAGCACCGGAAGGGGGGGGGGGGATAACCTCCGGGCACTACACTGTAAAAAATTTTGGGCTATGTTGCACCAAAAAGTGGAGCGAATTTGCTGGCTATAAAAAAAAGTGCAAAACTGTACTACATTTTGGTGCTTAGACTTGCACCAAAAAGAAGAAAAAATTGCACCATAAATAAGGGTTTTGAAAAAACCAAGTATTGAGAAAAGGTTGCACTAACAATAGGGGTTTTTAAAAGAACCAAATATTGAGAAAAGGTTGCACCAAAAATAGGGATTTTTAAAGAACCAAATATTGAGAAAAGGTTGCACCAAAAATAGGGATTTTTAAAAGAACCAAATATTGAGAAAAGGTTGCACCAAAAATAAGGGTTTTTAAGAGAACCAAATATTGAGAAAAGGTTTCACTGAAAATAGGAGTTTTTTAAAGCACCAAATATTGAGAAAAGGTTGCACCATAAAACCCCTATTTATGGTGCAACCTTTTCTCAATATTTAATTATTTTAAAACCCTTATTTAGAATCTTCTGTGGCCATTGCTTTTTCAAATTCAATACAACTTCAACATTGCTGTCTTTAACATTTTCAAAGTTGTCATCGAGGAAAGCTAAAAATTCAGAAGTTGACTCCGGTTCTACTGGAGACAGAGATGATTCAATTTTGAATTTATCCTTGTGACAATTAGATAAGTCATCGAAGTCTATATACTCATCAAATTCAATTCTTTGAAATCTAGTAATTCAGATATATGCTTAGTATGAATTAAATTCACTTAAAAATTCTTTATGTATACAGGATAACAAAAGGGAAAAAATAGAGATATATTTACATTTTATTGGATTTTTAAGAACTATACCATTTAAATTTTACAATACTTTCTTCACATAAATCAGCCATATCATCTCAAGTAAATTTTTAGTAAACATGTGTATGATATAATTGCAAAAAAATTATAATTAGTAAAAAAGTTTGAATTATATAACTTTTTACTAAGTATAAATTTTTGTATTTATATCAATGTACTAAAAATATGCTCAATAAAAAAATATTTAAGAAGGTATGGCTAAATTAGTTTAAAAAAATGGTAAAATTTTTAAATGTATAGATCTTAAAAACCCAACAAAATATTAAAATATCTACAGTCTTTTCCCTTGTGTTAGCTTGTATAAATAAAATTATTAAATGAATTCAATTCTATGAAGCAAATATTTCGATTATTAGATTTTAAAGTATTAAATTGCTAAAAAAATTAATCAATGAAATCTCATTTATTTCTAAATTCTGTAGATGAATTTGTTTAAAAAAAAAAAAAAAACTGAAAAATTTCAAAAGATTAATAATTATTTCACATGCTTTTCTTTAATATGTTTTAGAAAGCAATATTATAGAAGACCTCTCTTAAAAAAACTACTCTTTTTTTTTTCCCTTTAGACACAGAACAACAATTATGAATTTTTGTTATAAACTTTTTTAACAATTTTTTCTCCAAACAGCCACAACAAAGGGTTAACTTCAGCTAAAATTCAATATTTTAAAAACTAAGACCTCAAACTTTTAATGAAGCTAAATAGATCTGAATAATTAGCAGAAATTTAAACATTTACCCAGTTTTAGTGTGTAATTTTAATAGATTTACATCTCAGTAGACATAATAAAAAATGTATTTTTAATGCATTCTAATTAATGGAAATTAATTGGAAATGGAAACATTATCAACACAGAACTGAAAAGACACAATTCAAAATCATTGTTAATATTAACTTTTCTCTGGCTTTAGCACACTTACAAACATTTCTAAAGAGAATTATCTAAATCAAACATGGGAATTTGTCATGTTAGTGCTTCATTACACACCATATGAATAACGATATTAAGTAGTGGCCCAATGGACACACACCGGAAAATTGGCAAGTTTATGCTTATAATGCTTATATAGTATTTACAGTAATGTTGAATTATATCTTTTCAATCCTATGTTAATAACATTTTTAACTATAAGAACCCCCCCCCCCCCATCAGAAAAGTGTACCTAAATTCAACACTCAACTATACAGCACCATTACAATAAAAGAACTTCAATATTTAATGTAATACACTTAAGAAAGCTTTTATTATTATAGAAAAAAATTGCTATCACTATGCTTTAAACTCCTTTTCTCTCTCAAATCAAGAAAGTATAGAATTTGCATAATTTGTCTTTTTAAGCGGATCATATTTGAAGGTAATATCCAGTTTTGATGTTTATAGTTGACAGATGTCAGAAATATGCATTAGCCTAATTGCCCATTTTTATTATTATTATTATTATTCTGTAATATTAATTGCAATTTATTGTTTGGCACTCTGATAGTAAATACATTTTGGCTAGTCTCAAAATTAAAAAAATCAGAATCTTAACATTGATTTTTAAGTGTTTATATGCAATAAATGATGCAGAGCTTAGCATCAAATATTTAAGTCAAAATATTGAAATATTATGAAATTGTTTTATTTTCTTTTTTTCCAAATAGGATTCCATTACAGATAGAATTAGTATGTTAACACTTAATGGATGAATCACGTAAATTTACATTTTTATCATTCTGACTTCCAAGAACAGGCCGCATACAACCACAATGTGTCAGAAACTGTTCGGTAAACAAGAAAGACAGACAAAACAACCTGTCTGTTAAGTGTTAACATTAAATATGTACATCTACATGTAGCAAATTCATCACTTTATATGAAAACAGTTAAAGCTGCAAATGTGCCAGAGTTCTGCTAGTATGTACCCAAAAGAAAGGGTACTGTTTTCAGGATATATCTTTAAATGTAAAGAGAATTTGAATTAGATGAATCTTAGACAAAAAACAACAGCATGCATTATCAAAGAAACAGCTAAAAGATTCTTCAAAAAATCTGTACTGTTAATCCTATGGGCAGGTTATTTTCGAATTTCTCATTTCAATTTGAATATTTTTAAACGATTTTTTTTTTGCATAGGATAGCTGAGCTCAATCTTTAATATGAGTATTTTTACTTTTTCGATTTTGGTTGCAATTTTTTTTAAAAAAGGTACTTTCAGTTTCAAAACCGGTTTGGAAACTGAAAGTACCTTTTAAAAAAAAAATCTGCAACCAAAATCGAAAAAGTAAAAAAGAGTCATGTTAAAGATTGGCCTTATCTGGCCTATGCAAGAGAAATCGTTTAAAAATATTCAAATTGAAACGAGAAATTCGAAAATAACCAGTCCATAGGATTAACATTACAGAGTGGGTGTTTTCAAGTGCGCGAAGAATCGCCTTAAGCACTCCATAACACAAGAAAAAACTATACATAGTTAATATGTTTAATAGATCAGTTTAAATGAAAAGATGAACTGGTTAAGGAGGAATTCCAAAATAGAAACATTTTTTTGTGCTCATTTGCTTCTGGTTGGCCATCTGTTTTAAACTTTTTATATACTTACTTTTCAATTAAGATATTTTCTTGTAGAAAAAATTCAATTTGATTTTAATTTTTAACTATAGAAGTTATATTTTTAAAAATACAGTAGAAGATCTTTATAACGCAAACCTAAAAACGCAAGGTTGTGCGTTATATAGAATTTTGCGTTATGTGGATCACATCATTAAATTCACCTTGTAAACATGGCCAAATATATCTGAAACATATTGTAACGGAGCCGATGTCGTAAGGTGGTGTGGTAGCGGGCAACTTCAACGGCCTAGTCTTATCAACATCGAAAAAATATTTTATTGTTTCACAAACAATTAAATAAGAATTTCTTGATTAAATAATTCATAATTACAACATTTTTCATATAAGGGTTCGAGTTCAGCTGACAATAATATATTTATAGAATCAAGTCCAGTCCTCGAATAATAGATCGCTTTCAGTGTAGTCAGTCTCTTACTTATCCAATGTCCACTATTTTCGAAGATAGAGCTCGCGATGCTCGACAGGAATGTCGCACTTTTGTAGGTGTTTAACCGAGGTTTAGGAACCTCCGATCTTCCACTCCGTGATGGAGATATCTTAACAGCCACACCTGGCTTTCGCTTTTCTGTGCTTCGGAGTATGCCCCGATGCCGTCGACCCGTGAGAGATTTCCACTCTGCACGACCAGAAACACCTTGAAGTCTCAACTTCAACAGAAGGGAAAAATTAAGCTCCCGAGAATGCTCTCGCATCCTCTTTTATCAGTTTCGTTTTTCCGTCTAGGACCAAAGCCACTCCCATTAGTCACTCACCATCCGTGGGCCATGATCTCATAGGCCAGCCCTTTCTCTATAGGCTGCCGTCAGGAACTTTCGCGTCCGGCTTCATCTCTGGTTTCACTTTCTACTTTCCCACGGGAACGAGGCCCTCGTGAACATCAAAAGAATATTTCTCTCGCTAGATAAAAGAGTTCCTTTCACCCTAGTGTCATCTGCGAAGATTGATAGAAATTGAAGTATTTGTTTCATGTCTAGCGACATTTTCTAGGACTCTGAAGAAATTTGGAGGCTAGGTGAAAATACATTAGCTTCCCTATGCTGGCTTTTGCCTTGTAAATTGAGAGTTCCAATGTGAGATATCGTCGAATTCTCACAACACCCCTCCCTCAAATCATATTTCGGCTACCAGACGTAATATGCTGTAAGGGAAATGGTTAGCTCATACAATTCAAGTGGCCCATATTTAATTATATCAATTCCTAAAAAAAAACCTTTTCCTGCATTTTATACTTAGCTTGCAAATGCTGGACACATTTGGTTACGAAATTTCTCTTTAACAGACAAAACACATTTATATTTTACACGATTACATTTACACACAAAAAAAGAAAATTAATATATACATATATTTAAGTTGAGTTTGATTCACACAATTCTTTACTAAATCCTTAACTGCTAAAACATGTCACTTGAAAGCTTATCTCTGAATTTAGCATAGTGTTTGGGCCGCGAAGCTTTACGTGTCAAAACGTTTCTATTCTCCACGCCTTTTTCATTAGGTTTCGGTATGTTTACTCTATAGACTTGAGACTTTTCGCGTCTACTTGGGACGTTTGTAAAAAGATTAGTCGCAGAACTTTTATAATCGATTCTCCCCTGATTCATTCTTCTCGTACCCCTTTCATACGACTTATGTCTGGTGGAACCTAATCCTGCATCTCCTGACACTGCATCTCTTTTTAACGTATCTTTATCGCGCCTAGATTTCCTGTTGTTCCTGGTCTGCCCAATTCTTACCGGCTTATCTCTTTGATCGCCCGTTAAAGCTATACCTATACGGGAGTCATTTGACTTCTCAAAATCCCCACAATTGCAATACGTCTTCTTTATTTTTGACCTTCTCGCTTCGCTTAACGACTCGTCCTCATCTTGTTCTCTTTTAAGCCTTTCTCTCCCAACCTTGCTTAATCCTACGCTTAAACTCCCCTCTCGATCAGGTAACAAAAGGTCCCCTCCGTCTACTTTAAAATTCCCATTCATCTTCCTTGAGCAACGTTCATTCTCGCTAGAATTTCCTCCCGTATTCACGTCAATCATTTCTGACCGGGGGTTTCTCTTTTTCGACTGGTTCCCTTGCGTCAGATCGGACCGCTGTTGTTTCAGTTTCGGATTGGCATCACTTACGGTTTTTCCGGCGTATAAAGTCTCAGCCTTCCCCTTCTTAATTTTATCGATTAATGTTTGAGTTTCGTTTCCTAATATATAATACGACAAGTCTGATTTGTTCTCTGCTACTATGGCCCTCGTTTTTATATTCCCCACTCCTTCAATTTCTAAGACAACGTGGGCGGTCGGTAAACGAAGCGTATCGTTCGTCAACGGTTGCCTAACTCTTACAGCACCACCGTCTAACTGATTGGGCTTAATTAATTGACTAGGGGGTCACATCATACCTAGTTCCGGAATCTCTTAACGTCGTGCATTCTTTTCCGTTAATTAGAGCACGGCTAAGATATGGTTTGAAACTTTCCTCAAAATTCGTACCTACGCAAATGTGATGAACGCTAGTAATAGGTTCTAAGTTCCTTTTGTTTTCCGGACAATTGGCTTTTAAATGCCCAATTTTGGAACAAATAAAACACTTATTCCAATTTTTACGTTCGAAGATCCTTTCTCTTTCGTTTTCCGTGTTTTTCTCTCTCCAATTAGTTTTGGTTTCCGAATGCCAATCTCTCATTTCGTCTTCATTTTCCGTTTTTTCCATTCTCCTATCCCGCGAATTTCCTTCAAATTTTGGTTTCGTATTCCACGATTTTCTTGACACTCCTTTTATCGCCTCGTATTCGTCTAGTGCCGTAGCGAGCACCAAGGGATCTTTATAATTCGCCCACGAATCAATAAAATGCTCTTTCAAATCGACCGACGCGCGTCGTTTGATCTGATCAGTGATCAACAAGTCTTTTAATTCAGAAAATTGCGTAATCCCCAAACCGTTAATCCATCCTTCAAGAAAACTATTCAATTCGAATATGAGATCTCTCCACGGGTTTCCTGGATTACGTGCATGTTTATTCAATTTTTGACGGTACGCTTCCGCACTCAGCCTGTACCGGGCTAATAAAAGTGATTTAACATGTTCGAAATTGTCAATTTTTTGAGCTGGTTCGCGTAAGATTAATTCTGCAATTTCCACCGGCAATAATGCTAACAAGTGTGTGACGTATTCATCTTGCTCTATTCCGGACCTATTCGCCTGTCGCTCGAACAAATTCAGGAATAATGTTATGTCGGATCGTTCAGGATCAAAACGATGCATAATAGTTTTAAGAGGTAATCTAACGGATCTTTCGGAACCGCTGCTTACCGTAGAATTTCGCCTTTCTGAACTCTGCGTTAATTTTAGCTGTTCTAAAGTAAACGCCCTTTCCTTATCTTTCTCTCTCTCTTCCCTAACTCTCTCTTCTCTCTCTCTTTCCTCTCTCTCTCTCTCTCTTTTTTCCCTCTCTTTCTCTTTTTCTGCCGTGATGCGTCCTTCCCTATCCTTTACGATGTACCCTGCCTGTATTAACGTCAGTTCCTCGTCGTATTTTTCTGCTGCTTCAATTTTTTCGATTATCATTGCCATATTGTCTTGTTCATCTATTTCCACCCCTAAAACTTCCGCGAGATTCTGTAAATCCGCTTTCCTGCAGTACTTCAGTGAATTTAACTTCGACATGACTACGGTGTGTTGAAATAATACAAACGGAAACTATTCGTTTTGTTTACCAATTTAGAAGTATATGAACCTTACACCTCACAATAAATATTTTACCCCTAATCACACAATATAAATAAACATTTCAAATGCATAACCAATACGTAAAAATTATTTTATGATTTTTCAAAGGATTTTCAGAATTTCTATATTCTCGTGCCAAACGTAAAGCAAAAACTAAAATTCAAAATTTTAAAGCTTTAGAGTCCCTATACACACAATATGAAAACAATAAGTAATTTTTCACATACTATAGGCAAACTACATTCCCAGTATTTCTCAAGAACTGAACATTCTCTGCAACCTTTATCAAAATGCATCTATACTATTTAGGGTAAAAGTTTAATTTACTCTGTTTGTCATTTAGCAATCCAGCATGCATCAAAAATTCTCTTTATACAATCACTCATCAAAATATATTTCTTACACATTACTCTTACATTATATATTCGTCATATAAGAAAAAAAAAAATTTTACTGGGAATTTTTTTTTTTTTTTTGAGTAGTTATGAATTTAGCCTATCTAATCCTTTCTGCATTCCAAATATTACAAATACTGATAAAGATAACATAATATATAAATTTGCATTAAACGTTAGTTTTCAATTAACTACACATTACTGATTTATCATAATCTTAGTATTTTCATTTACCTCAAAATAAAAAAGTTTCTCATATTTTTATTCAAACAACATTTTAACATCCTATCAGTATGATAAATAATAGTTTAAGAGCCACTCAAAATGAAATGAGCTTACCTGTTGCAGTTGTTGCTTGAAGTATCTTGTCTGGGGAACGGTTCGTTATGGCACTCCGCGGGTGTCGTCCACTGTAGCTCAAGGGCTCGTATCGGGCGTGTTGCGTCCCACTGTTTGTCGTCCAAGGTCCACCTTGCACTGTCTCGAAGCACTGTCTAGTTGATCTAGATGAACTGTCTCATTGCCGTTGTTTTGGATGAACTGTCTTTCGTTCTGGACGAACTGTCTTTTGTTCTGGGTGAACTGTCTTTTGCTCCCGAAGGGCTGTCCTTCTGTCTTCCTCGGAACTGTAGTTTCGATTCTTTCGGCTGCCTCTCGAGTTGTCGTCAGAAACTCCGGGTGTTCGCCGTCTGTTTCCTCCTGGGCTTTCCTCTAATAACAATTATTCTTGCTGAAAATCCCTCCGCTGCCACCAAGTTGTAACGGAGCCGATGTCGTAAGGTGGTGTGGTAGCGGGCAACTTCAACGGCCTAGTCTTATCAACATCGAAAAAATATTTTATTGTTTCACAAACAATTAAATAAGAATTTCTTGATTAAATAATTCATAATTGCAACATTTTTCATATAAGGGTTCGAGTTCAGCTGACAATAATATATTTATAGAATCAAGTCCAGTCCTCGAATAATAGATCGCTTTCAGTGTAGTCAGTCTCTTACTTATCCAATGTCCACTATTTTCGAAGATAGAGCTCGCGATGCTCGACAGGAATGTCGCACTTTTGTAGGTGTTTAACCGAGGTTTAGGAACCTCCGATCTTCCACTCCGTGATGGAGATATCTTAACAGCCACACCTGGCTTTCGCTTTTCTGTGCTTCGGAGTATGCCCCGATGCCGTCGACCCGTGAGAAATTTCCACTCTGCACGACCAGAAACACCTTGAAGTCTCAACTTCAACAGAAGGGAAAAATTAAGCTTCCGAGAATGCTCTCGCATCCTCTTTTATCAGTTTCGTTTTTCCGTCTAGGACCAAAGCCACTCCCATTAGCCACTCACCATCCGTGGGCCATGATCTCATAGGCCAGCCCTTTCTCTATAGGCTGCCGTCAGGAACTTTCGCGTCCGGCTTCATCTCTGGTTTCACTTTCTACTTTCCCACGGGAACGAGGCCCTCGTGAACATCAAAAGAATATTTCTCTCGCTAGATAAAAGAGTTCCTTTCACCCTAGTGTCATCTGCGAAGATTGATAGAAATTGAAGTATTTGTTTCATGTCTAGCGACATTTTCTAGGACTCTGAAGAAATTTGGAGGCTAGGTGAAAATACATTAGCTTCCCTATGCTGGCTTTTGCCTTGTAAATTGAGAGTTCCAATGTGAGATATCGTCGAATTCTCACAATATCAAAATACATTAGAATATCTTTATACTGCATTCCTTGTTACCAAGAATTATCCAAATTATAAATTTTTGCATAATATAGGTCAGACATTGTTAAATTCACTTTATAAATATGATCCAAATAACTGACACAACCACCCTTATATTAGACATTTTCAGAAATGTTTATTGTAATAATATCATTTTTTTTTTCAGTAAAAAGGTCTTAAATTAGAAGATAAAGTTGAACTAATGTATCAAATTTAGTCATCTAGAGAGTAGCAATATTTTAGAATGTGAAAATGCAGGTGCTTTTTCACTGCAAAAATCATTGTTTACATCTGAGGAGTTGTGCGTTATATGGAGAATAGCGTTATATAGAATTGCGTTATAAAGATCTTCTACTGTAATATGAACAATATTTAAAACAATAAATATATATATATATATATATCAATGGTCGGCAACTGGCGGACCGCGGTCCACATCCGGACCGCGGAATGTCAAATCGTGGACTGCCAAAAATTTTCAATTTGAATAAATGATCTGCTTTTTCTATTTTATAATGTGTATATAAAATTTTTCAGAACGTATACTTGTGTACATAGTAATTTTTCATAACAAATACCTGATTTTCCTATTCTATAGTGTATGTATGTGTAAAAATAACAATTTAAAATTAATAAGTACTAATATTACTTGAGCGCTTTTTTTCTCTGGACCTCGATAAAAAATTTCAAAAGTATTCGGACCCTACTTAAAATTACTTGCCAACCCCTGATATATATATAGTTTTTTTAAATGAAAATTGAAAATTCGCATATAATTTTCTGAAAAATAGAGATAAAAAAAAAAACCCAAGAATGAGAAGTCTGATTGTAGACTTTTACTACAATACATGTGAACCAGAGAATAGCTATGTTTGAGTGCCTAAATACTATTTTAAAAATGAACTTAGTCCCATCCTAATGTTTAAGTTGCTATTCTTACCGTCAGAGATAAAAAGGCTGTGCCCCTGCCCATCAAACAATGGGCAGCAACACAGTCAAGACATTCACCTGGAAAGAGTTTAGAATTATTTCTCATAATGCCATAACTAGTTATACATAGTATCTGATATACTAAAATACGTGGTAACATTAAGTCAGTTTTCAATCTTATTCATCATTTAGTGAAAAAAAAAAAGTTAAAATTGTAACAGTTATTATTATTATTATGCTTTATACAAATACCCATACTGCATCCCCCCTATTTCAAAATATTGAAAAAATTTTATAATATAAAACACTTTCCAATTTAATTTAGATATTAGAACAACAACAACAAAAAAATCAAGTAAATAAAATAAAAAAACAATGTTAATAAATTAATTGATGAATAAGTAAAAATTTAAATACTTTGAAAGATAAAACTTTTCCTGTAAAAATTTATGTGCAAAACTGAAATTACTTTAAAAAAAGTTCTCTTCACACAGAAGTAAGAATGATTGGTGTTTAATTACTATAACAAACTTGAACCTAACTTTATTCCTTGAAGAATATTCATTAAGATCAATAATTATAATTACATAGTTTAGTCAATCATTATACCACATACATTTTTTTTTTTTTTAAAAAGGACAATTTATTGAGTAAAATTAAATTTATTAAAAGCAAACATTTAGAACAAAATTTTACATGTATACAAAAAAAAAAAAAAAAAAAAAAAAAAAGGGTACAGGTGGGGGTACAGGTTTTTTATATAGGGTGTCCCAAAAAGGACTGACTGATTTTAAAATTCAATAACTTGCAAACGGTGACAGATATTTAAAAAATTCTTGCAGTAGGGTTATGCATAAGGTCAAAAGTTTTATTACAGTGATTTTCGATTTTAGTTCGAATTACAAACAATAGATGGCGCTGTAAGCAATAGTCGCTAAATACAGGCTCGATTTCTGGTCCTTTCTTTTGTTCCATGCTGAAAAAGGAGATGGAAATGTATTATCCGGGCCACGAAGTACCAAAAATCGAGCCTGAATTCAGCGTCTATTGATCGCAGCACCATCTATTGTTTGTAATTCGAACTAAAATTGAAAATCACTGTAAAAAAACTTTTGACCTTATGCATAACCCTCCTGCAAGAATTTTTTAAATATCTGTCACCGTTTGCAAGTTATTGAATTTTAAAATCAGTCAGTCCTTTTTGGGACACCCGGTATATATATATATATAACAACTTCTGATAGATTACACAGAATAAGGGGTTTTAGAAAATACTCAACATATCCATCTAAGAAATTGATTACTGCACAAGATGAAATGATGGATATTAGAAATTGTTTACCAGATCAAACAATAAATACTTTGGAATGACAACACTATTATTTCTATATTTGTACATAGAAAGAGGATAGTGATATAACATTTCTTCAAGAGATAAAATTTTAATTTCATCACATTTCTCAAGTTTATAACCTCTAATATGAAACACAGTACAAGAATTATAGATGTTACATACAAACAATACTTTAGAGCCTTTGCACAGAATAAGAACTATTTTTGCAAACACTGGTTCATCATTTTTAAAATTTACAACAGTACACATTCCTGGTTTATAAGCAGTTCCCAAAATTAGGACTTTCTGAGTAACAAAAAAATCCCCACGACTTTCTAGAATGGTATTAATTTCAGCAGAATACAAATTTTTATCAATAGGTTTGGCATTAGTCACAACAACCCCTTTTCCCAAAATTCTTTCCTGCTTAGAATTATATATGCACTGCAGTTGTTGATGTCTTTGTGCTAAAGTAAGAGGCAATTTTTTTGTATTTTTAGAAATCTGAGCGACACGTTTGAAATATAAGTGCTTTGCTTCAAACCTCATACACCACAAATGCACTAGAGGCCCAAATTCTAAAATAAGTTGTGGATAGTGAACTAAAAAATGATGCTTTGGTTTTAATTTTGCATCTTTAAAGATTTCTTTACACAAATTATGATGTTCACTAATCAGATCACTTAAATATGAAATATAATCAATGCTTATTACTGGTGACAAAACAGTCTACAATATCTTTTAAAATCAAAAGAAATTCCCATACAATTTCATTTTCTGGGACAAAATCTCCAATCATTAAAGGCAGGAATCTAAGAAGGGACCACACACGAGAAGCTGTCATTTTGATTCCTTTAGAAAAGTTTTCAGTTAGCTCATATGGTTTATTTGGTTTATCATTATACCCAAACTTCATATTTCGAATACGCCTATTTAATAAAGGTAAACTTATAAATTTACTTTTAATCAGATTGCTAATTATTAAGGATAATTCAAAAGGAATAATTCCCTCAAGTAAGTCGTGCATAGCATCTGGGGGAAGCATTGTGCTTGTATGAAAAAATTTTAAATCGTTCAGAGGAGAGTTCCACTTCAGACCATATAATTTTATATAACTATCATCTAAAGTTACAAGATTTATGTGGTGTTCATGAATTTGCTTGGTGCGACGTGTAAAATCGTTTTCTTTGAAATTATTCATCATATCATCATATGTGGCCATACAAAATCTACAAATACAAGTTTCTCTGCTAGAAAAATTAGTACAGTAACCCCCAGTCTCATGAGATGCAAGATTATCTCCCACAATTGATACTATTGTACCTTTCACCTTTTCTGCTATCCCATTAATAGTTATACCATCATCCTCTAAAATTTTTAGATCCTTCAACAGGGGTGCCAAAACAAGCCTGAACCCAAACTTCTTTATGTCTGCTGATTTACAAATAATTGCCAATTGCATGTCACAGACAGTTGACCTGTAAATAGGTGGCAAATTAGCAAGTGTGTAGTACAATGCAGTCGTTTTAGGTTGTGCTTGGTTACCTCTTAATGGATTGGTGACAAGAAAATCGTCTAAATACAAAAGTATTTGAATGTTAGGATATTGTTTGAACAAATCATTTTGATTAAACAAAGAACCATCTTGTATATCACAAAAAACAGAATTTTTATTTTTATGAGGCATAGAAATGTACTTTAATACATCAGCATTACAGCAAAACATTTTTAAATTATCAATAATAGAAATATATTGAAGTTTTTCCATTTCCTAACTTATATTCAACTGGTGGAACAATACCAT
Organism: Maratus speciosus; assembly: GCA_963932465.1. NCBI lineage: Eukaryota > Metazoa > Arthropoda > Arachnida > Araneae > Salticidae > Maratus > Maratus speciosus. The sequence continues at coordinate 353,094,193 of OZ010797.1, read as the reverse complement.
AATTAATCATCAACTTTTTACGAAGGTGACTTGATTTAATGGAATCGAGAATAGGATCCATTTCATTGATTTGAATATCAGTTAGCTGATTTATGTGATTTTTTTCCAATAATTGTATTATTTTACTATTTATCAGGTCAAATTGACAATCTTGTATGTCTTTCATGCCATTAACTATTTCAGTAATTATTGACATTGGGAGCAAAAACTGCTCTTGTAATTTTAAAATAAACATTGTAATCTTATGTTGCAATAGAGCCTTTTTATTTTCTTGTACATTAAGCACATCAGAAGTATTCATAGAGCCAATTTCAAAGAATTCATCAGGTGATTCAGTTTGTAATCGATCAACGGAATTAAAATCAGCAAGAAAAGTTAGGTGATAACGGCTCAAATGAGATGTAAAAGAGGAAAAGTTAGTGAAAGTTAGAAAAACGCATATCTATAGATATGCGTTTTTTCCGCGGCCCTTTGACGAAATTTGCGTTTTTGCACGATCTTCTAACGAAATTCGTGTTTTTCGCGATCTTTTGACGAAATTTGCGTTTTTCCTTTATCTTTTAATAAAATTTGCTTTTTTTTCGTGATCTTATGACGAAGTTTGCATTTTTGTCGCGATTTTTTTGACGAAATTTGTGGGTTTTTAGTGACTTTTTGACGAAATTTGCGTTTTTTCACCCTCTTTTGACGAAATGTGCATTTTTGGAGGGATTTTTTTTCACGAAATTTGGGCTTTTTCGCCATCTTTTGACGAAATATGTGGATTTTTTTCCGGAAACTTTTGAAAAAATTTGCGTTTTTTCGCGATCTTTTGGACGAAATTTACGTTTTTCCGCGATTCTTTGACAAAAATTTGCCTTTTTTTTTTTTTTTTCGTGATCCTTGGACGAAATTTGGGGTTTTCCGGGCTCTTTTGACGAAATTTTCGTTTTTCCAGTGATCTTTTGGCAAAATTTGTTTTTTCGCGATTCTTTGACGGAATTGGTTATTTCTTCTTCGAAATTTTTCCGTGATATTTTTATGTCCGAATTTTCGGACTGGATGACCGATTTTTTGAAATTTTCAAAATCGACTGCCTTAAATTTTCGGAACAGAACAGCGAATTTTGCCGGTCGAGAAGAAGAAGAGAAATATAGACTGGAAATACGGCCGTACGCGAACTCGCGCTAAAAACAGAAATTCATTTACGTTCCAAAACATGATTACAACAACAAAAGAAACCCAAAAAATCATTGGCCAGCTTTTTCACCATAATTTTTTTCTCGCCAATTTCACGATGTATTCGCATTTGGCGAGTTGACGAATGGCTTGCGCGGCCCCTGGTTATTCATTCTGTTACGTTTTTCATTGCCGATGCATTGATTATCACACCAATTCTAGTCTACAACTCGTAAAGACTTCAAACAACCACTGTTTCGTTTGTATGCTGCCACCACCGATATAAGCACATGATATCGGACACAATGTGAGAAGCTTTATCATTAACTACTAAGATTATTCAAATACTATTAAAGAATATTTTATTTACATTAAAAAACATTATTCACAAATTATAGGCTCGAATATAGCAGATCCTGCCCAACATTAAGTTATACATTAATAAATTTAATATCTATGTACTGGGTAATATTATTAAACCATGCTCTTCCCGTCTCAGTTTACCAACCTTAGCTAGGCTTACGGGATAGCCATACACGTATTTCCCTGTACATATGCGATACTCCCCACAGGAGTCAATACTTCCTAAGGAACACTTTCACCTCCAATGCATGTCTCAACACTTCAACCTCTACACACGAGACTCCAGCCAAGACTAACTTGTTCTCTCTCCCGGCTTCTTAAAAAAAAGTGCCTCCCCCTCCCCCTGTGCAAAAAAATAAAATAAAATAAAATAAAAAAATAAAAAATAAAAACACTGTAAAATCAAGATCTTCCTCTGTGAAATCACAGATAATTTCTGCACTAAAAACCTTACTCGCTCATTGATTAGGGATTCCCAATGACCTTTTTTGTTCACTTTATTCTCATTGTTGTCCACATTCTCATATACAAAAGGAATGCTGACATTTCATTTACACAATGGAGTTTTTCAGACAACAGAGATATGAATATTTCTGATCCAAGTATGTAGAAAGTGATATATATACATACAAAGAATAAAATTAACAGTAATCTTAATTAGTCACATGCTCATTAACGTCAGAAACCTGACACATTCGTTATAACTGAAGTCCAGATTAAGAATGTGTTCTGGATGCAATCATGAAAAAGGTCTTTTTTACATGGGAAATATATATATATATATATTAATAATTTTTGTCTAATAAAAAAGCAGACCTAATGTGTTGCTGATGGTCTTTGCAGGATAAGACGAGAAAGTAAAAAGGCCACAATAGATTCAATAATAGCAGCGGTAGCATTAGTAACTTTTACTTTTGGAACAGGGAGATATATTTTCTCTCTTACTTCATTTTACTGTTAAAGCTCAAAATATTGAATTAGTGAACACAGGTGAAAAATGGTTTAAAAGTTTTTCAATACCAGTCTTATGAAATGGTGTGGAAGCCCCAGGGCATTGTCAAAGTTTCTCGTACCGTATGTACACCTCCCCCTCCTCCGCCATATTTTGAAATAAGGATCAACCACATGTAATTGCTGATTAGATAATTTAGTGCTATATAATTAAGTTTTCACTTATTGTCTTCCGTAAATTATGTAAAATTAAAGGTAGGGTGGGTAGGTTTTGTTTAGTGATTATACTCGGCTTGAGTTTTCTTCGCAATTAATGATTTCAGCGAAGTGATGGTGCCAGAATACAGTAAACATCCGATTATCCGCCACTCTATCAACCGCTACCCCCTTTTGTATTTTTTTTTTTTTTTTTTTTTTTTTTTTTTTTTTTTTTTTTTTTAAATCAGGAACGAACAACGAAAATTCAGATGCACATAAACAACAGTGAGACGTCGATATTTTGCGTAAAATGATTGTCTGTTGCCAGAAACAGCAGCTAGGAAATATTTCTGTGGCTGAAGTCACAGACTGGCTTAAGGGGATTCTTCACGCACTTGAGAACACGCGCTCCGTAATGTTAATCTTATGGGCAGGTTATTTTCGAATTTCTCGCATCAATTTTAATATTTTTAAACGATTTTTTTTTTTTTTTTTTTTTTTTTTTTTGCATAGGATAGCTGAGCTCAATCTTTAATATGACTCTTTTTTACTTTTTCGATTTTGGTTGCAGAATTTTTTTAAAAAGGTACTTTTAATTTCGAAACCGGTTTCGAAACTGAAAGTGAGAATAAGGCACTGCCTATCCCTTTAAGACCTGACCTACACAATCGTGTAGGTGATCCTGAGGAAAAATAAAAAACAATTTACTCTTTTCCCTTGTTGAATTTATATATGCAAGAGTAAACAAATAATATAAATTTTAATCTGTGTTAGGGGCTGTACATATATAAGGTTCGACTTCAGGTCTTAAGCTGCGTACACACTATCCTTCTAACTGTAATCAGTGTCGGCTTCGTTTGTTCTTGCCACGCGGTGTCTTTGATTTTTAACGACTTTAGCAGGAAAGGGACTGATGTCCAGCAAAAGAGGAACCTTTCCTTCAAGTAGAGTCGAGCTCCTTATCTCCTGACCCATTGTTGATTCCCCTCATTCTTTTGTCAATAAACGGCAGATGGGTTCAGAATAAAAGCTTTTCCAAGAATACTGGACAAGCAGGCAAAATACGCGTGAGTACGCAGCCTTAAGCTGTGTTTTGACACGTATTTTGCCTACTTCTCTAGTTTTCTTGGAAAATCTTTTATTCTGAACCCATCTGCGGTTTATTCACAAAAGAATGAGGGGAATCAACAATGGGTCGGGAGATAAGGAGCTCGACTCTACTTGAAGGAAAGGTTTCCTCTTTTGCCGGACATCAGTCCCTTTCCTCCTAAAGTCGTTAAAAATCAAAGACACCGCGTGGCCACAAAAAAAACGAAGCCGATACTGATAACAGTTAGAAGGATGGTGCGTGCGCAGCCTTTAAAGGGCTATGATGCCTACCAAATTTGGCAAAACCAAAAGCATGGTGCTCAGAGCCACGGCTCTATCGGCCCTTGAATGGCTCATTTCCCACTCCAGTCATGGGCTTCCTCGGAACAAAATACTGGGGGGAGGGGGGGGGGCACGGCCACTATGGCGACAAAACATTAATTCTTTTTTCTTTTACTGTTTAATTATTTAAAGTTAATTGAAAATGTTTTTTTTTTTCTCCCAAATCAGTGGAAAAGAAAATAAAGTTAGTTAAATTAAAAAAAAAAAAAAAACCCAGGGAGGTGCAATTGCCTTCCCGTACCCCCCTTGCGGGAGCCTATGTTCTCAGTACTTTCTGTTTTTGTGTGAATTACCACTAACAAGTAAACTAGTTAATTTCACATTTCACAGAAATGAATGGCAAATACATTTTTTTCCTAGACATAAAATAAAAAGAATTGCTCACAGCACTCTCCCAACATCCCCAAATGTCACAGTTGATATACGACTGGATCTCCTCCCTCCTTTCAGAAATACCCGGTGATCTTCACAGTACATTCGGCACAGAGAAAACAGCAATTGAAACAGCGGTCCTAACTCGACAATGAGAAACGTCCTGTGTGTGGCACGGTGTTGAAGATAAATGTCCATAACTCAATTTTGATTTTGCTTTTACGGACTCGTTTGGGAGGGCGGGACGAGTAATTTGTGGAAATGCTTATTCGATTGTCCCATTCGAACGCTGCCAAAAATAAAATATATGGCCAATTTAGATTGCTCACGTTCAGCTATAGGTAAAATATTTAAATTTTATATGGGAGTTTGGTTTTCTCTGAAAAAATGCCTCTCCTTCATGCTACGGTAATAGAATTTCTGAAACCGTTACATTATTTCAGTTGCTGCTTTCTCTTCTCTTTTCATCTTCTTCTTTTTTCCCTGTTTTTTAGGTGCGTTCGTAATTATATAAATGCGTAGCACCTATAGTCGTCGTTCAGCCTGTCTGTCCGCATATAACAGAGGAAAAACTACCCGACCGAATAGTCTGAAATTTTAAACATATAATTGTTGCAAAATTTTGTCGTGGCATTTCAAATTTTATGAAAATCGGATGTATAGTTTAATTACAGAGACAGCTAAAAGTTTTCCGTTACATTACGGCCAATGGGAATAAATTATTGCAAGTGCATTTTAATGATGTTACAGCCTTCCGAATGGTCTGAAATTTTAAATATATAATTGTTGCAAAATTTTGTCGAGTCATTTAAAATTTTATGAAAATCGGATGTATAGTTTAATTACAGGGACAGTCAGAAGTTTTCCTTTACATTACGGCCAATGGGAATAAGTTATTGCAAGTGCATTTTAATGATGTTACAACCGTCCGAATGGTCTGAAATTTTAAATATATAATTGTTGCAAAATTTTGTCGAGTCATTTCAAATTTTATCAAAATAGGATGTATAGTTTAATGACGGGGAATGTAAAAAAAATATTTCAAGTGCATTTTAAGGATGTTACAGCCTTTCGAAACAGAATAAAATGGATATGCACTTATTGACTTGCACTAAAATATACATTCAGTAAAATATTCGGTCAAAAAATATTTATAAAACTAGTTATAGTACGAACGCACCTCATTTGCCACGTTTGACGAGCAATTTCCAACTTGTTTTTTTTTTTTTTTTTTTTTTTTTTTTTTTTTTTTTTTTAAATCCTTTATGCCCCAAGGGTACTTTAAAGAAGAGTAAACTTCCGATTATCCGTCGCTCACGGGACCGATGGTGTGGCGGATAATCGAAAAACAGTGCAAGTCAGTAACTAAAATTACATTTCTGTATGTTAATTTATAGATAAGAATAATTAAAAGATTTAACATGATTACGAATTTTACGTAATAAAAGTACTCGGATTGCATCTGCTTCCTCTTGCACCTCAAACCAATTACAGTAATACCTCGACTTACGTCAGCAATACTTTTCAAGACTAGAGACGTAAGTCGGGGTACATTTAGATGAGCAAAAAAGGATAAGTAATAAAAACGGATGTTATTAAAGGACTATGTTACATACATTTAACATTAGTAAAAAAATGCGTTTGCAATACAAGAATATGGAGTAAATCAATTGTTAACTTACAATTTATTGTTCTTCTAGATGCCCGGTTCGAGTCTTTGAGCATATGAAAGAAAAATCTTGCAATGAAATTTGAACCGACAATTTTTTCTTTTTTCTCATAGAAGCTCTTTGTAGAAGCAGAGTGAGTTTTCTAAGTTTTTTCTAGTCATTGCTACACTTTGGTCGTCTGAATCAATATTTTCAAGAACCGTCATTCCAGCTTCGATAAGGTTTAATCCTTCGGTTAATTTTGCAATTTTCATAATCTTCCCCTTAGGCTCAAAATATTTATCGATTTTTTTTCGACAGTACTTCTTTAATTCGATAAATTTGTCGATGGTTAATTCTGGATCAGGGGAATTTATGAGTTCAACTACACCTTCAGCATCCAATGCCTGAGTTGAATTCGCTTCCATTTCGGACTATTTCATCAATTAAGAGAGATAGAGAATCACAATTTTCAGATGTTTTCTTTAGTCTTTGCGAAGGAAAAGGGGCACAAGTCTTTTCGAGCACCTCTGATTGTTTTTTTGCTGAACTTCACCCCATGAATCCCCTATGACTGTGACTGCATCTGAGATGTTAAATTTCTTCTGAATATCTTGAGAGAAGTTCTAAATGCGTCTTAATCAAGGATTTTTTTTTTCTTTCTAGACGACGTAAATGTGAGATGACGTAAGTCGGGGTGTTACTGCAATGCATTTAGAGAGAATAGTCTACATGACTGAATCCTGGATGATCATTTCCCGATTTAACACACTCATCCGCTACAGGTTTCTCTGGATTCAAAACATTTTGAATAGTTTCGTTATCCGTTAGTTCTTCACAACAAATATCATTATTGTCATAGTTGAGCTCATCGCAGAAAATTTTCTAGCTGCTGTTTCTGACGGCACCGTCTCACCGGGTTTATGGCCATTTAAATTTTCCTTGTCCGTTTCTGATAAAACAAAATTAGGAAAGGGGGGGGGGGTGGCGGTTGATAGCGTGGTGGATAATCGGTACTGTACCATTAAATAATTTGTTATAAAATTCATTCAATACATCGATTAACAGTAATACATTTTAGAATGAGTTTTAGATACCGTATATACTCGTGTAAAGTCGAATAAATTTAGACAAAATTTGGGAGTCGGAAATGGAGGGGTCGACTTATACACGAGTTAGTAAATAAATAAATTTTTCGCAGATAATCGGCTAATGGGCAAGTCTTTTAAGTAATCACATACGGTTCTACGTTGGAGAGAGAAATAAAAGCGGACGATGGTCATTTCCCTGTGATTGACAAAAATAGCTTAACAATAATGCCCCTGTAATTATTCTGCACCCATTTTTTCTTGGGATAGAATTCCCTTCAATAAAGGGGCATTCCTTTCAACTTTTTAATCTCCTTTTTAAAAAAAGTTCACCTTGAGAATGCTTCTAGATTTCTCTCCTAAAAGTCCTACAATACGAATAAGTACGATATTTTAGCAGTCTAAGAAGTTATTTACCCTAGTAAATAAAGCTCGAATAGATTTTTGAAAGAATTTTTCTTTTTAAGCATCATTAAACTGATATGAATATGTTTCAAAATAGTTTAAGTTTCTTCGGTTTTACATAATTATACAGTTTTAAAAAGTTGAATTTAAAAAAAAATCTGATTAGAAACATAAAAATTTTTCTTTTTAAGCATCATTAAACTGATGTGAATATGTTTCAAAATAGTTTAAGTTTCTTCGGTTTTACATAATTATACAGTTTTAAAAAGTTGAATTAAAAAAAAAATCTGATTAGAAACATAAAAATGCTTATTAATTTAATGAAAATTTATTATTACTTTTTTTTATCCTCGATTACAAACCACTTTTCAACATACTCCCAGAAATGTGATTCGACTTATACACGAAAATTCAAATTGTTTTAAAATTTTGCTTAAGAATTGGGGAGGAGTCGACTTATACACGATTATATATGGTACTTTGCTTTATCTTATTCCAAAAGCATTATTAATTGAACAAAACAAAAATTTTTTTTAAAGGATGATGTCTTTTTCATTTGCATCTCTTCAGCTTTCTCGACGTTGAAACATTGAGGGTGAAAAGTTTCATTTCGGAATTATTCCTATGTTTCTATTGTAAGAGCATTATATTTGTGCATTTCCTAATTTTATAGAATACTAAAAAAAAATATTTTAAATAAAAGATTTGAGTGAAATTATAAATATTGCACAAAATCCTTATAAATACAAATTTAATTAATTAATTTCAATTGGCAAAATCCTTTAAAAAATTATTAAATGATTGTGTAGTTTCACAAAGTCACGAAAAGGCTTTAGAAGATGAAATTTTCATGAATTTATAATTTGGGACATAAATGATTAATTGATATAATAGCTATTGTTTTTAATTGCAAGAACAATAGCATAACCACTAAAACACGTCTAAAAACAAGACTAAAAACAATAGCATAAAAACAATAATCATAGATTTACGATTAAAATTGTCTGATCTTGCAGATGGACCACAATTTTTCTCTCCCTCCCTCCCTTTCCCTCTCTCTTTTCTTATTTTTGTTCAATAATCCCTTGGGGATGAGCGACTTGTATACGTGCCGCGTAAGGTGTTCAGATTATTCTTACTAGTAAAATTTTATTGTAAATTTTGCCTTGTTTAAACCGAGCATTTTCCTGATTCAATTAGGTAAAAATTTCTGTTTTGAAAAACCGGTGATAAAAGATTAAAAATTCTGTAAAAGACCAGGAGGGGTTAAAAAAGCATTATTACAAAAAATTGTAAGACATTCCAATTGCGGAAGAGTCTTTAATTAAGGCTTATTGCATAATTATTTTTATTTCAAGTGTTAAAATATTTACAACTCATCTGCTCCACTTAAAATATAAAATTAAATAATTAAATATATATTTCTGAAATACATTGTCAAAGAAAAAAGAAAAAAAAAACATCGTTCCAGCATACAGCAAAAACAAGTTTAAAATTTTAATGAGAAATTTGAAAAATGCGCATGCATTTCAAGCCCATAGGTTTAACATTAGAGGGGGGATTTTCGGTCTGACTGTTGAACAGCCTTACCGTTAATCCTATGGGCGATTTTTTTATTTTTTAACTTTTTCGATTTTTTTAACAGGTTTTCTTTTTTAATTATTATTATAAAGACACTTTGATTTTCGGAACCGGTTTCGAAAGTGAAAGTATCTTCATGAAAATTGACATTTGAATTTGTCGCACCTCTTTGTAATTTTCCTTCGTCTCTTTTACATAATAGAGATGATTATCTCTTTTTCCATAATCAGGATTTCCTTCTGTTCTTATGGAGTGCAAATTATATGTTTAAAAGAATCGTTATTAGGTAATTACAAGAAAAATATAATACATTTCAAACGAAATCACACATTTAATTCGAGATTTTAATTCATTGCTCGTTGATTAGTATTTTAAAAAATACAGACTCAACTAAAACTCAGTACATTTTAATTTAAGAATCTTTCGTAATCGGTGCACCTTACAATTTTTGTTCTAATACCATTCCTAATCGATTGTCATTCCTTTTTAACACTTTCCAACAAAGTTGAAAAGTGTTTATGACTTCGGTTTGTCTGTCCGTCTGGCCGTCTGTCCTCGCTCTAACTCTCGTAAATATGCTCGGATCGTTCTGAAATTTTTGGATGTTAGTGACCTCTACCATAGCACGTTCCCTATTTCAAATGAAGTTTGTAGCATGTTTAGTTCATTTACAGGGACAGTCATAAGTTTTCCGTTACATTACAGCCAATGGGAAAAAATCGTTTCCAATGATTTTTAATTGTGTTACACTCTTTCAAACATAGTAAAGTTGATATTCATTTATAATTCCACTAAAATATACATTCTGTTGAATATGCGGTGTAAAGAATAGTGATTGTTCATTTACCGGGCCACACAAAAAAATTCCGTTCATAATGGTATAAGGAGAATTGTTTGCGGTGTACTTGAAAAGATTTCAGATACTATATTGTATCCGAATTACTGTATATTAATAATGATTGCTCGAAATGCATTTTTAACACTTTCCAACAAAGTTGAAAAGTGTTTATGCATTCGGTTTACCTGGCCGTCTGTCTGTCTGGCCGTCTGTCCACGCTCTAACTCCCGTGAATATACTCGGATTTTCATGAAATCTATAAAGGTTATTTAGGGTCACCAAAGCATGTTTGGTATTGTATATGAAGTATGTATAGGATTAATCGTTCATTTACAGGGGCACTCAAAAGTATTCCATTACATTATGGTATAGGGGGGAAAATCGTTTGCAGAGTATTTTAATGACATTACTCTATTTCAAATGTATTCAAACTGATATAAATCATTGAATTTCACTACGATCACGTTAGAACAGGGCATTTATAGCATTTTTTAGTCATTTACAGAGACTCAGAAAAGAAATCGGTTACACTCCAGTACGTGAAAACCGGGTGTCGGGATAAGGAGGTCTGGCTGTATTAAGCATTAAAAAGTACATGCTGTAAATAAATAATTATAAACATATTGTACAAAGTTTGGTTGTAGTTGATGTCTGAAAAAAATTTATTGATTATACGATTGTTTGGAACAACATATCTTTTGTTTAGGAACTTCCGTATAAGGAAAAGTTGAGGTCTCAATTTCTCTTTTAAATTTAAGGCTCCTCAGAAGTTAAGGATCGCTTTCGATTGTTTTTTCAACAAGGTATTGTTGAAGCTTTAAAATTTCTCATGTAAATTTTGCAGAAAAATCTTCACTTGCAGTAAAAATTTTGAATTTTAGAAAGTTTAGGATTTTTTTTAGTTTTAGCATCATGTTTCGCGTTTCTCGGAATTATTGATCTATATTTTGCGTCAATACAAGAGTTGAAATTCTCAGAATTTAGGCTATACAGTACAATGAAGTTGTCCAGTTTCAAATGGTTTATGAAATTGGTGAAACAATGCGAGTTCACTTTGTAAAAAAATATTTTTTATAAAACAAAATTTGCGAATAACCAAGTTTAAGTATTCGCGAATGTTGAAATGTTCCTCATTTTCTATTTCTCGAATAATCAAAACTCGTGAATGTTAAGGGATTACTGTATATACACAAATAAAATTGTGCATGGTTTTTTTAAACTAAATATAATTGGAAAATTTAAAGGCAGTTAATTGCAGAAATATGATATGAAAATGATGAGAATATCATAAAATTTTGAAAATAATTTTCTTCATACCTTTATATTCAAATATATAAAATTCGATGCACAGTTTTATTTGTATATATAAACCAAACTTGCATAAAAAATATTGGAGATTTTAATTGATATGGAATGCGCATGGAGCATTTTGAAAAGTTCTTCGTAACGCTTAAAAATTTTCAGGAAAAGTTCTTATTTTTCTCCCCCAATTTTTTTTTTTTTTAATTTCTTGTTTGATAAATATATGCCATAATGCACATAGTGTGCCCTTGAATAATATTTAAAGTGAAACTAAATAATAATAATAAGATTGGAGGTCCCCTGTCCGGAACCCTCAAAAACAGTGAACTGTCAAAACTGGTATCGGGGATACGAACAGTAGCTTAATCTGCCTATTTCATAAGCTGGAACTGATCTTAAGGGGTCTCAGAACTCTTAAAATTGGAAAATTGAAAAAAAAAGGACCATTTTCAACATTTAATATCTTAAAATGTACTCGTATATGATTTCGAAACACAATTTTTATTGGGATGAAAGATATATGTATGTTCTTTCATTTGATGTATTTAAAAAAATTGCAAGATGCAGAATTAGCATTTATAGGGGGGCTCCGAACTCTCAGACATTTGACGAGCAGAATATTGGTATAACAGTTTACGCGCAGGATTACAAAATAAATATTGCAGCTAGAATAAAAATTTTGGTGCTTACTTGTACTTCAGATTATAATAATTACCCTGAACTTAAATTTGTATTTAAAGCATTTTTATATTTTTAATACAAAGTTGTATTTAGCTAATTATTCACCTAAAAAAAATATATTTTTTTTAACAATAAAAAGGAAATTTTAGGTTTAGTTTATACAGACTAACATGAAACATATGTTTTGAAAATTTCAGGAAAAATCATTCAGAAGTTTTTGAGGTATCCTGAGCGTTATACAAAAAAACGTCATTTGGAGAAAAATGACTTCAAAATTTCGGAAACGTCGTTTCAGCTATTGAGTGAGTATAATTCTAAAAGATATAACTTCTGTTCGAATGGGAATTTCAAGGAAACAATTACATCAAAATGTTCAGAAAAAATAGCAGTTTAACATCTAAAAAAATATAAATTTCGAAAATTTTGTTGAAGCTTTAATTAAGAGTCCTGAGACCCCTTAAGTAGAAATCAAAATGGTTGGTTCCTTTGGTAGAGGTATATTTCAACTTTTAGTAACTTTAGCATTAAATAGATTCAATCAAATTGATAAAAATTGGATAAAAGAAAAAAAAAAAAAAGAAATCACGTCAAAAAGACACCTTACAAACCCCAGATATAGCGCGTGAACCTGGCGATTCCTTCTATCCTATGAATAGGCCACAAATTGCAAACGACGTCTCTCCAAGTAATGCGCACAGCCAGTGACTGATGTCTCTATCAAGATATTGATAGATTAGATCATCTATCACGGCCTGTCATGGCGGATAGTTGTCTATAGAATTTTTACGCAATCCAAACGAATCCTTGTGCGAATATACAGAACAGATGCGAAAAATGGGGTATGAAACGCAGGGGACTAACCCACTAAATCACTGAATGAGTATATGAACACAATATTTGTATCTAAAATATTAAAAAAAAAATGCTGAATTTTTTCAATATGTTGTCCCCACATACTCGTCACTTTGAGTTTGGTTCTGGCGAGAAATTAATGGTTTTCTGGCACAAATCGTTTGGTTTCGCATTAAAAGCATTAAACAGAATTAATGGTTTTTGAGAATGGTTGTATTCTGAAAGGCGTGAGGTTTGAACCATACTCAATCTATCAAAACATTTCGAAAAAGGGATAATAAATGGAAATATTTACGATTCAAAATCATTTGTATCGGTATGGTAAAAATGGAATAAGGTTACGGAATATACGGAACATAATCGCTGAAAATTTAAATTATTCTTTTTCTCAATCTTTACGATAATTATTATGATTATTATTTTTTCTTCTTATTATTATTTAACAGATTCTTTATCAATTTTAAAAATTAATTTCTTGTTACTAAAAGTAAATTTAGTAATAAGATTAATGCAAGTTTAATTTCGGTATTTTATTTTGGTGATAAAATCATAGTAACGATCAGACATGTTCCTTAGGTGAAAGTCTACAGAATAAATGAATATGAGGAACATACATGTTAAATCACTGACCGAATATATGCATACAATTATATGTGTAAAATGTACTTTTTAAGATTTTCTTTACATGTTTTCTGCCGTGATTAATTTTATTTTTGATTAAGGTTATTCTCAAATCTAAACTTGCTACTTTCTGGTATATTTTAAAATTCATTTTTTGTTCGCAAACTTATGGAAGTGGCTGGTGCTTTTATTCAGAAACTTTTAGACCAGGAGCTGGCAGCACAGACAATCCCCTCATCGAGTTCACGGATGAAATTCTAGGATTAGTTAAATCTTGATTCGCATATTAAAACGCAATCGGTCTGCTAAGTCATATCTTGTTGGAAAACACCTGCAAACCCGATTTTAGCGGCTGGCTTGTAGGTTTACCATTGTGTTTTTCTGCACCCAAAGGTATGAAAACATGGAGGGCTGGGAGCAGGAAAACGCAATTGTAAATCTACAAGCCAGCCGCTAAAATCGGGTTTTCCAACAAGATATGACTTGGCAGACCGATTGCGTTTTAATATGCGAACCAAGATTTAACTAATCCTAGAATTTCACACGTAAACCCGAGGAGGTGACTGTCTGTGCTGTCGGCTCGCGGTCTATTTGTAATCGAACTGTTTTATCTATTTTTCGGTAAAGACAGACGATCTTTTAGAAAATGCTGTCAAAGTTATTGTGTGAACGAAATTTCCTGGCACTACAGCGCGAGAAAGAAAATAAAACTGATGCTGTAAGATAATTAATTGTTTATAATTCAAGATGTGATTTATTTAAAAAAAAAAAAAAAAAAAAAAAAAAAAAAAAGATTACCAATCAATTTAATAATCATGCCTGTAAGTGCCATGCTTTTGTGTTTAAAAATGAGTCAGAAAATATGTCCGAAAGTTCCGCGTTATTGAGCAGGGGAAAATATCTTTTTGAGAACCGCCTTAAAATATTATTTTTATAAACGAAAATAATGTTTGATTAGTTAGAAATCAATATCGAAAATGAAATGGCAATTTTGGCGCTATAGAATTAGGGTGCGCTACAGCGTGCTAAACAGTAACAATAGATTCTAGGATTTAAAAAAAAAACACTTTTATTTTGTCTTATTGTTCTATGTTAAGTCTACGATGAACTATCGTGCCCACTGATTGACATTATTTTTAAGCAGTTTCGTCCATCAGTTGTCAAGCCACCATGTTTTAACTTTTAGATTACAGGCCTGTACTGGGGACTATTTATGTATTCTCTCGCACCACAAGTTTCAAAAGAATTTCCTAATGGTAGAAATCTCTTAAAAGTATGCTAGTGTAAGTGTATGACAGAGAATGTTTTTCAAGTGGTGCGAATAGAAAAAATAAATAGCCGTTGGGACGACACACGTCCCAACGGCTATTTATTTTTATATAGGCTACATAATCAACGGCTTACTATACATCGGCTATTTATTTTTATTTTATATCGGACGACACACGTCCCAACCCCGTAATCAAAGGGTTAATCTCTATCCTATATCTATCTATCAATCAATCTATATCAAGGGTCGGCAAGTAATTTTAAGTGGGGTCCGAATACGTTTGAAAAATTTATGGAGGTCCAGAGAGTACTTATTACTTTAAAATTTTTATTTTTACATACAAATACATATAATATAAAATAGAAATGTCAAGTATTCGTTCTGAAAAATTACTGCATACACAGGTATACGTTCTGAAAAATTTTACATCAGATAATAAAATAGAAAAAGCAGGTTTTCGTTGAAAATTTAATGCAAAAAATTGCACTTGAGGTCTTTGGCCAGTTTTTAGGTGCGTTCGTAATTATATAAATACGTAACACCTATAGTCGTCGTTCAGTCCGTCCGTCTGTCCGTCCGTCCGTCCGTCCGCATATAACAGAGCAAAAACTACCCAACCGAATGGTCTGAAATTTTAAATATATGATTGTTGCAAAATTTTATCGAGCCATTTCAAATTTTATGAAAATCGGATGTATAGTTTAATTACAGGGACAGTCAAAAGTTTTTCTTTACATTACGGCCAATGGGGAAAATTATTGCAAGTGCATTTTAATGATGTTACAGCCCCCCGAATGGTCTGAAATTTTAAATATATAATTGTTGCACAATTGTGTCGAGCCATTTCAAATTTTATGAAAATCGGATGTATAGTTTAATTACAGGGACAGTCAAAAGTTTTCCGTTACATTACGGCAGTAGGGAAAGAAGGACAGTTCAGCGCCATAAGGCGGTGGCGGTGGGTGGATGTGGGTGGAATCCACCTTGTGGATGGAGGAGGAGGGTGGAATCCACCTGTTGGGAGACTTATCCTATAGTAGGAGGGGCTAAATGTTGGAGGGGGCTTAATTTTTTTTTTTAAATCGACTTAGAGTAGAAATGGGAATATCACACTATAACATGGGTCTGTTCGAGAGGAAGTATGAAGACACTAAATTTTTCGATGGGCTTATTTTTTAGGGGGGCTTATTTTTAGGGGGGCTTAATTTTTTTTTTCGAATGGACATAGAGTAGAAATGGAAATATCATACTATAACATAGAGATGTAGGTATTTTCGAAAGGGACTTTGAGGAGCCTAAATTTTTTAGAGGGGCTTATTTTTTTTAGGGGGGGGCTTAATTTTTAAGGGTGATTTTTTTTTTTTTTTTTTTTTCTGAATTGTCTTAGAATTTGAATGAAGATAAAAATGTCTTATGTTTTCTGAAAAAATTTTTTGATGCTGCCATCTGTATGCGGTAGTGCGAATTTATTATTGAAAATAGTATTTTATTTTTGAAAAGTTTTGAGGAAGGTTTGAACCTGCAAAATAGTCTCTTGGCTCGATGATATGTTGAAGACTTAACTAATCGAGCCAAGAAACTATGTCTATATGTTTAGATTTTAGATGTTTCAAAACAAAAAATTGTATTCCCCCTTCTGTATGTGCAAAGAGCGGTTGGTTTCTTAAGATAACTCATTAATACCTATTTTAACTGCACACTTTGCGAATTCCTTTAATGTATATGATTTTTATTTTTAGTTTAACTGATTTTATCGATTTTGCGAATGAGAGTTTGATTATTTTACCAAGCTAAGGTTTCGAACCTGCGAACTCCGATTCAAATTTAATTTTTTGTAACCGATAAGCTATCCACTATCCAGACCGCGTCCCGACAATTACTGAATTACTTTTGAACACTATATATTTTTAAAAATACCTTCCTCTCCCTCTTTCTTATACTAGGGAAGTTAATACAATTTATGTTTAAATTGAAGAAATAATTAATTTTTTATATTTCTTTAATAAGCAAGTCATTTTTTTTTAGATCGATTAGAAGGCTATCAAACGATTTGAATTAAACATTGCTTTTACCAGTATTAATCCTCTTACCTAATTTTAAAATTATACTTTTTCTTGTGAACCATATCATATTCATTTAATCGTCTGAAATACACTTCCTAAACCCTCTTATCAACGTTACTCACTATCTATCACAAACATCCGATAAGTCTAATCAGCTTTTTTCAACAGAAAATAGCTAATATGTAAATATTGATAACTATTGAAGAGATTATTCCACTTGTTTACAGATTTTAAATGAAAGTTTGAAATATTTGTCAGATTTTCTATTTATCAATTATTATAAATTGAATCAACTCATAGTTTATTATTGTAATAGATAATTATTTGATGATTCTACACTAGTTCTAATGAATTTTAAAACTACTGCTTCACTTCAACTCATTCTTTTATACAGTTTAATAAATTTAGTTTGAATTAATCCATTGGTTTGTCATATATTTCACTGAAATAATAAAATTAATGTGTAAAACCTTAGAATGACGAATTCAAAAACGTAACGTGATGAATCATATACTTTTTAAACATTACATAAAAACCTTTGGATTGATTCACTTCCTGTGAACTTTCTACACATATTTTTTTATGCCACGTGTTTTTCTGAAATTTTTGCACCAATCATATTACATGATTTGCACTATCGTAATAATTTTTTAACATGCGCCCCCTATGATTATATATAAAATTGAATGAAACGAGACTTTTTCTTTAGTGTTTGCTATTTTTTGAGTGTGTGAAGACGCTTTTTTCACTTAAGATAATATGGCTAGTTTTCAAGATGGACATTCTACTATGTTAAGCGATGATGTATCAAGTTTGAATAATCAATATTTTTCATCAAGATTAAAGGATCAAGACATGGGATTAATAGTACAACCAAAAGTAGAACCCGTTTCAGATGATGAAGCGGAATCCTCCTCATCAGAACTAAAGAAACAGAAGCCACCTTTTTTGTGTACTGTTTGCAACAAATCTTTTTCACGAAAAGGCAATTTAAAACAACATTTGATGATTCATTCAGAAGAAAGACCATTTATATGTGACATCTGCCAAAAAGCATTCTCTAGAAAGGCTATTTTGAATCGTCATAAACTATCCCATTTAAAGATTCCTTCCCAACATAAATGTGAATCGTGCGGTGAAGCGTTCGCAAGAAAGTATGACTTATTAAAACACATGAAGATCCACAAGTCCTCCAAAAAGGATAAATGTATTCAGCGTAGTGAAATATTCAATCCCAACTCCGATTTTTTATATCATTTGAAAACTTCACAGGGAGTTAGATGCAAAATTGATAATTCATCCTCTTTAAAAGATATGTTTTTTGAGAAGGTTAAGCATTTTAAAAGGCAAAATGCGTTAAACATATTTACTAAAACTGTAATCAACTCTAACGAGGAGAATGCTACAGACTTTAACACATTTTTTGATAGTATTCATTCGGACGTTTTAAACGAATTAATCTACCAGATTCAAGTTAAAAGATCGATGAAATGGTATGCAAGTGTACAAGTTGTTGTATATCGTGTAACACAGGAGGGTGTCTTAGAGATTGCCACACCCTATTTCCTTTCAAAAACTATACTTGAATTAACGAAACAAAACTTATCTGAACATGTTGAGGATACCTTTGCAAAAATTATTAAGTCCTATGAGAAGTCCACCAGACGTGGTTTTAATTGGACATTAGATAAAATATTGAATTTAGAACTATCTACCTTTAAAATATAACATGATTTGAAATGTTTATACCTTTTTTGAAATATGTGTACTCATGTTTTCACTATTGTAACTATTGAAAACGACGAATAAATAATGTGTAAATGAAAAAGCTGTTGTCTGTTTATTTTTGTTAGAACAACTTGTGATTTTTAATAACTCATAAAGTCGTAACGGCTTTACTTACTATTTTTTTTTTTAATTTCTAATCAAATGAATAATGAGTTAACTATCTTTTATTAATTTCATATTGAAAGTCTGAAATTATCCATTGAAATAGTTATTTTTCAATATTTCTAATTTATCATAATTATTTTTAAAGTTTAATATATCACTCTTTGTTTGTATAAACAACTGTTATTGCTCAATAATAATAATAATATTATCATTTATTACCATACAATTCTTTAAAAAAAGCATAGAACCATTAACATAATATATCATTAACCACTTTTTTAAAAATTGTTACTTTGTGTTGCCATACTATTCTTCAAAAAAAAGAATAAAACTAAAACTTAACATTAAATATCATATACTGTAAATATAAAAATTGTTACCTTGTGTTGCCATACTATTCTTCAAAAAAAGGATAAAACCATTGACATAATATATTATTCACCACTTAAATAAACTGTTTATATCTATTATATATATAAAATCCAAACGGAAATTTCGTTCCGAACGCCGAGATTTCGAGTTCTACCGCATGGATTTTTACGGAACTTATACCGTTAGATAGGTATCGTTCCAGGGAAGGTTTTAAGCTATAACACATCATTCTACCTAGATTAGTTATAGAATTATTACGGAAAATTCTGTTATTTTGGACTTTGTTACTTCATATTTCCTTAAATATCTGGGCTCCTATTGGTCGTAGAGCTTAGATCTCGCGCCAAAAGTAGCTCCAGAGCACCCAAACAAACTTTTCCCCGCGATTATTTTGCCGTCTTCCGATTTCCTCTAACTCTATTAGGGGCCCGCATAGAGCCCCTTTAAAATATTTTTAGTAGTAATTTCAGCAATTATCTTAAATTATTGGTTAAGAGCGCCACCCTCCCGATTCATGTATCTACGGGAAGGTTGCATGAAGGAATTTCGGTCAGATACGCTTTCGTTATGAATAGAGTGCGCTCCCTTGTGGTGGAATGTGGAACTAACATAACGCGATATTGTTAAAATTAGGAAATCTAACAATGCGATCTGTTTTAAACTTTGCGATAGTTCATAACACATAATCTATTATCTATTCTATTATATATGTATAAAATCTATTATCTATTATATATATAAAATCCAAACGGAAATTTCGTTCCGAACGCCTAGATTTCGAGTTCTACTGCATGGATTTTTACGGAACCTATACCGTTAGATAGGTATCATTTCAGGGAAGGTTTTAAGCTATAACACATCATTCTACCTAGATTAGTTTTAGAAGTATGACGGAAAGTTCTGTTATTTTGGACGATAAGGTTACCATTTTATTTCTTGGCGAAGTTTTTTGTTGTTGAAAAAATTGAAACGGCTATTACACCTAGAAAAATAAAAGACAAAAAACTGTTACTAATTTTATTTAAAATCTTTAAAAAAGAAAAAAAAAGAAAAAAAAAGAAATCCATTTTAATGAGTGATAATATTAAAAAACGAATATATTTAATTTAAAAATGAAAGAGAATGTTCGTAATACTTAAAGAAATACTCATTTGAAATATTGCAATTGAAATAATATTTGGCGATTTATCTTTTGCATCAGGTTAAGAAAAATGCATCTGAAAATTGATAAAATGATATCAAGGAAGTTCCCCATAAGCGCATGCTCAGCATTATTTGAAAAAAAAATTATAGAATATTCTTCTCATAAATATATTATATATCCATAAAAAAATCGGCAGAACCTCTATTTAGCATTCCTAAAAAAATAATGAAAATTTCATTTTTTGCGATTTAGCGCTGAATGGCGACACGATAAAATTTTGAATAATACTATGATAAATATTCTTTAAGAAAAACTTTTTCAACTCTCGATACGAAGTTAGTTTAAGTAAGTTTAACTTAAATAAATACATATTTATAACTGCAGTTTTGTCATATACATTGTATATGTAACAATGAAATTTAACGATCGTATTTATGCCGTTTAGAATGAAATTTAAATGGATTAAAAGTGTTTCAAACTGAGCATTGGCAATTTGACTTCGATATTGTTAGTGTCAGAGACAACAAGAGAGTTTTATTGCCATGGAAACAACAATTTAATATCGAAATGTTTAATGATAGCATTTTTAATTAAAATACCCTTAAAACTTATCCAGCCGGTGACACCGTATAAAATTAAATAGCTCAATACAAGTAACACGCAATTTGCATATATTATATAAGCTTACAGCAAAAATAGTAAACTAATCCACAGTTTAAGTTTAAATTCATTGAGCATTAGGCATTTAATTACTTATGTAACAAGGAATTTACAAATGCATTTCAATCTCTTGCATTTGGCGAGGAAACCTATTGGTTCGCCAAAGAGCGTCGAGCGTTCGTCTGTTCGCGCCAAATACTCGAAAAAATATTTTTTTACAGATTTTCTACTGCGATTCGACCGCTATATTTTTACCGATCTTTTTACATACATGAGTCATTTTATTAGCATTTCCTTTTTCAAAATATTTTGAGTATGCGTTTTAAGGAGACCTTCCTTGTGAGTAACAATTTTTATTATTATTATTATTATTATGTATCTCTTACAGAAAAAACTAGCAGATGTAATTATAAAAATAATGATATTACATAAATAGCAGTTAATATTATAACAGTGGAGTCAAATATTTAAATTTTAATGCAAACGTTTGCCACCCCCCCCCCCCTCACACACACACATATTATAAATAATTTAATTTCAGATATTTAAAATATTTTTCGCGTTCTTTACTACGGATACATGCTATTTTGTTTTTCCCCAAACTTATGACTTTTATAACCTCGAACTCAGATCAAGAAATATTGTCCACTCTCTCTCTCTCTCTTTTTTTTTTTTTTTTTTTTTTTCTTTTTTAACATATATCGCCAGTGTTTCTTTTAGAAAAGTCTACTGTTTCAAATGTTAAGTACTAAAGATTATTCTTAAGAAAATTTATGCAATTTTGCGTTATTAATACCACAAAAGAAAATATTTTGCAATAAAAATTGCTTACTGATATACATTTTCGATTGTCTTTTTAATTCGTCATCCCATTTTCAGTTTTTTTTAAGGTTTTTGATATTGGATTAATCTTCCGTAATCAGGTTACCTGCTAATTAGTGTATTTACTGAACTATTTAGATGTGTCTTTTATACTTGAAAGAGTCAGATCTGTGATCAGACAGTGACTGTCAGACGGTGACTGTCAGACAGTGATCGCGATTGTAGAAGATTACATGAAATTTGTACTTAGCTATTAGTAAATTTATGTTTTTTCATTATGAAGCAAACGGAAAACAGAAGATTTAGTATTATATATATTTTTATTTGCAGTTATTTTACTGTCACTAAAAAATAAATACTTGGGAAAAAATTTTGAAATTCCAATGGTGGCTGGTGGAACAATATTTGTTGATTTATCATTTTAGCCTAGATAAGAAAAAAAGTACCTGAAATGCAGATAAAATTGAAAATAGAAATCATTATAAAGCAAGTTCTTCTGAAGCACAATCCTATTCGCTAAACTGAGGAAAAAATTAACGATTTTAGGTTTATTTAGGCAGCAGACTGAAGAATAATGTAATTTTGAAAATAAAAAGTGTATTTATTTCTCCGTGTTATTGCACTCTTTAGAGAAATGAAAAAAGGTCTTCGGTGCATCAAAAAGATTATTTCGTTATATTATAACGTGTTGGGTTATTAAGTTTTGTATAACTGACTTTATTTGTCATTTACAAAGAGTATTTTTGGCGAAAGATCTATAATTCAGCCAACAGCAATTTGACTTTATTTAATGGGATGTAGTCTGGCGCATAATTACGTATGTTTTACGTGTGTTAACTCTGGTAAATTTGTAACCATATAGTTTGCAAACACTTCTAATGTTTGCCGTAAAACTTAGCTGTGCACCCGATTATGGACGATTGGGAAGATTTTGATTGGATGAAAACAAGAGGTTTATTTTTCTATCATAATGAGTTATCGAGTTTTTTTTTCAGGTTAACAGTTACATAATTGCAAGTGGTATATATATAAAAAGGAAATGGTAATGAAAATGACATTATTTTAATTTTATTCAAACACTTCATTTTTAAAAATCCACTTTTATGTGATTCACATTTCTTTTAATGAAAGTTAAAGACGTTTTGTGTGCAAACAATTTATTACATTTTTTTACCGTATTTACTCTGCTTTAATCCGAAGATAGAAAACTGCAGTAGACCTGCTAGAAGACGTGTATTACAAAATATAATGCAACGTAGAGAGAAATTGTATTTAAGCTACCAGAGCCACACATAGCACCAAACTGAGAAGCCCGGAGTTCAAGAACTATCAAACGAAAGTGAATAATCCGAACATAAGTAATGTTCAGTGGTCACTCTCTGCAATCATTGTAATTATCTCTCCTTTTAGTAGTGTGGTGACTAGAGAACATTTTAACATTTATGATTATCACAACAGCCGTATTTTCTTCCCAACATCTACTTTAAATATATACTGTAAAAAGAATTTCTTCTGAATAGTCCGAATTTTGCCAAACTTATAAGATATTATAATAGCTAAATAGCGTTCGCATAGTATTCAGCAAATGCGGAAATATTTTCCCGGTGAAGGTCCATATTAATTTAAAATACAAGGTCGAATTCATAATTTTGTTTGATCAATGATCATTTGGAAAATGGACCAGCGAAGCGGGTGTAGCCTGCTAGTATATATATATTTTTTTTAGACTTAAACTAAAATTAATGACATTACTAATTCTTTTAAGTGTTTATCTGTAACCGACACCGATTTTTAACGTATATTAAGGGATGTGCTGTTTCTAAACATTCAGTTTCCAACTGATTTTTGTTCTAACTTCATCTAATGTTACCTTTATTTTTTGAAAATGGGTTCTGTAGTAAATATGTTAAAAAGATCTTCCGACAAAGTGGCTTCTTCTTCAAAGTATCAACGTTTAGAAGAACCTAATGACCCCACTTCTGCGAGTGAATTAAATATACCAAGATTGGAAATTCCTAATTTATTAAACACTGACTGTGGAACAATACCACGTGATTTATCCACTACTGATTACTCACCGAATGTGAAATCTGAAATCGATATGAATTTTTTTATCCCTAACTTTGGTGATGATACTACATCTTCCGAGAATTCATGCCAAGAGTCAATTTCTGTCGAGGACTATTTGAATATATTTTTCAAAGACATGAATTTTGAATCCGCTTTAACCTCGACCCCAGCTAGTAACATAATTTCCCAAGACGAATCCTTTCAAGAACGTACTATTGACCAAGAGGTTTCTGATTCCCAACCAAGCAACCTTTCTAAAGCAAGTGATGAATTACAAAGCACAACCCCACCTACGAATGTCATTCCACAGTCTAAAACTAGCAAATCCAATCATCCTATTGTATTTCGAGAAGAACTCAGTGACTGTATCTTTTTAATTTTAAAGTTGCATAATAGACAATTTCATATTCATATTCGAGAATTTAATCGCAGTGGGCTTACTAGTGAAGAAATTCTAACGAAAAATGGTATTACTATGGATGTTAACAGCTGGTTCGAATTTTGGAAGAAAATTTTTTCATTTAATTTGAGATATAAAAGTTCCTCATTTGTTTCTAATAACATGATATTAGTGTTAAATTTTAATAATTCTATCATGCGAATTAAAAATTTAAAGAATTATTCTCACATTGACTTAAACGAGTATCAGTTGCTGAAATTAAAAGAAAAAATACATGATTTGAATAAGGAACTTCTTCAGCATATATATGTAAACCATATACCAAGCTTAATTAGACAGAAATGTATCATTGGTCATATATCTACAGAAAATGAACTCATGTTGCAGTCTAAACTTATAACATGTATTGAGAATAATGTATTAACTATACTAAACCGCATTTTTGAATGTGATGGATGTATTTTTAATCAGAAATCTCAAAGCCCTCATTCCTGTTGTATACTAAATAATCGACAAAAATTTGAAAAACTAGGAGAGATGTTATTAACACTTATAGATTTAGATTTTGTTATTTCCTCGTTTTTAAACGGAGTGGATTGTGTTAGTGAAAACTTTTTATCAAACATTCATGTAGAAACAATTTAAAACGAATTGTTTAAAATAATAAAATAAAATGTATTGCTATCCTTTTTAATACGTGTGTGTTTATTTTTCTAAAGTGTATGTTTATTTTGTTATGTCTTTTAGAACTTTTAATAGAGTGTTAGACTTAAATTTGCATATGTATATAACTAAAGAAATCAACAATTCTTTAGCAATTAAAAAATTAACACAAGTTTAAAATATTAAACTAATAATCTTAATACTATAATTTCTACTTTCTAATATATATATATGAAACTTAATTATATAAAAAAGTTTTCAATAATAATAATAAGTTTAGAAAATTAAAAAGTTTAAAAAACAAAATTAAAAAACTCAATTAAAAATATTTCAAAAGTTAAAAAAATAAAGTTTTCAAAATTAAAAAATCTTTATAAAAAAATAATAATAATTTAAAAAAAAAATTAAAAAGTTTACAAAAGTTTTAAAAAAAAACTTGAAAAAAAAACTCGAAAAAAAAATTAAGTTATTAAAATTAAAAAAAAATTATAAAAACTTAATACATTAAGTTTTCAAAAGTGAGTTTACCTATTCGTATATGTATACATGCATGTGACTTTCATTATGTTTTAGTTTAATACTTCTTTTTATCCTATAAAAGTGTTAGATTAATATATACTTATAAAAATATTTGTAAGTTAAATTAAAAAAAAGTAACTTATACAAAAAAAAAAAAAAGTTTACAAAATTAAAAAAACAAAATCTTTCTAAATAAAAAAAAGTTTCCAAAATTTAAAAAAAATTTTTTTTAAATAAAAAATGTTTTCAAAATTTAAAAAAAAAATTGTAACTAAAAAAAGTTTTCAAAATTTAAAAAAAAATAGTTTGTAAATAAAAAAAAATATTAAAAAGTTTATAAAATTAAAAAGTTAAAAGAAAAACTTTGTAAAAAGTTTTCAAAATTAAGTTATCAAAATAAAAAAAAATATATATAAAAACTTAATACATTAAGTTTTCAAAAGTGAGTTTACCTATTCGTATATGTATACATGCATGTGACTTTCATTATGTTTTAGTTTAATACTTCTTTTTATCCTATAAAAGTGTTAGATTAATATATACTTATAAAAATATTTGTAAGTTAAATTAAAAAAAAAAGTAACTTATAAAAAAAAAGTTTACAAAATTAAAAAAACAAAATCTTTCTAAATAAAAAAAAGTTTCCAAAATTTAAAAAAAAAAACTTTTTAAATAAAAAATGTTTTCAAAATTTAAAAAAAAATTGTAACTAAAAAAAAGTTTTCAAAATTAAAAAAAAATACTTTGTAAATAAAAAAAAAATATTAAAAAGTTTATAAAATTAAAAAGTTTAAAAAAAAACTTTGTAAAAAGCTTTCAAAATTAAGTTATCAAAATTAAAAAAAAAACTTAATAAATTATGTTATCAAAAGTCAGTTCACCTAACTGTATATGTATCTGACTTTCATAATTAAAAAAGTTATCAAAAAGTTGAATTAGATTGCAAATACAAGTATACAATCAATCATATATCAATCAGTCATAGCAATTAATCGATCAATCAATTAACCAATCAATTAATCAATAAATCAAACCAATCAATCAATCATATTAATCAACCAAACAATAATATCAATCAGTCATATCGATCAATAAATCAAACCAATCAATCAATCATATTAATCAACCAAACAATAATATCAATCAGTCATATCGATCAATCAATCATATTAATCAATCATATCAATCAATCAACCATTCATATCAGTCAATCATATCAATCAACCAATCATTCATATTAATCAATGATTCATATTAATCATATCAATCGATCAATCAAGATACCGAATACAAGTATTCATACAAAAAAATCACATCAATTGCAGTTCAAGTATTACAAGTTGGCATAATAACATTATAAGAAAATTTTGAATTAATACAATGATTAACTAACAACATTTTGTAACAGCACTTTTACAAAACCAATGTATGAATAGATATTTTAGTTAAAAAAAATATTTAAAATGCTTTTGAAAGTTAACAAAATTATTTTCCAAAAATATTAAAAACATTACAAGCTGCTAAAACCTACACTTTAACAAGAGTGAGTTGTCCTATATTTCCTTTCTATTTGCATGTCCTATATTTCCTTTCTATTTGCATTTGAGTATATGTATACGGATTCCTCCTTTTAATTATGTTCTGTAGTATACACTTAAAATATATATATAAAACATTAAATTAAAATATTCTTTAGTTATTAAAATTTTTTAAAAAATTAGTAATTTTTTTTTTAATATTATAAGACAACAAAAATTATTTTGTAATTTATTAAAAGTGAATTTACCTATCTCTATATATGCGTTTAATAAGATAAATCTTCTTTATGTTAACATCCTACCCACATTTTATTCTATAGTTATACACATCGAAACGAAAAAAAAATAAACAATCTATTATTAAATTCTTCAATTTAAAATTTTAATACATACATACTTAAACATTTATATAAAAAATAATGAACTTACCATGTTGGAACTCAGAAAAGAGATGATGAGCTTATCACGTGGTAGATTGTGACGTAATCAATTAGATATCAAGTGCCTTCCTCGTGCCTTTTGATTGTCTTATCTACAATCAGATTGTATTATCAATCACGTGATCTAACTGATATGAGTCTATACCAAGACACTAGCCATTTTCACTTCAGTCATCGAATATGTAGGTCGTATATTTTTTTGAAAGTCTTTTATTTTGTGGAATCTTCAGCAACATGATATCAGATATTTGCAAATAAAATCCTATTAAAATCTTTCTCGCAATTGTGAACAAAGATTAATTTTCATATTGTTTAAGTATAATCATTGATTATTTAACTGGATAACAATATTTTTAGAAGTAACTTAAATTTCTTATAAAAAACGAAGTATTTATTGCATCATTCATAGAATTCAACTTTGAATATTAACCAAGTTTTTTAAACTTTTATAATTTATACTAGTAATTAGTATATACTAGTACTTAGTAAAAACTAGTATATTTTCTAGTATAAAGAGTTTATAAGTAGTAAGTAGGCCACTATGAGCTACAGGGCGTTCCCACCTGTCAATCAAAAGGGGGCGTTGTAGGGGCGTGTCCACCTGTCAAAGGGGCGTGGTGGGGCGTGGCACATGTCAATCAAAAGGGGCGTGGCCGGAAGTGACGTCACGGGTGGAGTTGAGTTGTTTTCCTCCTGCTGGTTTTGGTTTTAGTTTCGGTTTTTCAATCGTACTGTTGGACGGGGTGTTTTTTGGGTGGTTGAGTTGCTGTTTGCTGAACGTTTTGGTTTCTGTTTACATTTTCTTTTTTTATAGAAAGGCAACGCCGAGTTACTTTTTTGAAAATGGCAACGCCGAGTTACTTTTTTTGAAAATGACAACATGTTAAAGTTGGACTTGTAAAATTTTTGGTAGATTTCACGCGAAGGGGGATGATAATTTTTCTTTTGGTCATGGCTTCGGTTTTCAATCGTACTGTTGGACGGGGTACTTTTTTGATTTCTGGAAGAGGCCGGTTCAGGAGCGTAGTGGGGGATGACAACTTTTTCGTGTGAGTGTAAAGGGGTGTATTTGAGTTTCGTTTTTGTTCATTGTCTCGTGTTAGAGAATGACGTAATCAGTGGATTTATTTTTAATTTCATGGAATGAATTTTTTAATAATTTAAGGTTTTTTTAAATATTATTTTCACGATGACGGAATCGGTGATTGGAATTTATTTTTAATGCCTTTACTAACTTACTAAATTTTGCGAATTATTATTTTTACTTTAATGAATTTAATTTAAATGAATTTATTTTTTACTGAATATTTTTAGATTTTTAAGTTTATTTTTTAGAATTTTAAATTTAGTAGTAAGTAGGCCACTATGAGCTACAGGGCGTTCCCACCTGTCAATCAAAAAGGGGGCGTTGTAGGGGCGTGTCCACCTGTCAAAGGGGCGTGGTGGGGCGTGGTACATGTCAATCAAAAAGGGGCGTGGCCGGAAGTGACGTCACGGGTGGAGTTGAGTTGTTTTCCTCCTGCTGGTTTTGGTTTTAGTTTCGGTTTTTCAATCGTACTGTTGGACGGGGTGTTTTTTGGGTGGTTGAGTTGCTGTTTGCTGAACGTTTTGGTTTCTGTTTACATTTTCTTTCTTTATAGAATGGCAACGCCGAGTTACTTTTTTGAAAATGGCAACGCCGAGTTACTTTTTTTGAAAATGGCAACATGTTAAAGTTGGACTTGTAAAATTTTTGGTAGATTTCACGCGAAGGGGGATGATAATTTTTCTTTTGGTCATGGCTTCGGTTTTCAATCGTACTGTTGGACGGGGTACTTTTTTGATTTCTGGAAGAGGCCGGTTCAGGAGCGTAGTGGGGGATGACAACTTTTTCGTGTGAGTGTAAAGGGGTGTATTTGAGTTTCGTTTTTGTTCATTGTCTCGTGTTAGAGAATGACGTAATCAGTGGATTTATTTTTAATTTCATGGAATGAATTTTTTAATAATTTAAGGTTTTTTTAAATATTATTTTCACGATGACGGAATCGGTGATTGGAATTTATTTTTAATACCTTTACTAACTTACTAAATTTTGCGAATTATTATTTTTACTTTAATGAATTTAATTTAAATGAATTTATTTTTTACTGAATATTTTTAGATTTTTAAGTTTATTTTTTAGAATTTTAAATTTAGTAGTAAGTAGGCCACTATGAGCTACAGGGCGTTCCCACCTGTCAATCAAAAAGGGGGCGTTGTGGGGGCGTGTCCACCTGTCAAATGGGCGTGGTGGGGCGTGGTACATGTCAATCAAAAAGGGGCGTGGCCGGAAGTGACGTCACGGGTGGAGTTGAGTTGTTTTCCTCCTGCTGGTTTTGGTTTTAGTTTCGGTTTTTCAATCGTACTGTTGGACGGGGTGTTTTTTGGGTGGTTGAGTTGCTGTTTGCTGAACGTTTTGGTTTCTGTTTACATTTTCTTTTTTTATAGAATGGCAACGCCGAGTTACTTTTTTGAAAATGGCAACGCCGAGTTACTTTTTTTGAAAATGGCAACATGTTAAAGTTGGACTTGTAAAATTTTTGGTAGATTTCACGCGAAGGGGGATGATAATTTTTCTTTTGGTCATGGCTTCGGTTTTCAATCGTACTGTTGGACGGGGTACTTTTTTGATTTCTGGAAGAGGCCGGTTCAGGAGTGTAGTGGGGGATGACAACTTTTTCGTGTGAGTGTAAAGGGGTGTATTTGAGTTTCGTTTTTGTTCATTGTCTCGTGTTAGAGAATGACGTAATCAGTGGATTTATTTTTAATTTCATGGAATGAATTTTTTAATAATTTAAGGTTTTTTTAAATATTATTTTCACGATGACGGAATCGGTGATTGGAATTTATTTTTAATGCCTTTACTAACTTACTAAATTTTGCGAATTATTATTTTTACTTTAATGAATTTAATTTAAATGAATTTATTTTTTACTGAATATTTTTAGATTTTTAAGTTTATTTTTTAGAATTTTAAATTGAGAACGTTGTTTAATTTTGCGATAGGTTTTAGAATAAATATTATTTACAAAAGGTTTGTTTTCATTTTATGAATACTTTTTTAGACGAGTGATTCTGATTTATTTACCAGTTTAAAGGTATTTGACCGCAAGCATGACTCAATCTGAGACTGAATTTGAACATTTTGACTTTTATCGCCACTTAGAATTTTCTTAGGAATAATTTGTACCATCTTTAAGATGCACTTTCTTGTTATGAAACAGCATTTTATCAAACTTTTTTAATTTTTTGGCAAAACTAGAATATACTTTTAATTCGTATTGCTTTATTTTGACGAAGAGGACATGCTTTGGATTTTTTACTCAACATATAAAACATTTTTTTTTTCTTGCTGAACATAGCAATATATTTTTTTCATATTCCGATTCTATACATATTTTTAATTTCCTGAAGATATCTCTTACATTTTTCTGAATTTTTTTCTGATATTCTGTTGTAATTACTTTTTTTTTTCGTTTTATTAAATAGTGAAATATCTTTTTTGTCAATTTGTTTATTCTAAACATTATAATATTTTTAATTTATTGAATATGTTAACATTTTCTTCAATTTACTGAACATAGAACTATCCTTTTCCATTTTACAGAACATAAAAGTAATTTTATTTCTTGAACATAAAAATATTTTTCATAAACAAAGAAATATCTTTTTCTGTCAATATATGTTTTCCTAAACATTATAATTATTTTCAATTTATTGAATATATGGAATTTTTTTTTCAGTTTACTAAACGGTTTCCTAAACGTAAAAATTCTTTTTCCTAAACATAAAATACTCTTTTCCTATATATAAAATACTCTTTTCCTTAACATAAAAATATTTTTCCTTCCTTTAAAAAGTATATCTATTTTATCTTGATTAAAAAATAGAAAAAATGCAAAATTAAATAATGAGTAAAATAAACTTTTAAAATGTATTTGTAAAACTTATAAAAATTTAACTAAAAACATGATTTTTCTAAAACGGAAACTTTTTCCCCTCAGAAAATGACAAACCAAAATAGACTTTTAATACGTGTTACTTTAATTAAAGTTTTACTTCTAACAAAACTGAATATACTTTTAATGCGCACTTAAGTTCTGTTTTTTTTTAATTTTAGGTTTGACAAACAAAAGATAGTTTGAATTATTACTGAAACACATTTTTAATTTATTCCTGAACGTTGAATCAATTTATTTATATCTTGCATATTTTGAAAGTTTTAAATACGAAAAGAAAAAAGGATTTTTGGTTTAGAAATACTTCTGTATCAGTTACAAATTTTAAGATATAGAAAATATCCACTTTGTTGTTACAAATCATCCTTTTAGGTATATTTCGTAAACTTTTATGGAAATAGGTACAGTGGTGGAAAATTGGCGCAGAGGAGGAGCCTATTGACACCACTAAATTTTAGTAGAATTTTTCGTCTTATCTAATGACAGTTTTTTTAAGATGAAGAATACCATAAAATATTAGTGGTGTGAATAGGCTCCTCCTCTGCGCCAATTTTCCACCACTGTAGGTATCATAGGGTAGGTGGTATCACTTTTATGGAAATAGGGAGGAGTTTTGTGAAAATAGAAAAAAACCCATAACTTCTTAGTTATAATAAATATCTAATCATTTTAAAGTTATTATTATTTCTAGAAAAAGGGCAAAAAATTATGTATGACAGATTTTTGATAAAATTAAAAGTGGGCTCAAAGGGGTGAAAAAAATAGAGTTTTTGGGAGAAAAAAATTCATAACTTCGTCAATTCTTAAGATATCAAATCCAGTTAAATTTATTATAAATCTTCTTAATACTATCTACAAGTTTTTGAAAGGACCAACTCTTACTGCAAAAACAAAAATTAAAAACGAAAATAAAAAGGCGATTTCAAGAAGAAAAAAATCCACAACTTCGTCAATTCACAAGATATCAAATCCGTATGAATTTATTATATATCTTCTTAATATTATTTGCTATTTTTATGCTGACAAGTTTTTGATAGGGTTGTATCGGGAAATTGTATCGGGAACATTTTCCCCCATTTGAAGTCCTCTCCTTATAAGATCAAAAGAACTCATCATTCTCGGGAGCTTTCTGGCAGGGAATATTACGAATATCGACTTGTGCTTGATTAAAAGATAGTTTATTTTTCTAATTAAATTTTCTGAATGAATTTCGATCTCATTCACCTTCAATTACCTCTCTGATCCCGTTCTTATATGTGCAGCAATCCAATTGACACTGTTTTAAGAAGGATGTTGGAAAGGGGGGGGGGGGTAGATGAATTCATTGGATATAAAGAACAAGGAGATTCAAGGTAGAAAAGTAAGCTAAAAAAACTCAGCACTGAATGATAAATCAGGAATCAGTGATGGAAAATTGATTCCATGTAATTTGGGAGCTTTTTTAAAACTGAATAAATAAAGAGCATTTTATGAAAAAATTCGTTATATGGAAAAAGACATTTCGCTATATGGAGACTGTTTTTAATGAGATCTTGGGAAAAGGGAACCGTTCCTACTAAAAATTCGTTATATAGAGAAATTCGATGTATGAAGTTTCGTTATAGAGAGACTCGACTGTATTCAATTCGTACAATATTAATGTTTCAAAATTTTATTTGCAAGCATTATAACTATTTTTCTTATAAATATGATTTTTAGTATTGTTAATAGGTATTCTAAAAAAATCCTTATAATATTACTAGGGGGCTCTGCCCCCTGCAAGCTACGCTCGCCAACCCCCGTTCAGACACCGCAGAATCTAAAAACATGCTAATCTGATCGGTTTAAAAAATATTATAGAAGATTGAATTATACTGAAAAAAGCTGTGCAGATCTCCCTGT
This sequence comes from Maratus speciosus, assembly GCA_963932465.1. Taxonomy (NCBI): domain Eukaryota; kingdom Metazoa; phylum Arthropoda; class Arachnida; order Araneae; family Salticidae; genus Maratus; species Maratus speciosus. The sequence goes on along the minus strand of OZ010797.1, from coordinate 353,060,991 downwards.
AAACGGGTTTCCATTCAATTTCCTTTGATTTCAAAAATTTAAGGCCGAATCAGTTGCTATTAAGACATCCAATGGTTGTTTTCGTGTTTGATTAAAGAGGATCAGTTAAACGTTTGAAAAGAAGCTAAAAATAAAAGGAATTATGTGTACAGAGTCTTTGTCTCCCGGTATTTTAAAACAATTTCTATAACAATAGCCTAAGTCATGTGACTATCATCAAGAGTTCCGGGCGAACCACTTCGCTTTTTATATTCCTGGTGCCATTTTGGTACTCTAATATTAGCCAGGTACAGGTGATAAGTCGCCAAATATCATTCTATCGCCATCATTTCATCTATATTATAATAGTCCAAGTCATGTAACTGCCATAAATAAATACGCTCTGATCCCTTCGCTTTTCATATGAAAGTTTGGCCCAGATATCATATACGGCCCCATATTGGGGCGATTTTTTTCCGACGCTAATTTGGGGAAAAGATCAACAGCATTAATAACAACATCCGGCTTATCAAATCAAGCAAAATAACGATACTATGGCGCCAGTTAAGTACCCGTTGCGTATATGACATTGGCTTCAGAAAAAAATAGCGCCAATATGGGACCGTATGTGGCATCTGTGCCGAAAGTTTTCCATTTCGATTAAAAAAAATCATTTTTTTTTTCGAATAATACTACATAAAAGCATTGTCGCAAAGAACTCTTGGTACTGTTACGCTAGCCGGGTGCAAATCTTGCCAATAACTATTTTTCAACTCGCCAGTTAGCATTTTTTTTATTTTTCGAGTGGTAAATTAAAACATTGCTTTGAAGTTGAAATTAAATGTCATCGTTTGTTACATCATTTAATATTTGGCCAGATGCCATATACGCATCCGGTTTGGCGTGATTTTTTTTTACGAAAATTTGGCGAAATCCTCGTTTTCGAATACCAGTTACATATGTATTTTTGGTACTACTTAGTATTTCCGTCGAACAAAAATCTATCACCAAACTATAAGATTAAATGCCAATAATGGTTGATAAATGTCACATTCACATGACTTTAAGCAAGTTACACGTCTTTACGTGATAAAGTGATTTTTATTTCGACGTTTTATTTGTATATTTATTAATGTTATACTATTTTCTTTGTTCTTTCGTTATTTAAAATAAAAAATACGTCAATTTGTATAATTTGGCGAAATGGGTCGATGGAATAACTAAGTAGTACCGTATTTTTTAATTATTTTCTATTATTTATTACTTTTAAAGGAAAATAACCAAAAAAAAAATAATTAACTATAGAACAAAACAATTTATGTAATTTGAAAATAAAGTAAATAACACTTATTATTAAATAAACAAAAATAGCCGGGTTACCATGTCAACCAAAATAATGCCATTTTGGCGCCAATTAGGTACCGCGGTGCGTATATGACATCTGTGCCTAATATTTTTCTTTTCATCTCGTTTAAAAAAAAATAAAGAAGTGAAAGCCATTTATTTTAAATGTTTCTGTTTGTATTAAATAAAATGATAACGAAATACAAATTGAATTATGAATAAAAGTAACATGATACATTTCTTAGCATATATTTAAGGGAGGCCAAACTTCTCGCCAAATTAGTTTAAAATAGTAACCTTTTCTAAAATCTGAAAAAAAAAATATCTGTTTGATTAAAATTTGAGTTGCCATCATTAGAAAAATGTATGTAACATTAGAAAAAAATTAATATTTCGAAAACTAATTCGAATTTAAAAATTCTAATACCAGTTTTGAAATCTGCGGATCAATATTGATTTTTGGTGTTAATTTCATCGCAAAGTATTCCATATTTTAGGAGAAATCGCCGTGAAACATAATCAGTTGTTTAATGAGTCAATTCAAAGACTCGATACACATTTCAGCCGTTTCATATATTCGTTTCATAAATTCGTTTCATTAGGATTTTATATATATAGGGTAGATAAATGTCAATGTGTGTCCGAAAGTTTGAATGAAGTCAACGTCAATAATGGATGATCTTTGTACCTTTGCATATACATAGATTAGAAGCCAGAAATGAACATAGGTTATGCTTCATTTATTTTATTCGTTTATTTTCCTTAATATTTCAAAATTTCCTTATTTTTCATACAGAATCAATTGATAATTTTTCTGCAAAATTTAACCATCTCTCTTTTTTTCGTTGCCAAAAAATAAAAAACAGGAATAATAATTTCTCCGCAGTAATTAATTTTAAATTGAAGGATTTTCACGCGAAAAAAAAAATGAAATAAATAAACTTAGAATAGATACTTTCAGTATGACGTTAATCATAACTTTCGCTTGGAAACTGACTCCAAACAGTCGGTTCCTACGTTGTATTTGCTATTTCATGTGTACATTTTAGTTATAATTTATAGCTATATCTCACAGATAAGTTTTTTAATACTTTATAAGCAGTGGTAACAAAATAAGAAATTAAACATAGCAACGGTTTCTTTAGAAGTTTATCGTCTGCGCTTTGATAAGGAAAAGTTTTATTTTTTTATTTAAAATGGAAAAAAAGCTTTAAAAGAATGTTTGGGAAAAAATGGATAGTAAATGTCGATAATATGTACCGTAAAATTATTCATGTCGAAAATGATGTCATGATTATTATCAAAGCCCTGAATAAACATTTCTTCTCAACAATTAATTTTCTATTAAAGATTTTTACGTCAAAATGAAAATGAAATAAAATATTAAGAATAAAAAAAAAAAAAAAGAGTATATCGTCATATTGGAAATAAAACAAAAATGTTCAAGCACTTCTAAATAATATAAGTTGCATGCATCTGAATAAGTACGGAAAGCAAAAATATACAAATTTGACACCAAATACCAACTAAAATACACTCTTCTAATAGAATTTTCCCAGCGTTTTTTTTTTTTTTTTTTTTTTTTTTCGTTTTACGAAGAGAGATTCGTCGCGATTTTACTTGGCCGTCCTTTTTTCATTGGTTGCAGTTTCATTTTCGCAAGTGTTTATCTTATTTGGCACAAAATTTCACTTTTTTATGACTGGTTGGTTGGTTGTATTTATGACGGCCAATTATCTGCACGAGGGATATAGGCCCAGGGGGAGTGCCCTTCGTGGGGGTCTTTCTAAGGGAACCTAACCCGTATTAACGCTTGGAAATCCAAGGTTCGAAGAAAACCACGAAAACTCCGAACGATTAGGCCGACGGGTGCGATTGGGATCGAACCCAGCACCTCCCGTCTACCAGATTCGAGAGCAGAACCTCTCAGCCACTGGTGGGGCCTTTTTTATGACTGAGCTATATTAAGGCTCTATAAATAAGAAATACCACCGTATCGTCTGTTATAAAATTTGATAAAGTGTTGGTTTATACGTTTTTTATTATCGGGAGTGAAATGATTTAATTATCTTCTTTTTAATGCTACGCGAACGATGTCACGGGTAATTGCTAGTATATTATACAGGGTGCAATATGTTATCTACCGCCGACCTATAATTTCTCAACCTTTGGTCGTAGACATATAATTCCAATGCTGTGGCATTATTTAAAGTAAAAAATCAATTTTATAAAAATTACGAAATCTAACTTTTTATACGGTCCCCCAGTCCCTATAGTTATATTTAGTAAAAGTTTACACATATCATAATAGATATAACACAAAAAGTTTGACATCTGTACTACAAAAATTGACAGAGTTATTAAATTTCAAATTTTGAGATTTTTGCACATGATTTTGTCTTTCATTGAGGGATCAGTTAAAAGATGAATTAAAGTAATTCGAGATCAAAATGAGGGTGCAATGTCCTTTTTACGCCGAAATCACCTTTAGTCGGTATCGCCAAATCGGCGTATCACCAAAGAGGGTTATTTCATCTAAAAACTTTAGCTGACTTTTAGGGGTCGTATACAAAGCGAAGAATGAACATTGAAATTGAACAGAAAAATAAACATCAATTTATTATAATATCAGAAATGGTCTACTATAAAAAATGAATACATAAAACGCCGGAAACTACTAGAGATACTGCTCAAAGTGTTCTCCGTTGGTGGCAATGCACAATTGAATGCTTGATAGTACTGAGTCCTGGACACGTTAGAGCATACCAGGTGTGCAAACTGTCGATTCATTCATTTGTGCATTGACACCAATGGAGGACACTTTGAGCAGTATATCTAGTTGATTCCGGTGCTTTTTGTATTCATTTTTTATACTAGACCGTTTTCTGATATTATAATAAATTGATATTTATTTTTCTGTTTAATTTCAACATTTCATTTTTAGCTTTGCATACGACCCCTAAAAGTCAGCTCAAATTTTTAGATGAAATAACCCTCTTTGGTGATACCCCAATTTGGCGATACCGGCTAAAGGTGGTTTCGCCATAAAAAGGACATAGCACCCTGATTTTGACCTCAAATTACTTTAATTCATCTTTTAACTGATCCCTCAATGAAAGACAAAATCAGGTACAAAAAACCTTAAACTTTGAAATTTAATAACTGTGTCAATTTTTGTAGTACGGATGTCAAACTTTTTGTGTTATATCTGTTATGATATGAGTAAACTTTTACTAAATATAACTGTAGGGACTGGGGGACCGTATAAAAAGTTAGATTTCGTAATTTTTATAAAATTGATTTTTTACTTTAAATAACGCCACAGCATGAATATTTACTTCATTTGAAACGTTTTTGTAATTGAAACTATATGTCTACGACCAACGGTTGAGAAATTAAAGGCCGGCGATAGATAACATATTGCACCCTGTTTATATCATGTAAAAAATCTGTAAAAATTATCATAAAGGGAAAAAAAAAAAAAAAAAAAAAAAAAAAAAAAAAAAAAAAACTATAAACTCGTTCGAGGCTTCCCCGCCACAGTCTTTGATATTTGTTGCTACGTTTTTTCATTAACTTTTGATTAACTGCACTTTTTTTTTCTTTTAATCAAACAACGTGTCTTACAATATGTAAGAACCTTTGAGGAATGAAAAATCTTTTCATTGGCTCAGCTGCGCCGTATCATATGCTGTTTGTCGCTACAGGCTCGTCACGTACTCTATGTGTACCACACTTTGGGAAAACTTTCTCTATTTAATATGAGATGACATCACCAGAATTTCTCGCTAAGTCAATTTATAAAAGTAAAATATGTGACAAATTGTCTTTTTTCTTTCATGGCATAATTTTTGGATTGAATGTAAGTCGAACTGCTAAAGAAATTGCGGTCGTAAATAACATGTAAGTTACAGTTTAACATGGAGAATGCGTAATACGCTGATCCTGAATTCACAAGACTAGCACGGATATTGAAGATATACGCAAAGTTTATACAGAGATCTGCCTACACTGTACAGAAATATAAATATTTCTTAATCTACGAAAATATGATTATTAAACAAAAGGATGGTTATTAAACAGCTCTTCGATCGTGGATTTTCTGCAGGTAAAATCTCTAAGCAATTACCGGGTGTCCCAAAAAATGACTGATGGATTTTAAAATTCAATAACTTCCAAACGGTGACAGATATTTAAAAAAATCTTGCAGGAGGATTATGTATTATGTTAGGAGTTTTTGTACTTTGATTCTTGATTTTAGTGCGAATTTCAAACAATAGATGCCGGTGAGAGCAATAGGCGCTCAGCCCATACCCGATTTTTGGTACCTCGAGATCCATTCAATACATTTTAATCTCCTTTTTTCGCGTGGAAGAAGAGAGAGGCCGAAAAATCGAGCCTGGATTTAGCGATTATTGCTAGCAGCGCCATTTATCGATGTTACAGGGTGTTTCAAAAATGACCGGTATATTTGAAAAATCAATAAAAACTAAACGGGCAGCGATAGAAATACACCGTTTGTTGCAATATGCTTGGGACAACTGTAAATTTTCAGGCAGGCAATTTTTTTTTCGAAATTAGTTACAATTTTCAACAACAGATGGCGCTGCAGTCTGGAAAAATCTAAACCACGATATTTTCCACATATCCACCATGCGCAGCAATAATATGGCGTAGTCTCTGAACGAAATTGCCAGAAACCTTTGTAAACGTGTCAGGCGTGATGGCTTCACATGCAGAAGAGATGTACCGCTTCAGTTATTCAACTGTTTCTAGATTGTGGCGGTACACCTGGTCTTTCAAGTGTCCCCACAGAAAGAAGTCACAGGGGTTCATGTCTGGCGAATAGGGAGGTCAATCCACGCCGCTTCCTTCAAATCGCCTGCAGCGCCATCTGTTGTTGAAAATTTTAACTATTTTTTTTTTTTTTTTTTTTTTTTTTTGTCTGTCTGAAATCTTACTGTTGTCCCAAGCATATTGCATCAAACGGTGTATTTCTATCGTTGCCCGTTTAGTTTTTATTTATTTTTCAAATATACCGGTCATTTTTGAAACACCCTGTATTTGTAACTAAAACTAAGAATTGAAGCATAAAAACTCCTGACATCTTACATAACACTCCTGCAAGATTTTTTTTAATATCTGTCACCGTTTGCAAGTTATGGAATTTTAAAATCCATCAGTCATTTTTGGGAAACCCGGTAAAATGCTTTGGAGTTAATTTAACATTTATATATTTAGAGATATAAATCGATTATATTGGATACTCAAAGCTGTAAATATGGACCTTAGGATTGGTCGTCTATGCTCAGTTCGCACAAACAGAGCGCATAAAAAGAATTCGTGAAAAGGTACGAAGATATCCTGCAGAAGAGAACGTGAGACGTACCCCACCTAGAAACACAGTTTTACAAATATAATAATAAGATGGAAAGTTATTGCCCCTTATCACGTGCACCCTGTATACAAGAAATTTAAATAACATATTTGATTGAATTATGTTGATGTCTGCAGTGTTTTATTTAATAAAGCTAGGAGGCAATTTTTGTCAAATCTAGATTGCGTCATTGCAAAAGCTTTACCTCTTTCCCGCATCAATACTCTCATTGTTGAAAAAACCGTTTTACAGGTTTTGCATATTGTCGCTTGTATTCGGGAAAGGGGGGGGGGATTGTCGACAAACTTAAAAATTTTGTGAGTTAAAGATAATTTTTTTATTACAGCCTTGATAGAGAAATCCGGCAGAATTAGAGTGCAGATCAAATAGGAATAGATAAACTTCGAATGTTCCACATAATATGAGGTGATCATATTTTCACGGCAGGTTAATTTACGAAAGCAAAATATGTGACAGATTGTTTTGAAAAGAGCTGTATATGTTAGAAATGAGTTTTTTTTTCTTTTTTTTTTAAGCCCGACAACGAAGAATTTTGTGTCATCAGAGCCTGAGTTTCATATCGAAAGTACACAGCAGGAAAATGTTAATAGCTTTTTCAAATTGTTTGAATACTAATTTTCTCATAAAAATCTCCTCTCATATAGAAATAAGTATCAAACAAAAATATAATTAGCAGAACAAATTAAAATAAACAATTTATTTTGTACATTATTTAGGCCCGAGAAAGGATATTAAACTTCTTCTGCAGCTTGTACAGTTAATGTTAAAGTTTTGTAACAAATATGTTTAAACCAACTGCAGTTTAAAAAATAAAAATCAATAAACAGTATGTTGCTTAAACTGCCCTAAAAATTAACGTTCTGTGCAAATAAAATAGAACTAAATCTTAGGCTTTATAAAGACTTGTATTTTCAGGATTGTCTTATGATTTCATTATTGTCTTATCATTTTGTATATACTATCATAAACATAATACAAAATATGCAATACAAATATTTGCAACTTGTGAAAAAAAAAAAAAAAAAAAAAAAAAAAAAAAGTCATAAGATTTATTTCTATTTGATTTGAACGGAATCCATTTTTTTTTAGGGTAGTTTAAGAATCATATTGTTTGAATTTCATTTTTATTTTTTAAAGTTCAACTGGTTTAAATATAAATGTAACAAAGCTTAACATTAACTGCAGAAGCAGCTGAAGAAAAAGTTTAATATATATCCCTTCTCGGGTCTAAACAAGGTAGGAAAAAATTTTTTTTTTTCTTTCTGCCAATTATGTTTTTGTTTAATATGTCAAAAACTATTGCATTCAGACGAACTCATTTCAAAATTAACAGAGGATGCTATAATTAGGGTTTAATTTATGGATTATCGCATCACAATTTGTGATGTAAATGAACCAATGATTAATCCAAAATGTTTCACCAGTGCACTAATACAGTTGTTATAGTTTGGACCAAAACTTCCAATCAGAGCATTAAAAACCCATAAAAAAATCCAATTTACTTAAATTTAGATACCCATTTTCTTACTAGAGGGGAGTTATAAATACAAAAGTAAATTGTGTTGCATCTTTGCTGCTTATTTTTAACACCATTATAGCTGTCATACAGTAAAAAAAAAAAGAACTCGATTTAAATTTGGTTACCTTGTTTCTTCCCAGAAGCGCTATAAACGCAAGAAAAAAATTTGTTGAATCTGCGTTACTTAATTTTAACTTGAAACATGGTTCCCATATTAGAAAACATACAAAAATCCCTTTAAAGTTTTAATAATACAATTTCTCAATCGGGGCGCTACAAGCATCAGAAAATCTATCGTGATTTTTTTTTTAAATCAAAACATAAATTTGACCGTAGCAGAAACTTTTTCTAAATAATTATGTAAAATAGCATTAAAAATCAATTTTATTTAAATTTAGTTGTCCTACTTCCCGCCAAGAGACGCTATAAGCACAAAAGAAAATCGTGTTGAATCTGTGCCACCTACTTTTATAACTATCATACAGTTGAACATAAAAAAAATCAATTTCACATAAATTTAGTTACCTTATTTCCTTACAGGGTCACTATAAATGCAAAAGTAAATTGTTTGAATAAGTACAACCTATTACATAACAATAATTTATTCCAGTCACTGTTTGCTCCCAATGAAATCTCTTTTTATATTATAATTCTTGTTCATTTTCTTTTCCTGCGAATCATGATATCATGTTTGATAGAAAATTATCTTCTGTATATAACTGGTATCCTATTCATGAATAAAAATCACTATAGGTAAAATATATTTGAATTTTTTTTAAATATGACGCCATATTCGCTTTCTGTATTTATTCATATTAATGCTCCTTGTATTGTTAACAAATATTTGAAAATGTCATTTTTATTTCCCGTATGATGACACCATATTCATCTCTTTTTAATTATTTAAAAAAATATATATATTTCAATTTCATTTTTACGTGGAAATCTTTCAACTGAAAATTAATTGCTGTAGACAAATTATTATTACGGCTTTTCAATTTTTTTTGAAACGATAAAGGAAAAATGTTAAATTTTAAAGCAAAAATTTCCATTGATTCTCAATGAAAACAGAGAAATTTGGTATTATTAAGAAATACATTTGAATAAAGTAAATAAAACATAGCCTATGTTACTCTCTGGGTTATAATCCACCCATATGCAAAGGTATTATAGGACGTCAGGCAAAGATATTCGCACTTTACATTTATAATATTATTAGAATTAACAAAGAGTAAACATTTTGTGTAATCAGGGATAAAACGGTGGGAAGAAGTTAAAAAAGTTATGAGGTCCATAAGTTTAACTATTATGCTAAATTAATCCTGAATATTTCTTCGTGAAAACGTTCCGTTATTTTTATGTCTCTGAAAATTTGTTTAAAATATCAAATTTTTTATTATAGCAGGCACTGGCAGAAATCTGCAAAAGTCACAATTCTTATTTTTTTTTAAACCCTTTTAGGGGCAAAGTACTTGTATTCGTAAAACGCTGAAATGATTGAATGGCATCAGAATTAAAATGAAGTTTATTGGAAAATAAGTAAGAGCATTTCTTCCGGTACTTAATAAAAGGAAAAATTTCATTCCAAAATGCTGGTGCCAGTGTGGCATTTAGGAATTAAAATTAAGTGATTCAAAAATGCATCACCGTCCTTCAAGAGGTTAAAATATTGCGCAACAGAAAGACATGAATTTTGCTTTCCTGTAATTCGGGGAAGTGACTTCAAACATAGAGCGAGGACAGACAAGGGGTATCTCACGGCTTCTTTATGTTACTAATACTGACCGCGCAAAGACTTTAGAATCAGTTATAATGGTTCTCCTTGTACATTTCGTCTTATATTGAATATCACTTCTCCTCATATTTCAATCTTTTCTCCCATCAAAAACAATTCAACTTCCTTTCAAATTGATTTTTAAAGGACTGTAGAAACATAGACTACATTCTTATTTCTTAAGTAGCAGTTTTTTTTTTCAATTTGTGAATAAATTTAATTTCCACTTTAAGACCAAGACCGAAGACAGATATAAAAATCGAACCCGAGCTCAGTTCAGGCCCTCTCCCCTCTGGCTAAGTCCGATTCATCGCTACTGTGTATGTATTATAATACGAAATTTAATTTTCTTATACGGGTTTTTTTTCTCCAACTTACTTTTAGATAAATGTTTTCATGCGTCTAAAAAGAACATAAAAAAATGCGGCTAAAATTTACCAAGTTATGATTTTCTGAATTTTATGAAATGTCAGTGCTTCCTGACACTAAAAAAACACGTCTTTCCATTTGTGCAGCCAGAAAACACAATTCTATTCCGGGGTCTTTTAAGGCTGTTCTCAAATCCAAAAGAGCAACTTTCTGACATAAGTTTTAATTTATTTTTGTTCGGAAAAGCATGAAACTAGCAGGAACGTTTTTTACGTTTTTTTGCAAACGCAATAGATCTTTCAAAAAATAGTGCCATAGTGGGCATTTTGAATCGAATTTCTGCGTGAAAGGAGAAAATCCACTCAAAAAGGGGTGAAAAACATGTTTGTCACGTGATGAAAATCGCTTATAACTCAATAAATAATTGATGGTTCAAAATGGAAAAAACAGTCCGCACTGTAAAAAAAAATGGTAACGTTCCATGTAAAATCCAGGAACGTTTCGCCTTTTCTCAGGTTTTCAGAATAATTTAGCTCTTTCCTGTGAAATTCTGGTTTTCTTATCTGAAACGTTCCTGAACCAAAAGTTGGAAACAGCAAAACGCTGCGGCCGCCATTTATTATTTTTTTTTTGCTATAATCCGTTGCTCGCGCGCGAGTGTCGAAAAAGAATTCCTTAAATGAATGTAAAAAAATCAATATGGAATGCAAATAAATCAATAGACGACATAATCCTTTACGTCTCTATTGTCAAGACAATTCAGATGAAAATATAATACCTCCGTGACATCGCTAAGAGATTATATCTCGTACTTGTCTGTGGAATGTTTAAGGAGCAGACCGTGTAAAAAAAATTCACCTATTATTTGGATCTCCATTAACCAGGGGACCATCAAACATGATTCTCACCGATTTTGATTAATTTAAAGTATGTTTTAGAGTTCTTATCTCTAATTATTCTTGTGAAAGGATTTCTTCAAATGGGACTTAGATTTTCAGAAATTAGATGCCGAGGTTTAGCATACGTTTCAAATACCCATTAGTTTGCAGCTCTCAACGTGTCTTTCGTGGTGTGGACGCAGAAAGCTCGCACGCCACCCGTACGGCCCGAGTTCGATGCTACCTCTGGACTTTTTTTTTTCTTTTTTAATTAATTTTATATTTTAACACTTTATTACAATTTGATTTAAACTTGATATATATTTGACACTTTGAATTGCTGCAAATTTGATTTTTTTTTTATTTTCGGAAAAAATATACAATTACGTTTAGGTTTTTTTTTTTTTTTCATGAAAATTTATATGTATTTTATCTAACTTGTAAACTAACATAATTACTAACGAAAATCCAAAATATTTTATGCCTAGATTTTTTTTCTAATTATTATTTACATTTATATATTTTAAGCAAAGTTCAGAAACAATATATCATATATATATTTACTTTATTGAATTTTAACTGAAAATTTATTTTTTCGTGTAAATTATAAATAATAATTTTGATGTCAATTTCAAAATATTTTTTCATTCTAACAAATAATGATAATAAAGCGAAAATTGTCAACTGGAAATGTAAAAATCGTCTGCGGATCCCGCATGCTGTGAAATGTCAGTAATGTTTTGCTGTCAACAGAAATATTCCTGGTATTTCGCAGGAAACTTACTGGCATTTCTGTAGAAAGTTTTTAACATATACAGTAAAGTTCCAGTCATTTTCAAGAAATGTTTCTTGGAAATAATGGGCAACTCAGCTGCCCATTTTTTCCCAGGAACGTTGCGGAATTTTTTTTACAGTGTGATTCCAAATCGCTTCCCTGGTCATGCTTTGAAATTTATATCTTTCCGTTAAAAAAATGAATTTGTAAATGTGTCAAAACATTTTGCGCTTGTTGAGCTGAGCAGTTGAGAACAGCCTTAAACCCGAACGAAAGAAAAATGAGTTTCAAATCTAATACCAAATTTTTATTTTTCTGGATATTTTTCTCATTTACAAGCAATACGGATAAGAAAAATAAGCAGAACCATTTTGAATTTATGCAACCATTCTCATTTCCTGTTTTGATACTTTGGAATGAATATTATTCATAATACAAGACCGTCGCCTGACTTTTAATGAACATTATAAAATACGAGAAGTGTGTCACACACGTGGCCATGTTGAAGCAAACAGGTACTGTCGATCAAGCCAGACAGAGCAGCAAATAAAAATCCCATTATCAACCAATAGCAGTACACCATTGACCATCTCTGTCAAATAGAGAGCGCCTGCAGTTATGACGCAGACATCGATGGAGCAAATTACGAGGTTCCAAAATAACAACCCCAACATCCACCTAATTTTTCTCTAGAGAATGTTTTCAATACCTTGGTTTACCATGTTTGATTTTGGAAGTGGCGTTGAAAGCCAAAGGTATAAGATAGTATTTCTCAAAATTTGCGAGAATACATTTGTGAAAAAAATATATATATACAGTAAATTCTGTCTAAGGCGGACTCTGTGTAAGACGGAAATCTGTCTAACGCGGAAAATTTCTCGAGTCCCGGCGAACTAATAGAAAATAACACTAATTCGTGCTGCATAAGCCGGAATCTGCCCAACGCGGAAACGGAAATGTTTTTTAGGTCCCACCGAAACCAAAATTTTGCATAAGGCGGAAAGAGGATATTTTAAAAATAAAAGGCATTTGGTTTATGAAACTTTAAAACTGATAAATATACGTCAAATACTCAATGCCGAGCATTTTAATTAAATTCCGTAATAGATTAATAAAGTTTATTTAAAAGAACAGAAACTGATTAATTTTTAAGTAATTCCTTTTTATTTCATTTTTTCCTACATAAATTTGAATTTAAAAGTTATTATGAATAGAGTACGCATTTATGAAACTATGTATATTTTCTAAAGTACAATACATTATGCTTTAAGGTTGTACTCAAATTCAAAGTGACAACTTTTATTACAGCAGCATGGAGAAATTGAATAGCGTTTCACATTTATCTATAAAGACAATGGATCTTTCAGAATTTCAGTTTCCAACCCATTGGTCAGGACAAGCAATGAAAGATCTTCATCGGAGAGCTCGAATTCATTATAACTCAACATCCAATCTGTTTATGGCAGCGTTTCTAAATCAATCCAATTTTCTTTCTCATTGTACTAGAGAAAGAATGTCACTTTTTTGCTTGCTTGGTACTTCCACTTCCGAAGATCGTCTATGCAAATCAGTCATTTGGTTGCTACTATTTAAAATATAGTATGTAATTGTATTTGTGAAAGTAAATGATTTTCATTAAATTTCAGAATTGAAGGTATTTCGTATTGGTAATATTTACTTTAGTGTTCAAATAATGTTTTCGAAATTATTAAAAACCATAAATTTAATAACAAGTCTGATTTCATTAAAAGCTTCATTTTCAAGAACGGTACTAAAGGTTACAAAGGTAAAAAATATATAAGATTTGGGCACTTTTTTTTTTGTGGTCTTTTTTGTATAAGCCGGAATATTGTCTACCACGGAAAATTTTCTCGGTCCCGATCGATTCCGCTTTAGACAGAGTTTACTGTATATGCACAGGGTGTTCAAAAATTCGAACGACAAATTCAGAGGGGTGATAGTAGGTATCAAGCGGATGAAAAATTACCATAGAAAATGGGGTCGAAAGCATTGTATTTAAACAAAAATACAGGGTGTATTATCCTAACTCAATTTGGGTTGACGGTAATAACTTTCAGAAAACTGAAGTATATTATAATAAAACATTTAACAGACATTCTCACCTTTGTTGTAAATGGGATAACACCAAACAAAAGTGGTGGAAGTTTGCATTATACGCGTTAGCAGTATGCATTTGACGCCCCACATTTCGGACTATGAAACTGTGATTATCAGTTCCTATGGTATTATCGATTGCTTGAGCCACATGTTTTTTTTTTTTTTTTTTCAAATCTTTTCGTGATGTTATCACATGTCGCACAAAACAAGGTACATATCGTTACATTTTCATTTTTCTCGAAATTATTACCCAAGTTCAGTTAGGATGAAACACCCTGTACTTCTGACTAAATAAATGGTTTGCGACCTCATGTGCTATGGTAATTTTTCATCCTCTTGATGCCTGATATCACCCCTCTGAATTTGTCGGTCGAATTTAAAACACCCTGTACAAATATATATAATAATACCATTAATTAAACATAACCTACCACCGTCAATTATTATGAATTAAAGCTGTAAGTATTTAAAAAAAAAAAAAAAAAAAATATTATAAGAATTATTATGGAAGAAAAAAGAAAAAAGTGGACACCGACAAAAATTGAAAAGCTTATACATTGAATTACGTTATCAAGGGCACAGAATTCAATGATATAAGCGAAATGGTTGTTTTCTGTGGGAAAAATAAGCTAAAGCTAAAATTAATTTTCCCCAGTGCCCGAACAACCACTAAAATCAAGTGAATTGATTAAAAATGAAAGCAGAATAGAAACAAATAATATGAAATGGAAGAATCAATAAAACGTATTTAAATATTTATAGGATATAAAATATAAATAATAAACACCATACCGATTAATATTTCAGTATTTTACAAAAATCCATGTGCACATGTCTACCAGTATATCAAAAAGATTAAGGTGAATAAAACAGTTAAGAAATCACAGTAAATGATACCAAAGGATGCAGTTAATACATTTTGAAATAAAATTTGAAATACCTTGTAAAACAAATTTAATCTAATATAAAATAAATAGATATTAATTACATTATTTAAAATGCACAATTAAATTAATAGATAACAGTTTAACAATATCGTCAAAATTTAGCTAAAAATACCCCCTGGTGTATAAATTATAACTGAAATGGAGCTAGAAAAATTAAAAATTAGAGCAATCTGAAAGAGACAAATTTGGTGCTGCCATCTATTATTAATTATATTAAACATCTATCGCAAGATAAAAATTTGTAAGCTTTTGAATGTAAATAACTGTTTAAACAGCAAAACCAAACAAATCCTTATATATAGAGAATTATAAACCTAATATAAATCACACAATGTATTTAAAACTATTGTTAATAAAATTAAAAAGCATACAATATATTCTATTAGCTAACTTATTTAAACTAAACTAAGAGTTTAAATAATGCTAGAACATTGATAATATATAGCATATAGCTATATGCTATAAAACAAAATAAATTCAGTAATAATTAATATAAATAATTATTAAAAATAATAAAAAATTATTTTTTAATGAATTATATATTAGATATTTATAAAATGAACAGGAAATAAAAAACATGTGGAAGTATATAGAAGGTTAAATAATACTTAAAATCCCATTACTTAAAAAGCACAAATATAGAATGTGGATTATTTTCAGACATCCATAAAAATCCATAAAGTATGAATGTGGGACATTCAAAAACATTAAACCGATAATAAATATTAAAAAGAATAGAGGAATAATAATAAAAATAATTACCCAATTTTAATGCATACAGTATAACTATATTTATATTAAAACTATTTATATGTATATTATTCACTATAAGAGTGGCATACTATTAGTAATTAATATGATATTGTCCTTAGTAAATTAAAATTTAATAACAAATAATTGTAAATTAGATTAATGAATAATTAAGCTAATTATAATATTAATGAAAATCTCCAATTTACATATAAAATATCAAATCAACATCCACATAAAATACATAACAAAAATATAGTAATAATACAAGAGCCCCGCTTTTTTTTTATACATAATTAACCATTGCGTATTATCCAGACAACACCACCCTGCTCCGTACTCTAACATCTGCCCACCCAACCAACCTATAATATTTTTTTTATATTATTTTACAATTTTTAATTTTTTATAGATATTTTTTTATTTTATAATTTTTTTGTAATTTTGTTTACGCATGTGTTAATTTGTGTTTATAGATCATGTAAGAAAAGTACTAATTGTATATTAATGAATATATGAATTTTTTTGGAAAACCATGATTTAATGCATCATAAATTAGTTTTTTAATATTATTGTTAATTAGAGGAGAAGAACATAAACATTTAATTCTATATAAATGATTAAGTATTATATTACGAAATACAGAATGATGTAGACAAGATTTAAAATTTGTAAATGTATTAACTGTGAATTTAAATTCTTTACGTTTGTCATATAAATCTGTGATTGTTTTATTGTCTTTTATTGTAATTTTAAGATCTAAGAAGTTAATTGTATTGTTAGATAAAAGGTTTTCCGTTAATTCCAAATTAGTGGGATAATCAACTGGAAATCGAGTAATTGCAGATTGATCAGTTTCAATTAAAATGATGTCATCAATATAACGATATAAATGTAGATTATTATTAGTAAAATTACGTTCATAATGAGATAAGTATAAGTCTGAGAGTAAACTGGAAGTACAACCGCCTTGTGGTATACCGACATGCTGTAAATATAAAGTATTATCTTGCAATATATAATTATTATAGATAATGAAGTTAGTTAAAGATTTAAAATATGCAATATCTATATTAGATGGTAATTCCAGTTTTTTATAATACTTTTTAAATAATGCATTTATAATTTTATGTAAATCTAATAGGTCTATATTATTAAAAAGATCTTTGAAGTCATATGTCGTTATATTACAAACAGAATGAAGATTTTTTAAAATATTAACAAGTTGATAGCTATTTTTTATACAATGTGTATTATCATTGTTTGTAGTAAGTTCATATATTTGATTAAGAATTTTTAAGAGAAGTGTATTGGCTTTATTATTATATGTATTACAACCAATGGTAACAGTCCTAAATTTAATAGGAGTTTTATGAAATTTGGGAATAAGAACTAAATATGGATAATTAAAATTAGTAGATAAAATATTTAAAAGTTTATAATAACTTCGAATTTTACGATTATTTACAATAACATTTTCATTAGTTTTTTGAAAAGACTTATTAGAAGAAATAGAATTTGTAAGAAGTTGGTGATAATATGATTTACATATAATAGCATATTTGTTAGGAGATTTGTCTACATATGTAATAACGAAGTTTTTTTGTAATTTAGTAATTTGTTGGAAATAATGCTGTGTATTAATAGAAACCAAATCAGCAATATTATTTTTTAAAGCCATAGTTAATTTATCAATTACTAATATCTTCCATTGATTAAAATATTCAATAGGCTTATTATAAGAGATAGAAATTTTATAAATAAAAATATCAATATCATATGTAAACTGTTTGATAATAGATTTAACATTAAATTTAGATGGAAGTCTACATTTAGTACCATAACCCATTAGTTGTTTCAATTTAAAATCATGAACAATATCAAGATTTCCAGTGATTATATGTCCATGATCATTGTTTATGTATTTTTTTAGAATGGGGTCTTTGCAGTTACACGGAAAAGTACTTGCAGCAGATGTATTTTTTGAAAATGTATTGTAGTTAAAAAATTTTCTCCCAATTGTATTCGGATATTTAAAGGTTTTTGATATATGAAGATTATTGATAGGAAAAAAACAATTTTTATCATTAATTATAGAATTGATATTAATTTTATTAAAAATGTGATTTGAAAAAGTAATTATCATTTGAGTATTCATGTTCTGAATTTTGTGTTTTTTTTGTATATTAATATTTAAAAGATTAACCCTACTCATAATAAGGTCAAAGTAAATATCAGAGAAATGTTTAGAGAAAGATTTACTTAGAAAGACATTTAAATGTTGTACCAGCTGTTTCTTTTTAATAGCAAAGATGTTTTTACGAATTAACAACCAGTTATAATTCTCTAAGTAATTTCGTTGAAGATCATTAATTTGTTTTGTGATAGATTTTTTGGAAACTACAACTGATGATGAACCCTTTCCGCGTTTATTACGTGTTGTTTTAGCATTTAAATTATGATTAAGAGTAGGATAAATTGGAGAATAATCAATATTGTTATTTATAGATGTGAAGACTTTGACAGGTCTGTTAAATACTTCACTGTTAAGTCCATAAGGATAAATTGTGTTATAATATTTCATATATGATGATTCCATATAAAGACGTTCTGATTTATTTTTTAGAATTTGAAGGATTTCAATTGTCGTATTTTTAAAAAGATGTTTATGAAAATGTTGAATTTCAGCTGTAGATTGTATATTTTTTGCTTTGTTATTATTAGAGTCTGATCGATGATGATTGATTCGTTTATGAATTGGACCTGATGTTTCACCAATATATTTCATATTACATAAGTTGCACTTTATACTATAAATAACATTAAATGCTTTACAAAAACTTGAATAATTAGGATCTGAGACAATTTGTGTCTGAGCAGCGTATGGACATGTCTTGCACCGAGAATCATAGCACTTACGAAAAAATAAAGGACGAGGGGGAGAGTATAAATGGTCGCTGGATGACGATCCAGGAACAACCCAATTATTATTCCTGTACCGGGCACTACACTGCATAGATGCTAAGTGTATCTTGCCAGTATCGAGATGTTTACTAAGAACTGCCATATAAAAATTATGTATGGAAAATGCAATAATTGCCATAAAAATAAGAAATTTTAATAATAAAAATTAATAATTTAATTAAATTAGCCTTGATTAAATAATAAAACTTGAGTATGAAAAAATATATACAATATTTACAATCATAGAAGCAGAACGCAGAAACAATCTTCAAATTATCCAAAACCAAATTATGATAACCCAAATAACGTAGATTAATAATAGCAAGAAACCACTAGACTATTTTATAACAAATAAGTCTAAAAAGATCCGCATAACATCCAAATCCTAGAACAACTATAACCATGCAAAGACAACCAAAACGCTTACCCAACTAACTACTCAGATCAAAGTAATATGAATTTAAACTAAAGCAAATTAACATTAAATCTATGAATAGAAATAATTATTGCTACCATATTAATGTATATATAAAATGATTATCTCTACAGAATTATGTAAAGCTATAGCACAAATAGAAAATATATAGGACAATATCATACACTAACTACAAGAAAAGTCAGATAAAATCATAACTATAAAATTAAAAAACATTAAATAAATCGTTGCAATGATAGGAATGAAAAAATTAATGGAATCCTAAAATAGGTATCAGATAACTACATGGTAGAAATCTTATTGATAATACACATAGATTGTGCGCTAATTGCAGCAATGATCTAAGCGTATAATATTTATAAGATTGCTAAATAATTTAGAGACCTGGGAATATATAAAAATATATATAAGATACCTTAAGGAAAAAATACATCAAAATGAATTGTTGACATTCAAAATGAAAAGATATTTAAAATATCGTAAAAAGCATACATTCATAATTACTTGCGCAAATGCATCATAGTAATTTGAATGCTAATATATTACCATTAATTAAACATAACCTACCACAGTCAATTATTATGAATTAAAGCTGTAAGTATTTAAAAAAAAAAAAAAAAAAATATTATAAGAATTATTATGGAAGAAAAAAGAAAAAAGTGGACACCGACAAAAATTGAAAAGCTTATACATTGAATTACGTTATCAAGGGCACAGAATTCAATGATATAAGCGAAATGGTTGTTTTCTGTGGGAAAAATAAGCTAAAGCTAAAATTAATTTTCCCCTGTGCCCGAACAACCACTAAAATCAAGTGAATTGATTAAAAATGAAAGCAGAATAGAAACAAATAATATGAAATGGAAGAATCAATAAAACGTATTTAAATATTTATAGGATATAAAATATAAATAATAAACACCATACCGATTAATATTTCAGTATTTTACAAAAATCCATGTGCACATGTCTACCAGTATATCAAAAAGATTAAGGTGAATTAAAACAGTTAAGAAATCACAGTAAATGATACCAAAGGATGCAGTTAATACATTTTGAAATAAAATTTGAAATACCTTGTAAAACAAATTTAATCTAATATAAAATAAATAGATATTAATTACATTATTTAAAATGCACAATTAAATTAATAGATAACAGTTTAACAATATCGTCAAAATTTAGCTAAAAATACCCCCTGGTGTATAAATTATAACTGAAATGGAGCTAGAAAAATTAAAAATTAGAGCAATCTGAAAGAGACAAATTTGGTGCTGCCATCTATTATTAATTATATTAAACATCTATCGCAAGATAAAAATTTGTAAGCTTTTGAATGTAAATAACTGTTTAAACAGCAAAACCAAACAAATCCTTATATATAGAGAATTATAAACCTAATATAAATCACACAATGTATTTAAAACTATTGTTAATAAAATTAAAAAGCATACAATATATTCTATTAGCTAACTTATTTAAACTAAACTAAGAGTTTAAATAATGCTAGAACATTGATAATATATAGCATATAGCTATATGCTATAAAACAAAATAAATTCAGTAATAATTAATATAAATAATTATTAAAAATAATAAAAAATTATTTTTTAATGAATTATATATTAGATATTTATAAAATGAACAGGAAATAAAAAACATGTGGAAGTATATAGAAGGTTAAATAATACTTAAAATCCCATTACTTAAAAAGCACAAATATAGAATGTGGATTATTTTCAGACATCCATAAAAATCCATAAAGTATGAATGTGGGACATTCAAAAACATTAAACCGATAATAAATATTAAAAAGAATAGAGGAATAATAATAAAAATAATTACCCAATTTTAATGCATACAGTATAACTATATTTATATTAAAACTATTTATATGTATATTATTCACTATAAGAGTGGCATACTATTAGTAATTAATATGATATTGTCCTTAGTAAATTAAAATTTAATAACAAATAATTGTAAATTAGATTAATGAATAATTAAGCTAATTATAATATTAATGAAAATCTCCAATTTACATATAAAATATCAAATCAACATCCACATAAAATACATAACAAAAATATAGTAATAATACAAGAGCCCCGCTTTTTTTTTTTTTTTTTTTTTTTTTATCAATTTGGTAATCTGCTTTTTTTTTCCCCACTATCTTTTTAACCGTTTGGGAAAATGGTTATTGTTTTCTGTAAGGGCAGTAAATCAAAAACATATCTGAGGCGTTTTATTGGTTGAATCCGCATTTTATTCGTTTTCTGGTGGGTCTATTCAGTAATCTGTATTTCCCTTTATTTTCAGCAGAGATGGATACTCCTGTTGCCACTATGACAAAAAAGTAATAAAAACTACAAAATAATAATAATAATAATAATAACTCAGAAACAAATTGAGATACAGCTTTCAAGCAAACTGCATTTAAAAGTACATTTTTTTCTTTATACGACGGTGTAAAAAGTAATATTGTGGGATGTTTAGAAGTTTAAGAATGAAATTTTATTTAAAATGGGTCGTCAGATTTCTTTGACGCTGGAAAAGCCTTTTTCCCGATCAGCCAATGAAATGCTTGGATAATACGTAAGTTTCAGGAAATCTGACGAGTCGCAGGCGATTTTTTGTCGCTTGCAATTTTTACGTGTAATGACACTATTAATGTTTAATTCATGGCGTACGTAATGTATGATCAACCCCGTGCGATTTTTTATGTCCTAAATTTTAGTTTTTGAAAAAATCATTTTCCAAATGGCCGTTGTAATTTGTTAAATTGCTTTTTTTTTTTCTTTTTTTAAATCTTTTTTTATTTTGAACTTAATTGGTGTTCAATGATTTATTTCTCTGTTTTATGTGTGTCGTAGTCCCAAATTCATATTCTTTAGCTAATTTATGGCTAATATGAAGATGAAATCACACATTTTATTTGTGGAACTTGAGGCATTTGGGACCCGATGATTCTGTCTAAGTTCTACAAATTTCCATTATTCCGTTTCAGTTATTCAATTCCTGCCGTTTTTTACTATGTTTTTGGAATCTATGTTAATTGTGTTGGGGGGGGGGGGGGGAATTGTATTTTTGTCAATTTGTTAATGTCATTTTATTCATAATTTCGCTGTTTTTGTTGGTGGTCGGTAATGTTTATTTTATGGTTATATATATATATATATATATATAAGTCTGCAGGGTGAATTGAAACGGGGCGGGATGTGGAGGGTTCAGTTGCACCCGCACTTATAGAGCCGCCCCCCTCCCAAATGCGACTAAACAACTTTATTTAATACTTTCCAACAGAGTTAAAAAATGCTTTGAATTCGGTTTGTCTGTCTGTTTGTGCTCTAACTCGCGTAAATATATTCGGATTGTCATGTAATTGGTATATGTTATTCAGGTTTACTATGACATGTTCGCTATTAAAAATGAAAGGTGTATCATTTATAGTTCATTTACAGCGGCCCTCAAAAGAATTCTGTTACATTACGGTCTATTAAGAAAAATCGTTTGAGGTGTTATTTAATAATAATACACTGTTTCAATTTCAAACATACTGATATATATCACTAGAAGCGTACTACAGCGAACTTCCGTTGAGACAGCCCCGTTTAAGATGGATTTCTCGTTATTACGTACAAAAACAAAATCCCGGGGTAAGGTCTATAGGAAGTGCATGTAACAGACATCGTTTAATACGCACAGTTTAATAGTTCATTCGTTAAGATAGACAAACATTTATTGGATCTGATATTCCGACAGCAATAGACGCTGACTGTTTTGTAAGTTTTGATAATGATGTCATAATCGTTGAAAAATTGACTAATCAGGATATAATCGATGAAGTAAAAGAAAATCCAGGATCAAGCAATGGTGAAAAGGAAGAAGAAATCTCTCCTCCAAAAGTGCAAGATGTCCGTGATATGCTGGTGACAATTAGGAAATTTTATCAATCAACTGAAAAGTTTCTGAAAGCACTTTTGAACATTTGGCTAAACTTGAGAATGATATCTAAAAAAGGTCACTTACCAAGAAAAAACAAATGATTATTTCTTTTTTGTTTTTGTTGTTTTAGTATTTTTAAGAGAGTAGCATAAAATGGTTTGATAAAACAAATTTTTAGCCATATTACAACAGTTGTGTACACAATAAGTATTTTTTACAGTAATGTAAAACGTCAGATATATGAACTCCTGTTATAATGGACTCTCGTTAATACGGACAAAAAACGCTTTCCCCTGACCATCCATCTTAACGAGAGTTCACTGTATATAGAAACGTACTATATACAAGAGAGGCTAATTAAACAAGAGGCGTCCTATAGAATATGGTGTGTATAGCATTCATCCTTAAGGGGACAAGGGACCTTAAAATCCTTAAAAATAATTTTTTTTATTTTTTGTAAATTTCACCTAAATATTATTCAAGGGTACATTATATGCATTATGGCATGTATTTAGCACAAAAAAAAAAAATTAAAAAAAAATTATTTTTGAGAAAAAATGGAATTTTACGCGTCGTCTTAGAAATTTTCGAAATGCCCCCTGCGTTCTCCATATCAATGAAAATCCCCAATATTTTTTATAAAAGTTTGTGTTATATATATAAATAAAATAGAGCATCGAATTTTAAATATTTGAATTTAAAGGTAAAAAAAAAAAATTAAAAATTTTGAAATTTTTTCGAAAAAATTTCAAAAATTTTCAATTTTTCATTTTCTTTTAACTTTAAAATTCAAATATATAAAACTTGATGCTCTATATTATTTATATATATAAAACAGACTTTTATAAAAAATATTGGGGATTTTCATTCATATGGGATGCGCAGGGGGCATTTCGAAGATTTCTAAGACGACGCGTAAAATTCCATTTTTTTCTCAAAAATAAATTTATTTTTTATTTTTTTTTGTACTAAATGCATGCCATAATGAATATAATGTACCCCTGAATAATATTTTAGATAAAATTTACAAAAAATTTAAAAAAATGAAAATTTTTGAAATTTTTTCGAAAAAATTTCAAAATTTTTAATTTTTTTTTTTACCTTTAAATTCAAATATATAAAATTCGATGCTCTATTTTATTTATATATATAAATCAAACTTTTATAAAAAATATTGGGGATTTTCATTGATATGGGACGCGCAGGGGGCATTTCGAAGATTTCCAAGACAATGCGTAAAATTCCATTTTTTTCTCAAAAATAAAATTCTTTTTACATTTTTTTTTTGTGATAAATGCATGCCATAATGCATATAATGTACCTTTAAATAATATTTAGGATGAAATTTACAAAAAATAAAGAAAAAATTGAAAAACTTTGAAATTTTGAAATTTTTTCGAAAAAATTTCAAAATTTTTCAATTTTTTTTTTTTTTTACCTTTAAATTGAAATATAGAAAATTCGATGCTCTATTTTGTTTATATATATAAACCAAACTTTTATAAAAAGTATTGGGGATTTTCATTGATATGGAAGACGCAGGGGGCATTTCGAAGATTTCTAAGACAACGCGTAAAATTCCATTTTTTTTCTCAAAAATAATTTTTTTTTTTAAATTTTTTGTGATAAATGCATGGCATAATGCATATAATGTACCTTTGAATAATATTTAAGGTAAAATTTACAAAAAATAAAAAAAAATTATTTTAAGCTCCCTTGTCCCCTTAATCTACGTGGACACACAAAATACTCGCTTACATGACTGTCTATTGACAATATTTGCTGGAAGTGCGTTTTAAAGTGTGAGCTGTGGTACGCGTTTTGAAATTTAACTAAATTTTTGCTTATTATTTGGTGTGTATATAAATTCTACGAATCATATACAGGGCAGCTCATTAGATCTCGAGTATATTTCCGTTTATTGACGGAAATAGCTGAAGGAGAATTTTCAACTTTGGTATGCGTTTCCTAGGTGATTTAAATTTCAGCATATACCATGTAGCGTATATACAAATCTATAGATCATATACAGAGCTTCACAAAAGAATTCAGATATTTTTCCGACTATTGATGGTAGTTGTTGAAATTGAATTTTGCCGTTAGGGTTACAGTCTGAAAGGAGAAATGTTCAACATTATTAATTGTCTTACAAGGAGAGGGCCAACCTTGTTAATCACAGATTTTGATTATTTTAATTTATGTTGTAGGGTAGAGACCCCTTAGTCTCAGGTTCAACGGATTTTATCCAACGCTCCTTTGTTTTTGAGAAACCGGGGGGGGGGGGGATCTAATAGTAGTACACAACTTAAATACTTACTTTGCAACAAAAACGATAGGTTGGTCGTAGCTCAGTTGGTACGGCGTTCGTTGGCTGATCTGCGGGCCCGGGTTTGGTACCCGAACGTGCTACATCTGTTTTTCTCATTTTTTGTTTTATAAATACACGTTTAATTATAATTTAATAATTTCAATTACAAATTTTAATATCATACATTAATTATAATGTTAACAAACTTAAATTTATCATTTTTTATTTTTAAACTATTATTTCTCATCCTTTAAAGAGGTTTAAAAAGAAATTGGATCTATTATTGAATGATAAAAATTCCAAAATCGTGATAAAATCTGTTGTGGTGCCATCTAGTTATGATAAAATAATATTAAAATAAAATGAAAATAAAAGCAGAAAGAAGATAAAGGTGAAAGTAAAATAATTGAAAGTGCAAGCATACGCATTACAAATTTAAAAATCTTTAATATGCAAAAAATCGGTTGTAATTTAATTCTGATGCTAATTTTTAATATAATTATGCTTGTTACTTTAAAAACAGAATAATAGTATTATCGCATTGACTTCCTTTGCTAAAGCAATGCGTAAATGATGTTTCTTTAAATTCACGAATTGACACAATTGCTCAATATCATTCCATCGATAAAGAATATATGAAGTACATTTTAAAAGTGATTTTTAAAAAATTAACAGTTTTATGATGTTTTATACAACTATTTAGTTAAAAGTAAAAAATTAAATAGGTTAAAATTATAATTGATATACAATATTATAAAATTTAATTGACAATGAGATTATTAATTATACTTACAAGTATATTTATAAAACAAACAATGAGAAAAACAAATGAGGCGCATTCAGGTACCGAACCTCGGCCCGCGGATCAGCCGGCAAACACTATACCAACTGAGCTTCGACCAACCTACCATTGCGGTTGCAAAGTAAGTATTTAAGTTGCGTACTATTATTAGACCCCCCGGTTTCTCAAGTACTAAGGAGCGTTGGATAAAATCCGTTGAACCCGATACTAAGGGGTCTCTACCCTACAACATATATTAAAATAATCAAAATTTATGATTAACAAGGTTGGACCTCTCCTTGTTAGTTTACTTCTTATACTTAATTATATTCTAAAATAAAAGTGCATTTGTCAATTGATTCTTACCACACATCAATGAAGCCTTGAAAAAACTGTGGGAACTCCACCGCAGTATTTTTTTTAAATATTGATAACTTATCTGGAATTTTGACTTGGTAAGTAGTAGGATGATTGGTTGGAGCTTACACACGTATTCCGACCTGTGTACTTAATCTGGATCATTATGAGACGTCGTCAATTAATGGAGAGATAGCAAAAGATAGATTTTACTATTTCACAAAGAAATACTAGAGAAAGTCACCCTTCATAAATGTTAGCATGCTTCATTATAACTTACAATCAGAGCACGATTACCGCAGAGGTACTAAGCCAAAACTATTTCTGAATAGTAATTTTGCCTTTTTTTTTTTTTTTTGTGACACAAATTCTGTGTTCAAATGAGGTGACTATTATTATTCTGAAATAGTGGTGACTGTGGGTAATCAGGCTCTGCTTACAATTATTCTTGTCGGAAGCAGTTTTCCTTAGAATTGAGGGAGATGAGCAGAGGCAATATTCATATTAAAATTGAATGATGAGAACTGGCATTTCACTATCACCATGCATGATCGCACTTTGCAGATATTCAATTTACAAACATTACACTTTAAATAAAAAAGAGTGGCTATTCCCTCTTGAGGAGTGAGTATTCACTCTATCGTAGAGTCAAAATATGCCCAAGCTCTTTAGAGTGACTATTCACTCTGAGGAAAAGTGGAATTGTTAACTCTCTGAAACAGTGAATACTCACTCTCCTGGGAAGTGAATATTCACTCTAAACATGGGTCAATAATAACTCTTTCAAAGAAGCGTCTATTCACTCTTGCTAAATGAGTGCGTATTTTCACCCCTGTAGGAGCGAATAGTTACTCTTTCATGGGAGTGAATGTTCATTTTTTATGGAGAGACTTCTTTTTTTTTTTTTTTTTTTTTTTTTTTTTTTTTTTGCTTTTATGAGCATTTTAAAAGAATAATATCTTTTAGAGCATGTAATGAAAATAGATACAAGCGTGGTAAAGATTGTAATAAAATACTTTATTGGCAATATTTAATTCATAGTTTGGAGCACTAATTGGACTTTTAAGGAAAAAATTAATTAAAGTTACATATGGATTAAATTAGATTATTGACAGAAATAAACTAAAATATTTTATTTCAATCTTATCCCTTGTGTTTGCTTTCATTGCATGCGCTAAAAATATATAATAGTTTTAAAATGCCCATAAGGGCAAGTAATTAACCGAAATCTTAATCAGTTAATATTATTTCTTTCTTTTCAGATACCCATTAAGTTGTATTTAGTATTTTAATAATTCACGTGATGTACGTTAATTATGTTCTTTTTTTCATGTGTAATTCAAGTTTTAAATATTTAGATCTTAGTATTTATTGCTAATGAATTTAAATCTAATCAAACGTTATTGTTTACTGTATTTTAGTTACTTTTAAAGTTTTATTAATAACTGTATAATAGGCGGATGTTATATGAGTAAGTAATAACGCGTGATTTCATTTTAATTTTTGTTTTAAATATAAAATCTTATCTTTTTACCGTACTTTTCAGTATAGTATCGCTATTTTGCAGAGTCCTATTGTTGTAAAATATTTTTAATTTTTCCAATTAAAAAACAATGCTTCTCAACTCACATATTGTTTTAATAAGTCCTAAGCTTGATCTAAATATTAAAAATATGTAAATTTTTTTATGTGTTGTGATTTGTCATTGTTTTATTAAATATGAACGTGGAGTGTAGATTTTCATATTTTCTGGAATATGTATATATTTTTCTTTTAAACATATTCCCTAACTTAATCATGATTTTGAATTTTCTTCCGCAATTGCTGAAAAACGGATATTAATACAATGCTAATTTATGGGACGACATGATAAGTTATATTTAATTTAAATCAAGCAGGACGGTCGTTCTGCCAAGCCAAGCTGAAAAAAAAAGCTAACCCCGCCAAACAAACAAACGCCAAGAATAAGACAAGATACCGTAACTGCTTATTATGCTGATGACAACTTCTCCATGTTAAATAAACGAAATATGCCAGCGTAAAATTTCCCATATCAAAAGAAGCAATCATCGCAGAAAAATAAAACCAACACTAGAAGGACCTAATAAAGAAGATCTTCAATTTGAGATCAAATGCATCCTAATAAATTAATTATAAACAGAGATATAGATTTTTTAAAATAACGTCGAGATACTGAAAATGACAGATTTATTTTCTTCGTCACAACTTATGTTTAAATCGAGGTAGAGACTTAAATAATGGACAGAAAAAAGTAAGGATTGAATTTTTGGATAGATATTTACTCAATCTACGTGCTTTTATAAAATTCAGCTTTAAAAACATTAATTTTCTATTCATAATTAGCGAAAAACTGTTAATTAGTTCTAAAGTTTACAAATTATGCCAAATAGCTATAAACCCGCCAAAATATTTTAGAAATCTTATACTTTTCTTTTATATTATCCTTTTGCATTGATTTCATCGAAGATAACTATGGCTGAGATTCAGATAGATTTTTCGCTGTTAGCGAAATGAGTTTGACCAATCAGAAGCCTGCATGTTTGAGAATATTTGCTGTTTGTGGATCCCGGCCTATGTCATGAAAGTTTTGAGTCATTTTTTTTAGTGCCGTGGATGAAGTGCAATGTTTGTAGAAATGTAGGCTAGGATCCAGATAGATTTTTCGCTGTTAGCGAAACGAGAATCGCCAATCAATAGCCTGCATTTCTGCAAACAGCGAAAAGCTCACAAAAATGCAGGCGTCTGATTGATGAATCTCGTTTCTCTGACAGCCAAAAATCTATCTAGATTGCGCACAATGGAGGATATTCCAAATATGGGTTCGAGGCTGAAAATGTCACGTGATACCGGTAATTTATCCAAGGAACTTCTGTCTGATAAGAAGGGAAGATACTACTACTTTGCCTCATGAACCGTTTCATTGGCTAGCGGGGATTTACATTACACGTCTACGGAGCCTTCCCTTCTTTACGATAGAAGTTTTTACCTTGACCACGTGATCAAAATGTAGATGGAATATCCTCCATTATGTTGAACACAATTTTGCATTTCCACATCCAGGTAGGGTATTAATTGTCATAACAACAATACATATTCGAAACTATTTTAAGGCACTGATTCTGAACTCCTTTGCTATACCTTTCAATATTAAAGAGGTTGTTGTTTCCATAGTAACAGTACTTTTCTGTATTGCTTTCTCTAAAACACAAATATAGAAATTTAACAAAGAGCGCTCACAATCAACACCATAACAGAGAGCCTTCATACATAAGAGTGGTGATATATGCACAGGAAGCATGCTCATTTCAAGTTTTTGCCGAAAGTATGGCTACAGCGTCTAGAATACCTCGTGTGGAAATATGCTATCCAAACAACGCTAAAAATTTGTATCCCTTAAATGTGCGACGATACTGCTAAAATCCCAAGTATCGATCACAGCGGGATTTAGTATTACATTGTATAGACTAGCAATATCTTGCAGTTTGAGAAAATATCATGCAGTTGTCGCTGTGATCTGTATATTTCAGCAGCATCATTGCACAGTTAAGGGATACAATATTTTAACACTTTTTAAAGTATTACAGGGATAGCCAATTTCCACACTATATACACAGCGCCTAGAAGATACAGTGTGGAAAACGGCTACAAAATAGTGCTAAAAAATTGAATCCCATAAATGTACAACGATGCTGAATAACAAGATGTCGATAGTAGCGCCATCGTAGTGATTTAAAAACGATAGTCATTCTAAAAGAGACTCTTTAACCTATTTCACGTCATTCCTTAACTAAATTAGCTTATAACAGACCAAAATATCTTATATTTATAGTTTCCGATATTTAACATTCTATAATTTTTGAAAACTCAGTGTTTATATTGAAAAGAGTTACGAGATGGCGCTCGTATCAGCATATTGCCGCTGAGCATTGTTGGAGATTTATGGGATACAAGTTTTTAGCCCTTTTTAAAGCGTTATAGGAATAGCCGTTTTCCACACTGTATCTTCTAGGCGCTGTACTATAGCTCCGTTATAGGCCTAGATTATATGTTGTAGAAATCGACTATCCCAGCAATACTTAAAAAAGCGCGGAAATAGTGAATCCCTTAAATGTACAACGATGTTGAATTCCAAACAGTCATTTACAGCGACATCTGCAGGATATTTTTTAAAGAAGAAAGAGACACGTGTAATGCACCGCTATAGCGTCTAGAATACATACTGTGGAATTTTGCTATCCAAGCAGCGCTAAAAGTTGTATCCCTTAAATGTGCACTGACGCTGAAATCCAGGGAGCTGATCGCAGCGACATCTGTGATAAACTTTCAAAGTAAACATCGTATTATTACAGCGGGCTTGACGCCAAGCACACAGGTCAGATGTATGTTAATAAAATGTAAAAAAAAAACGCTACAGCGTCTAGACCAAATTATAGCGCCTAGAATATATAGTGTGGAAATTGGCTATCCCTGTAATACTTAAAAAGTGGTAAAATATTGTATCCTTAAATGTGCAACGATGCTGCTGAAATATACAAATCGCAGCGACATCTGCAGGATATTTTCTATAACTGAAAGATATTGCTAGTCTATACAATGTAATACGAAAATCCCGCAGATTTCGCTGCGATCGACACTTGGAATTTTATCAGTATCGTCGATCATTTACGGGATACAAATTTTTAGCGTTGTTTAATAAAATATTTCTACACTAGGTATTCTAGACGCTGTTACCAAATCGTCATGAAGTTTTAGGAAATATCCTGCAGATATCGCTGTGATCGACTCATTGGATTTCAGCATCATTTGAAATTTAAGAGATCCAATATATTAGCACTTTTTAAAGTATTACTGGGATAGCCGATTTCCACACTATATATTCTAGGCGCTGTAGCACCGTGGTAGCCTGTCTTTTTCGTTTACCTCGGAGTAGATATAGATGAAGTCATTTGTAGCTGTTCCTAAACTGTGGCCAACAACATATAAGGCCAGTTCATAACGTCACACGGAGTTGATTATCTGTACACGGCAATGGACACAAAAAAAATCGGCTCGCAGCTTTGTACTAATCATCGTGTAAAGATGATCCAACTCTGAGACTAACGAAAAAGACAGGCTACCGCGGTGGGTCCGATTCTTCTTTTTTTACAGACCGCTGGAGTCACGTGATGCTCGAATGCACCAAAGACGATGCGTGAAAAGAGCATCACGTGACTCCAGCGGTTTGTAAAAAAAGAAGAATCGGACCCACCGCGGTAGCCTGTCTTTTTCGTTAGCCTCGATCCAACTGCGTGTGACTTTTAAACATCATGAACTGGCCTATTATGTCATTGGTCGCGCTAACACCCTCCCTCCTGCGTCCACCGTATATAGCGGCATCTTGTACTGGAGACTGCTAAATGGGCTGTTATCGGTCAAAATCAAGAGAGAAAAGGGCAGAAGAAAGGGAAATAACTCGTTTTTTTTTTAACTAGTTTTTCACACGGGAAGATTGACATGTCTGTTCCTCTCCTTTCATAACTTCATGGTGGTGAAATACGCCAAAGCATCCTAAATATCTAAGAAAATCTTGACTCGCGTCACGAAAACATCACACAAAGCAGGCAAAGCAAAGAAACAAAATCATTCATCGGCTCGTGAATATGAACGAGCCAATGAATGATTTTTCTTCTTTGTTTCGCCTGCTTTGTGTGACGTTTTTCTGACACGTGTCAAGGCTTTCTCCAATATTTAAAGGGCGTTGAATAGGCCGGGATCAAGATAGATATTTCGCTATTAGCGGGATGGGATTGATCAATCAGACGTCTGCATTTTTCCGAACTTTTTGATGTTTGCAGTAAACACCGAAAAGCCTGCAAGGATAAAGGCTACTAATTGGTCAATGTAATTTTACTAACAGAGGAAAATTTATCTGGATCCCGGACATTAACTTTGGTTGGTTAAAACAATTTTGAATAAAATCAAATCAGGAAGCCAATGTTTGTTAACATTTCTGGTTAGTTTAATTGAAATCTTCCTCGTCTATTACTGAAAACTGAGTTACCGTACTTTGGACAAAAAACTGAATATGAGTACACGACTTGTGCATATGTCACCACTCTAACACAGTGTTGCCAGATGGGCTACTTTTTTTTAAAACTCAGATACTTGATGGACACCACTTTTTTGAAATTGTAAAATGTGCCTTATTTAATGACATATTAATTAAGGCGAAAACAATGGGAATTTTACCGTTTATAATAAGTGCTGGCAAGCAAGAAATCTGAATTTAAAAAAAGTAGCCCACTGGCAACACTGCTCTAACATATAAATGTTCTGTGTTATGACCATGATTCTAAGTGCAGTTGGTTAAATTTGAGTATCTGGGCATTAGAGAAAGCAATACTGGCCCACTGTGGCTGAGTGGATGACACAATGCCGCTAATCGCTTGAGAGCGTAGGTGGAAGCAGATTCGAATCCCGCCGTGATCCGCATGTGATATGATGTATGTGTTCAATAAATCAAACAAACAAACAAGCAAGCAATAGTGAAAGGTACAGTTGGCATGGAAACAACGACTTCTTTAATTCGTATAGAAAATTAATGAATAGTAGTAAATGACTCAAGTTTAAAATGTAGGCAAATGGTCTGGAAATATCAATGGCTCCCACCTAGTATTTCACAAAATTAATTTAATAGATTCACATGATGTATAACTTGATGCAACCCTTAACTAATGAAAATTCTGCAACAAGACTTATGTAGGTAGATCTTTTGAATGAATAATTCAGAATTCTGAGAACAAAACGAAGTTCTTAAGGCTCTTCCTCACACCCCCCTCAAAAAAGGAAATACGATAGAAAGATATAAGAATTTGGATAGCTTCAATATGTCTGTGATCTTTTGTCAGAGTTCAGAAAAAGATTCTGGGCATAAAAACAAAAACAAATTTAACGAACGATAAGACTATAGATTTCAGGCAATTTTTAACCGAAAACTATTTAATTCTAATGTATATGCGGCTTTAATAATAGACTATTAAAGATAATCAATTTAGGGGAAATTTTATAGTAAATTAATATCCTCACATTTATGCAAATAGGAATGGATAAACAGACTTGAGTAAAATTACATATTTATTCTTTCTTCTCTATAATACGATCTAAATGAAGATGAGGTTATATGTACAGTTTATATCTTTAAATTTTTAGATATTTTTTATCAAAAATGTTCCTTTATTATGTATAGAATTGCAAGATTTACAGATCTTCGATTCTTTAGATGCCTGCGGGTTTTCATTCTCGGATTAACCGTAGGTATTTGTAAAGGTAAATTTATTTTGCAAAACAGTCAGCAAAAAAAGTTAGAAAAAACAATTAACTGACAGACTAACTGTAAATATATACTTTATTTCGACTCTGTTTTTTACTAAATTTTCATCTTTCGTAGAAAATTTTAAGGAGATATAAATTGAGAAAGACTGATACTTTGAAAGAAGAAATTGACTTTCCTTACTTTTAAATTATTAATCACTATAAAAAATGAATGATAGGTAAACAAAATGTATAATATTGTGTTTGCTCCCTGCTTATAAAGGCTATACAAGGACTAATTTTAATTTGAGCTAGTAGAATTATTTCAGTTATATATCATTTGTTTTAAAAAAAGAACTGATATCTACTAAAAAACAACTTTTCAAAAGTAAAAAATAAGCCAAGCAAAAAAAAAAAAAAAAAAAAAAAAAAAAGAAAAAGAAAAGAAAAGAAAAAAGGTGAAAGTTGTGGCTAAAAAATAGTGTGATATCAAATTTCCAAGCTTATATTGCGGTACTTATTTAACATTTTTTGATAAAAATTTATCATATGTAAGTCGAGTACCTAAGTATGCGTTGATAGAAAGCCTTTTCTCCTTTACTAAATACATCATAACGTGTTTCTGAAAATTAATTTTTTTTTAATTATGCATGATGGGCTTGGCGGCCATCTTTCCATATTTTACACAAATTTCTAAGCACTCAAGCTCGTAACATATTTGCATTATTAAGAATTTCGAACTTATAGTTTTAGCTACAGACAGATAAATTAAGAAAGTTTTTTATTTTGAAAAAACAAATTGATTTTTACTGCTTTAACTAATTAATTAACCCCCCTCCGAAAAAAGAGAATCATAAGATGAAACCTGAAGTTACTTCAGCTTTATTTTTAGACACAAATTTTTAGGCACACATTTCCATAAATTAAAAGAATAAAGTGTTTGCTTTAGTAACAATTTCGAACTTCCAATCTTAACAATGAACTTGTGTGCTTAGAAATTTGTGTAAAATATGGAAAGATGGCCGCCAAGCCCATCATGCATAATTTAAAAAAATTAATTTTCAGAAACACGTTATGATGTATTTAGTAAAGGAGAAAAGGCTTTCTATCAACGCATACTTAGGTACTCGACTTACATATGATAAATTTTTATCAAAAAATTTTAAATAAGTACCGCAATATAAGCTTGGAAATTTGATATCACACTATTTTTTAGCCACAACTTTCACCTTTTTTCTTTTCTTTTCTTTTTCTTTTTTTTTTTTTTGCTTGGCTTATTTTTTACTTTTGAAAAGTTGTTTTTTAGTAGATTTTTTATTCCCGCATATATTGTATTTTGTGAATATGAGCTAAATAGATATCGAATGTTTTATAGGAAAAATATTGATCTAGGAAACAGTAGAAAGAAGGAAATAAAGAAAAGAAATGACTACATATGTACTGTTCTTATTGATTGAAAAACATTTTTAATGTAAAAAGTAGTTATTTATCTGTTTAAAATATATTCAATATTATATTATATTAGTGATACTGTGAACTTTAAAAAAAATATGCTACACCAGTTTTATCTATAAACTTCATATCAGGCATAAAAAACACTTTATTTTAATGCTTACATATCATGTTTTATTTTTTAGTGCCAATAATTACGTGTATCACAAACGTAGAAAATGTATTTACAATAGAAGAAAATTTAATAACTGATTCAGAATGTCTATAATTAAATGTTTTGATTAAAATTAGAAACAGCAGAAAAATGCTTACATACAATTTAAAAAAATAAATATACCAATTTGAAAAACACTAAAAATAATAATTAGTATTTTATAATTGTACTATTAAACAACAACAAACTACAATAGATGAATTAAATGCATTATTAGATTTAACAACTTCTCAAAAATCTTGCCATATGTTATAAGAAATTCCTATTATTTTAGAAATTTGGTAAATTTTAAATTTGAAAACATTGGTTTGAAGATTTAGGATTTTAAATAATAATTTAAAATATTATTAGTAATAAAAAAAATCTTTCAAAAGCTTCATTTCTTAAATTAAAAACTGATAAGTAAAAAGACATTTTCGCAATACAATGCTATTTTTCAACCTGAAACCTTTTCGTAATATCATAATAATCCAATATCATATTTAACTTTAAAATAATAATAACGATAAATACTGTAAGTGTTTATAATCAGAAAACAGTTAAAAAACCGAAAAAAATCTAACAGCACACTTTCTCAACACATTTTCAACAAATCTGAAATCACTACGAATTACTGTCTACTGTAATCTGCATGAATCATCATGAATCAAGATATGTCTGTGTCCTCATTTCAAATGTGGGATATACCACGTTTTGTTTGTGTATTCGAGAGATGGCACAAATTAAAATGTTTTACATCACAGTATTGAATAGAAAGAATAAAATATTTACACAAATTTTTTAATTCACAAAATGTCAAACGAATGAAGTCCTGATTTTTTTTTGCTAAGCATTATTTGTTATTCAGTTGTTAAAATAATTATATTCCAAACTGCTATATGAAAAAGGGATGTAACAGACAATCGCTTCTTCAGGAAAACAATTCCAGATCAATCTTGTTCTATATAACATAAACTTATTTAACTCATAATCATAACATACAAAATCTACAGGAATAAAAGATTAAAATTAAATAAGAATTACCTTTACGTTCCATAAATAATCACTTTAATAATATCCATATATTTTAATCCTAAAATGGCGGTTGTCTTTCTTTTATCGTAAGAAAAGCATCGTAGACAAGACTGTTCTGATTGGCTGATGATACCAATACATACAAAACTCGCTCCTGCTTAGAGTGAATATTCACTCCAAGCAGGAGTGAACAGTCACTCTTTCAGAGGAGTAACAATTTACTCTTGAAAAAGAGTGCGTTTTAGTACCAAATCAGCGTAATTTCCACGGTTACATTATGAAATGGAGTTTTTGAAAGTTGAGAAGTATCATATTTTAGTGTTTTTCCCTATTTTACTCCATATATTGGTTCAAAGTTGAACGGAAAATTTTTAAAGTGTATAATGCCAAACTTTCACTCTTATCAATGGAGTGAAATATTTCACTCTCGACAACGGAGTGAAATATTTCACGCTCGACAAGGGAGTGAAATATTTCACTCCTTTCTAGGCACTGGAAAATTCCACTCTTTAAAGAGTGTATTTTAATAAAATTCACTCCAAAAAGAGTGAAAATGCCTGTCACTCTTTCAAAGAGTGAACTTTTCACTCCTCCCAATTTTAGAGTGTATACAACTCTGAAATGGAAACCAGCAATCGATACAGAAAACTTTCTTCGATATCGAAACTGCGTCGAGTATGTTTAAAATCTGTTCAACTTCAACCTCAGCAATCTTATTCCTAGGATCCAAATGCCACTTGAATCTTTTGAATCAATCCCCTGTTTATTGAGGGTCATCATAATCTAAAAGCTATTCGAAACAAAAAAGCGCTTTCAGCGAGTGCGTGTTGCCAAAACTACAGATCAATTTATGTTCCCGCATCTCTTTGTCACCTGACGATACCTACGTTAGCAATAGCTGTAAACTTGTCGGCCTGAGAGGCAGTTTTCACTCATAACATGCAGATATCTGATTTCGAAATTACTGGATTAAAACTGCTAGTTGTAATATGCGTCACACCCTTCTGACCAACAAATCACGATTTGTGCATTGCATGCAAAGGCAAAAATACTGTAGTATCCTCAGGACCCTTTCCCCTTCACCTTTTTTCCTCCCTGGGACATTTCCCTTCCCCTAAATCGGATTAAATTGGGCCCTCTAATAATGGCGACGGACAAGTGCCTGTAAGGCCACGTGCCGACACTGGGCGCTGCCATTGTTTAGCCACGTGACCGGACGGAGGGACGTTTCGCGTTTCTCATTGGTCGGCATCGTGGACGTGCGCGACATCTAATGTTCCACTGTCTACAATGCGGGTCGCAAAGACCTGGGGCAAAAATAGCAGCGTTTATTCACTGATTTTGGAATATTTTTGTTTTCGGAGATGAAAAAGAGATAAAAAGCACCGAAGAGGGAGGGGGTGAGGTAATGGATGCCTCTTTACTCTCGAAAATGAGAGGAAAGAGATTAAGTTTCAAACACAGGTTTCATTAATTTTTTCATTTCATATTATTTAATTTGGATACCCAAAGAAAGAAAACAACATTGTTGAAAAAGAAAAGTGTTTTCTCCTCTTAAGGGGTCTTGTACCTTTTAAACACGTCGAAAATTAACGAAAAACTTCAAATTTTGAATTAGTCTATTTTCAAAGCCTTTTATGTATAAATATGACATTTTGGATATTAGTTAAGCAGATTATGCTTTGTAATATGCTACCATTAGAAATTTATTAACCTTTTACAGAATTTGTGTATTGTTGAAATCAAAATAGATCTTTTTTTTACCCCATAAGTCATTGCGCGCATGATATCTTGAGAAAGTATGTATGGATTCGCATGAAATTTGATAAGAATACAAATCATATATGTGTGTTTAAAATGATCTACTCTTAGGCTAAAATTATTTCATTAACTATATAAAAAAAATATTTTCGTAAAAAAAATAAATAAAAATTTTGTATTTTTAATGAATAAAAATAGTCATAACTAAAAATATTACCATTGTAAATACTTAAAAGTAGATCATTTTAAACACACATATTTGTTTAGTATATTTACCAAATTTCATGACAATCCATACATACCTTCTCAAGATATCATGCGCGCAATGACTTATGGGGTAAAAAAAAGAGCTATTTTGATTTCAACAATACACAAATTCTGTAAAGGGTTAATAAATTTCTGTTGGTAGTATATTACAAAGAACAATCTGTTTAACCAATAACCAAAATTTCATGTTTATACATAAAAAAGTTTTGAAGATAGACTAATTCAAACTTTGATGTTTTTCGTTAATTTTTGACGCGTTTAAAAGGTACAAGACCCCTTAATGAGAAGTTACCAGTGGAATTATCAGAGAAATGATCTTTTATTGAGAAATTACCAGATAAATGATTTATTATTGAGAAATTACCAATCTACTATGACGCTTTTGGAGCATTGCCTAAACAAGCAATTTGTAAAAATGGCACGTGGAAATGCATATTAATCATGCGGCTACATTCTAATAGCATTAAAAAATTATTATTATTTTAAAATAATTTATTTTTTTACACTGCACACTAGCTTCATTGCTTTTTTTTTTTTTTTTAAGTATTGGACGAAGAATGTGGCTACCGTATTTTAGGTTTTAAACTCCGAGTCTAGCATAGCAGAGTTGCTAGTTTGGCCTCCAATTTTAATCCGAAATTTCAAATTCATACCGTAAATTCCGAAATAATTTTTACTTTATGTAATCGCGAAATGTCTGTGATTAAAAAATCAAAAAACACTATTCTAAATTTCTGGAATGGATTCAGAATTTCTGAATATAAAGAAAGGCCAAACTGGCAACCCTGCAGTCCAGTTAAAAAACTCACTTACGGAGAAAAGGAGATACAGTTGCTTTGTGTGCAGGGCCAACACCCCTATAGTCCTAGGGCGCATGACTATAGGGGTTGTTGGCAGGGCCCGACTTAGGCTATCGAGGGCCACGGTGCAAGCGTCACTCTGCGGGGGGGGGGGGGTGCCCTCTTCTATCTATCTACAGAAATTGTTTGCGAATAGTATGGAAGCGGCTAGTAAAAACTTCATACATAAACTTCGTACCCGGTACTTCTCACATTTGTATACAGGGTATCACAAAAAGATGGTCACAATTTTAAGAAAAAATACTAGTAGGATGATAGTAGAAAAAACGATAGATTGGTTGACATGAGTATTTCTTTGCAACCCTGCTTATCTTCTTATGTTATAAGATGTATATAAGAAATGCCCCAAATTAGCCATAATTAATAGTTTTAAGTCGCCAGGTTACGAGGAAAACGTCAATAAAAAATTTCTCTTGAAAATAGAATACTAAAAATTGGAATACTAAGTTGTTATAATAAAATTTTAATCATTAGTTTTTTAATGATATAGTTAGTTTTTGCGTGGGTGGAGGGGCTACGGGAAGCAGGGA
The DNA here is from genome assembly GCA_963932465.1 of Maratus speciosus. Lineage (NCBI taxonomy): Eukaryota > Metazoa > Arthropoda > Arachnida > Araneae > Salticidae > Maratus > Maratus speciosus. The sequence goes on along the minus strand of OZ010797.1, from coordinate 353,020,940 downwards.
GGGGAAAGAGGGGGGCACACTCCCTCCCCAAATGTTAGAAAATATATGAATTTTGATCACTTTTGGCTAATTTGAACCATTTGGCACCTTTTAATGAAAATCCTGATAAATGCCATTTTGGAGCTTCTAAAAAGGGGGGAGCGCTCCGCATGCCCTGCATTAGTCAGGCCGTGTTTGTGTAGGATTTTGCAGACTATTTTACATTGTTGTGCAATATTTGTGCAATGGAGAATTTGAGATTGCTTTTTTTTTATTTAATTGAAAAAAAAAAAGTCTTGAACAGGTTCTAAAAATTTATGAATATTTATCCCGTTACTTTAACAAAGTAAACAAAAGGGTTATTGGAATAAGTACACGCAGACAAGAAATTAGTACAGGTTTTTAATATAAGTAATCTTCGAAAATTATCATTAATTGTTCAAATGCAAAGTAAGTTTAATAATCTCAAAACAGTTGAAATTATTGAGTTATTAGAAGGATGCTTTGAAAAATATATATAAGCAAGTTAAAAACGAAAAAAGCCTTTTAGACACAATTTTTATTTCAAAAAAGAAAAAAAAAATGAAAAATGAATTTCGATTATTGATGAAGATAAATATTTACATCATAAAAGTTACAAATATATATTAACTAGTATATAACTATATTAATATTATATAACTAGCAATGATTTTCAAATCATGTTTGAATAAGAGACAACGCTTTAAAAAATTAGCTTGAGAGTCTTTTTGTATAAGCTAATCTTGTTATTCACTGATTAATTTTTTTTCGTGATATTTTGTTCCATTTTGCTACCATTGAAAAAACAGTATTAAATCATCATCAAGCACTTATATTATACGCTGATTGATGGATTAAGGCAAGGATATTATCAAAAAGTAATTTGTGAATGCAGAAAAATTAGTCTTTTTTTTTTATTTTACGTGGAAGGTCTCGTAAGAACACGTGAGAACAGGGCCTGATTTTTCATTTATTACAGTAGGCCCGAGTCTAGGGAAAGACTAGTTCCAGTTAGGTCATAAGATAAAGATTCACATTCACTTGGAGGCCCCAACGGTATATTTTTGTAATTTAAATTTAACTAAAAAATGCACGAACATGTGAATCACTAATGTTTTTTGGGGGCTCCCTAGATGTAGCAGCTGGGGCAGTTGTCCCGTTCGTCCTTGCGGTAATCAAGCTTTAAGGACCATTTTACGTTTAAAACCCATCTAAAATTTGTCTCCTGATGTCCCATAGTTAAAAATCGATTTAATGTCGTAACAGACTAATTAAAACGTGTATAGTATTTTCTTATTTTTAAGCCCTCTCCCCGTTTTTAAATAAAAACTGATGTTCATTCGTATAATAACACTGTTCGAATCAAAATTACTGTCTCGGTATATATATCTTTTTTTTTTTTTTTCTTTTTGAACACGTTATATTAGTCAGTAAACAAATTGTGAATGAAAAGTTGTGTATAGGGAGGGACCCTCAACGGTATTTGTTCCTGGAGTTACCAACTTCTCACATCGGATCCTATATACCCAGTGACTGATTTACGATATAGAATTCGGGGCACGGGCCAGGGTCCCCCAAATGCTGTTGAACGTTTTTCAATTATTGTCCAAAATCTGATGTAGTTTTAACATCTAATGGAATTTTACATTTCATTTTACATTGTATTGCGTTCGTATTGTATTTTTATAACATCATATATTTTGTCTGAAACATCCATATTTAATTATTTTATTATAACAATATGTATGATAATCAGTTATAATGAAACAATGCTATAAAAGTGATAAAATACCTTTATTTATAAGCATAGATCAAACTTTGTGCGAATTTGAATAAAAAAGCTATAATCTTTAACAACGCTTTCACGCACAAATAACGTACGGACACGACAAAAAAATCCCATACGATCGTTTCGAGGATTCCTGGATCTCCTTCCTCATAAAGAGAGAGAGAGAGAGAGAGAGAGAGAGAGAGAGAGAGAGAGAGAGAGAGAGAGAAGAATTAAAATAGCCAGTACTCGGAGCTATAACCGAGGGGTCCTTCGAACCCATTTTAATTCTTTTATTTTATTTATTTATTCATTTTTTCTCTCACTGAGGAAGGAGATCCAGGAATCCTCGAAACGATCTTATGAGATTTTTTTGTAGTGTCTGTACGTTATTTGTGCGTAAAATCGTTGTTAAAAATTTTAGCCTTTATTTTTTTACCTTTATTTAGATTAACGAACGTTTCATCGCACAAACGGCGACATTTTCAAAATCTTCTACTATTCTAAATTAATAATTTAATTAATATTCTTCTACTTACTGAATCTAATTTTGAAAATGTCACCGTTTGTGCGATGAAACGCATTCGTTAATCAGAATAAAGGTGTTTTATCACTTTTATAGCATTTTTTAGCTTAGTTGTTACTGCCCCACCAGTGGCCGAGAGGTTCTGCTCTCGAAGCTGGTAGACGGGAGGTGCTGGGTTCGACCCCAATCGCGCCCGTCGGCCTAATCGTTCGGAGTTTTCGTGGTTTTCTTCGAGCCGTGGATTTTCCATGCGTAAATACGGATTAGGTTCCCTTAGAAAGACCCCCACGGAGGGCACTTCCCACCCGGGCCTATATCCCTAGTGTAGATAATTGGCCGTCAAAAATCAACCCAACCCTTAGTTGTTACTTTATTATAGTGAATATTTTCTTTTATCTTCATCACTTTAAAAATATACATTGTATTTTTATTTAATCCTGTTCCTGTTCTCGTCAGATTATTTGGAAGTTGGTGAGCGTAGCTCGTAGGCAGCAGAACCCCCTAATATTTTAAATAATTGTAGCTTAGTATTGCAGAAAATTTATTATTAGTTATTGCATACTTTATCATTCCAGATATATAGATTTTCGTACGAAAAAACACAATTTATTATAAAACGTCTACTCATTTAAATTTGATAATTGTGAAGTAATTATTTAAAAGTAAATTAATGATTACCAAATTTAATTTTTTAATGAATATTTTAAAGCAATTTATTAAAGTCAATAGTGGTTATTTTAGTAACTTCCTTTTTGAATATATATATATTACTTAATCCTCTTATAAGCATCGGTGCAAGGGGGTCCCCGTAAGCATCTGTGCCCGGGGCCCCCAAATTTGTAAATCAGTCCCTGCCTATACCCTGTAATGGCAATTTATACTGCTAAATTATTATTTTTAATTAGAAGAGTAATGGATTTTATTTACAAGTTTTGACGATGCGAAGAATTTTTGCCGAGGAGCCCGGGACCTATGTCCCACATCCCCGGATACTGAACACATGGGTTGGATGACAAGGTGCGATTCCTTGAACAGCAGTGAAAATAAAACAAAAGGGAGGTGGGGAGTACAAGTTTTGAAACATTAAATCTAACACTTGACTTGTAGTTTTATTTCTGATTCTATATTTTTCTAACAATTTCATGTTTATTTTAAGATTAAGTGAAATAAATTAAAAAAAAGACACCGACAAAAAATAAAAAAATTAGTTATTCCATTTATGTAAATAGTTTAGAAAATCACGTTTTTATTTTTTTTGTGTGATATTAAAGCTTGTAGTCCGCAGTTTTGGTTTTACATTTTTCAAACAACTTCTATATATATATATTTAAGTTAATTATATAAAAAGTCATCTCACTTCCACAAATTATTACAAGATTATATATTTTCTTTTATTTTGTTCTTTTTTTTTCAGTGATCATTGAAGGCAGTTTAGATTTAGTTTCCACAACTAATAAAAAGCAAAATATAAGCTCGCCCCCGGGTGGGCTCGAACCACCAACCTTTCAGTTAACAGCCGAACGCGCTAGCCGATTGCGCCACGGAGGCTACACAGTGTCTGTATGTGAGGAACATGATTAATAAAAGGCTGAATCGCTTATCACTAACATCCCAGTGATAAGAGATAAGACAGACATGCACAGGATATTCACAAATGATTGAAAGAAGGGCGAATTCATTCGCATTTTCGATAACACACTGAGATTACGTTCTATCAAAATTACAGTCATAACAGGGATTTGTTTTCACACTGCAATCCTGCTTGTGCACACGCCTTGCATATTTCGTGCAAGGGACGATTAGGGATTGATAGGAATTCCATTAAGGAAATTGAAAAGGGTCAACGGCGAGGGGGGGGGGGGGGGGTTAATGGAAGGCGTAGTATTATAAAGTAGAACAAATAGAAATTTTTTATTAAAATTTTTCTCAAATCCAACCTTGCAAATTTTTGTCACATTCCACAAAATCCATTTTAATCTTGGACACATGAAACTATCAGAGAACAGGAATATTTTGAAAATATCAAATTGAATAGCGTTTTCTACTTTTCGAAAAAAGGAATCTCTTAGAAAATTCTGCCAAATTTGACGTTTTGAATCGAATTTTGGGATGCTACAGTCTTCTTAAATAAATAAAATAAAATATTGCAATAGCTATTTGAAACAATCAGCACATAACAAAAAGTTTTCATGCTAGAAGTAAGTAAAATAAAAAGTTTTTAACAAATAAATTCAATAAAAATTTTTTAAACAATAAATAGATAGAGCCAAATAACAGTTTTAATAAAGAAATCCATTAAAAAGAATTTTAAAGAATAAATAAATAAAGTTAAACAAAAGTTTTAATAAATAAATCAAATAAATAAATAAACAAATAAGTCCAATAAAAGTTTTTTAAACAATAAATAGATAGGGCCAAATAACAGTTTTAATAAAGAAATCCATTAAAGAATAAATAACTAAAGTTAAACAAAAGTTTTATAAATAAATCCAATAAATAAATAAAGCTAAATGAAAGTTTTAATAAAGAAATTCAATAATAAGTTTTAATAAATAAGTGCAATAAAATGTTTTGATAAGTAAATACAATAAAAAGTTTAAATAAATAAATTCAATAGAAAGTTTTCATAAGTAAATTCAATAAAAAAATTTAATAAATAAAACAAAGCTTTTAATAAATAAATTCAATAAAAAGTTTTAATAAATAAATCCAACTAAAAGTTTTAACAAATAAATACAATAAAAAGTTTTAACAAATAAATTCAATAAAAAATTTTAATAAATAAATTCAATAAAAAGTTTTCATAAATAAATCCAATAAAAATTTCAATAAATAACTCCAGTAAAAAGTTCTATAAAAAAAAAAAACCCAATAAAAAGTTTTTAAGCAATAAAATAAATAAAATAGTCCGTTATGCCATCTCCCCAAAATATTATATTCACCTAAGTAAAGATTAACGAACATCGCAGAGGGAAATTTAAACAACCGTCTTCTTCTGAACTTTTACAAAAATATATATCAACTTATTATCAAGAAATCTTCCCAAGTAAATTAAAAATAAATTGGAGACACTAACAAATAAATTAATAAATTGTTGCCCCAAATTATACGAATTCTGGATTCTTTAAAAAAAAATAACATTGGAATAGCCATTTTAAATAATTACCACACAAGCAAACTTTTTAAAAGTAGTAGGAAAAAAAAAACCCCTTAACAAATTGATAAATGCAGTAAAAATGTTTTAAACATTAAACAAACACATAAATAGAATAGCCCTTCATTTTCTCAAAAATGTATATATTCTGGACTCTCTCACATAAATATTAACAAATTGCTTTTAATTTTTTAAACGGTCAGCCTATTATTCTGAACAAACAAAAACAAATAAAAACTATTAAATAAAAATATAATATAGTATTTCAATCTGATCCAATATGTAAGCTTGAAGGTATTTGATCTAATGATAAAGATTGGCATAAACCATGAACAATGATAAGAGCAATATGGTTTAAAGTGAACAGTGGCGTAGCTAGAGCATTTCGTTTGGGGGGGTGTGAAGATCGAATTTACCGAATGTTCATAGTAATTTTTTTTGTATTTACAGTACAGGACCTATTACCCAGAATCCTCGGAACCGAAGGCTTTCTGGATTTTGGAATTTTCCAGATTTCGGGTCCTCTCAAATTTCACGTTTTTTTTTTTCGCGATCCTTTGACGAAATTTGCGTTTTTTTTTTCACGATCCTTTGACGAAATTTGTGGGGTTTTTTCGCGATCATTTGACAAAGTTTGAGTTTTTTCGCGATTCTTTGACAACATTCGCGTATTTTTTCTACGATCCTTTGACGAAATTAGCGTTTTTTCGCGATCATTTGACGAAATTAGCATTTTTTTCCCGCGATTCTTTGACAAACTTTCAGATTTTTTTACGATCATTTGACGAAATTAGCTTCTTTTCGCGATCGTGACGAAATTAGCGTTTTTTCCGCGATTCTTTGACAAAATTTGCGTTTTTTTTTCGGGAACCTTTTACAAAATTCGCGTTTTTTGCGCGACTCCTTGACAAAATTTGCATATTTTATATGATCATTTGACGAAATTAGCGTTTTTTCCGCAATTCTTTGACAAAATTAGCATATTTTTTCTACGATGATTTGACGAATTTACCGTTTTTTGACGATCATTTGACGAAATTAGCGTTTTTTCCGCGATTCTTTGACAAAATTTGCATATTTTTTCTATGATCATTTGACGAAATTAGCGTTTTTTCGCGATCATTTGACAAAATTAGCAATTTTTCCGCGATTCTTTGACAAAATTTGCGTTTTATTTCAGGATCCTTTGACAAAATTTGCGTTCTTTCCGCGATTCTTTTACAAAATTTGCGTATTTTTTCTACGATCATTTGACGAAGTTAGCGTTTTTTCGCGATCATTTGACGAAATTCTTGTTGTTTTCGCGATTCTTTGACAAAGTTTGTGTTTTATCGCGATCCTTTGACGATATTCGCGATTCTTTGAAAGAAGTTCACTTTCTTTTACGAAATTCGCGTTTTTCTGTGATTCTTTGACGAAATTCACGTTTCTCTGCAATTCTTTGACGAAATTAGCATTTTTTAACGATCCTTTGACGAAATTATCGTTTTTTTCGCGATCCTTTGTCAAAATTCGCCTTTTTTTCGCGACTCTCTGACGAAATTTGCATTTTTTCAGAATCCTGTGATGAAATTTGCGGGTTTTTTGCGATTCTTTGACGGAATTTGCGTTTTTTTTTTTTCGCGATTCTTTGACAAAATTCGCGTTTTTTCTGCAATTCTTTGGAGAAATTGGCGATTTTTTCTGCGAACGATTGACGTAATTGATTTTTTTTCGCCGCCCATTTGTCGAAAATCGCGATATTTTTCATGTCCGAATTTTCGGACTGAAGACCAATTTTTTTTTAATTTTCGGAAAATTCAGAACAGAATCAATCACCCCCGGTGAAATATCTCACGATTTTCTTTTTTTAACGAATCTTAATATAAATTAATTTTATACTAAAATCGGAGAGAAAAAATGATTTTTTCCTAATGTCGGGGGGAGGGAGTGCGGCTTCGTGTTATCTGGCGTCTGAAATAACATATTTTAGTGGTTACACGTCGAAACACAATAGATTGAAAAAAAATTAGGAATCGGTAAAATTTTCAAAAAATTTCAAAATTTTAGTATAAAATTTTCAAATAATTATTTTTTTCGGATTTCGGATCCTTCCGGATTTTGGAATTCCGGATAATGGGTCCTATACTGTATTTGTATTTTGTATTTATTTGTATTTTGTATTTTTTCACATTGTTTTCTTTTGGGCAAGGGGGGGGGGATTAGGCATTTATTTATTATTTCAGTAATATATAAATAAACAGACCAAAAATTTTTAACAAAAAACTAAATAATTTCAACCATTTAAAATTTTACAAACTGGGGGAGCGAGGGTAGTAGAAATTATGAATGGAGGGAGTGAAATAGATAACTGCTGATTTATTTATCGTATTGCACAATTACAAATAAAGCAGAGGAAAAAAGTAATTTTAAAGACTTTAACCCTTAACTGATCAGGTGAGGTGTTTTCCACCCCAGAGAAATTTCATTTATGAAGAAATTTTTTTTTTTGTGGTATTTAGATACGTGTATTTATATGTATATGCATGTACACTTACAGTACTTTTTCAGTTGTTTTTATTCAAGTAAATAATGCAAAATTCACAGGAGATTTTCTTACTTTAATTCGTAAATTTTGTTGAGTGCACAAGACAAGAAATCAAATTTTGGTGTTGTATACACACCACCTCACCACGTTATATATATATATAAAAATCACCTCATCACTTAAGGTTTAAGCTTTTCGTGCTCGATACTTCAGTGAGGGGGGAGGGGGCAAAGGTAAAAGGAGTAATTTGGGGTGATGTGTAAAAAGACAGATTTAGATTGATTATTTATTATTACAATAAAAATAAGTTCAACAGAAAATATTTTAAAAATAATTATTTTTTTCTTTTATTTATAACTCAAAGTTTGAAATTTGCAATACTTTTTAAATTTTAAGTTAGAAGTCTGTACGGGTAGAAATTTTCAGGCCCGGGCCAGGCCGACCCATAGAAAAAAAAAATCAACCCGGCCTATTATAAAAGATAGGCCTGAACTCGGCCAGACCTGTCAAAAAAATTATTGGCATGGGCCGGCGTTATAGCAGCTAAAAGTTCAGCCTGAGACCATTCTGGCCCGAAAAAAAATGAAAATCTCGACCCGAGCCTGGCACGGCCCGAGTGAATTTTTACAAAACATTGATTTTTACGTCGATTTGGTTAAAAATTTGTCTGTACGAGGAATCTTGATCAAAAATACTTAATCTTAGCTTTTTTTTTTTGTAATCTTTATTTTTATAGAAATGCCGTAGGCTGCGATATTTATTTATTTTTTTAAATAAATCTCTATTTGTTATATGCAAATGTTTCGACTATCATTATTTTTGTTAATCCATATTCCATGACTTAAAAATCTAGAAAATGCTATACAGTGAAATTTTCTAAGACGGAATCGCACTGTAAAGTAAAAAAATGCATTATAGGCAAGTTCCCTTCTTAATAGGTGTAAATGTATTATATATCCTTTTCTCCCATATTATTATATTAATTTTGCATGGATCAACACATTTTTCAGTTTAAAACAGGATTACGCATAGGCAGGTTCTTTTTCACACACGTTGCTATATTTTAATTTAGCTTTATTTTGCTACCAGGCCACGCTGAGACAATGATTTTCATACGGGTTGGGTGAAAACCGGAACTGAAAATTTTGGCCCGTGAAGACTTGGAAGAATGAAACCAGGGTTGGGGTTTTGGACAGGACATGTGGGTTTTACTGTCCAAAACTGTACTAAAGTGTCTAAAACTGTACTAAAGCGTCCAAAACTGTACTAAAGTGTCCAAAACCTTAAAAAAGCAACATTCCACATGTTACCACTTCACATTTATTAAACATATGAATAAATATAATTATATCACAATATATTTTACTAACATTCAATTTAATTCTATGGTAAATGAAAAAAAGTTCAATTTTTTCTAATATCTGTGTAACATAAAAAGTTCTATTTCTGTTAAAATTGAGTTATAATAATAAGAAATTCTGTATAATACCACACATGTAGTATAGGGAGGGGAGATTTGCTTTTGTTTCAATTTTTGTGCAAGAAAATGTTACAAAGAAATTTCTTTTAAATAATGTTTCATTGTAAATTATCTTTTCTAGATTATAGGATAATGAAAGAAAACACAAATATTTAATTTAAAATGTAGAAGTTATTTTTTAAAATATGTATTTTTTATTATGAATTTAATCTAATTCTAGTGAACATTCTATTTCTTAAGAGTTAAATAGTGTTGTTATAATAATAGTCATATAATACAGTGTTATAATAATAGTCAATAACTAAATATCTCATAATCAAACAAAATCATTTTTATTTTTACTATTTCTTAATATACACATATACATATTTGCTAGCAGTAAGCTGGTTTAATCAGTATGCTGAACCTGAACTCCATTTATCAATTATTTCCAGTAACAACTCTCGGGACTTTCAGTAACAGAATCAGAATGTATTCGTCATAAAAATCGTTAGTACTTCTATTAACTACTATTATTTAAATGAATAACATTAAAATTATGATACATAATTAAATTTAATATCTTTTTAATGTAATTACTTTGTTACGTAGGGCAATTAGGTTGTTACTACTAAATTGTTAGGTAGTATAACGTAGGGTAATTAGGTTGTTAATACTAAATTGGTATTTTCCTATTGTAATCTTTTTGCCAATTTTTTTAACTTTTAGCATTGTTCTGATAAATACAATTTTACTACAAAATATAGTTTTGGACAGTTTCAGACAGTTTTAGACAGAAGGGTTTTGGACAGTACGGTTTAAACCATGGATTTTACCGTGGTTTTTACCGTTGTGTCCAAAACCTTGCCAACCCTGAATGAAACCAGTCCCGGCTCTGTACAGAAAACATTAATTAGGCCTAGTCAGGCCTTATTTATGTTTTGCCAAAATGGTGCCAAAGCTGACGTTTGTAACAGATTTTTTTAAAACGTGGCAAAAGATCATTATGAGGTAGCAATTGATTATAATTGTATATGTAATACATTTATCAGAAAATTAAAAAAGTCTATTGGATTTCAAAGCACTTCATGCCTTATGCCTGCTGATTTCATGCTTCTGGATTAAAAAAAAAAAATGTCTACTTAAATGTGTCAGAAAATTTACCATTAGTAAGAGGAGTAAAAATATTTTTTAAGAAAAAGTGTTTTTTATTTTTTTTTTTCATAAACGTGGCATTTAATTCGAAGTTAGAAAATTATTTAGTTATTTCAAATTTTAATCCGTGTATGGTATATTTGATAATTTTGATGATATGTGACAGAAAAATGCACAATATAAGAATAGGAGGATTTGGATTTTATTTTTTCTTTTCTTTTTTTTTATTTCTCTTTTTCCATAAATATTTATCCAAGTAAAAACGTAAGATAAAATAAGGAAATTAATAAAAATTAAATAAAAATATATGAGAGAAATTGTTGATTAGTAGTTTTTATTTTCTCTGGTAATTAGAATAAGGATAATTGTTGCAGATTACTTCAATGAGAAAATTTCAACTGTCTGCCCCCCAAAGCAGATCAAAGGACCAAAACAAACTACAGAGAACGACGAAAACATTTAGTAGACAATGTTGCATAAAGCCGGACAGAAGAATTTTTTTACTTGGAACTTTTTTACAGAACGTTTTTACTTGGATTTATAGAAAAAAGAGAAAAAAATAAAAGAAAAAAAAATCAAACCCTCTTATTCTTATATTCTGCATTTTTCTTTCAAATATGATCAAAATTATCAAATACACACCATACACGGATTCAGATTTGAAATAACTAAACAGTTTTCTAACTTCGTATTAAAAGCCACGTTTATGAAAAGAAAACACTTGTTCTTAAAAAATAGTTTTACTTCTCTCAAGAATGTTAAATTTTCTGACACATTTAAGTAGACATTTTTTTATCCAGAAGTATGTAATCAGCAGGCATGACCGCATGAGGTATGAAGTTCTTTGAAATCAAATACCACTTTTAAATTTTCTAATAAATGTATTACATATTAAGTTATAATCAATCGCTATTTCATAATGATCTTTCGCCTATTGTCATGTTTAAAAAAAATCTGTTCGAAACGTCTACTTTGGCACCATTTTCTGAAAGACCAGTTACCTTTATAGGAAAAAAGAGAAACGCTATTCGTTTACGAATAAGAAAGAATATCTGCAAATTTCGTGCATTTAAAAATGAAAATTTCTTCACGAAAGTGTAAAAAAAGATACAAGTTACGATTTCAGATCAGCTTTAAATAGTTTTTAAAAACCACAAAATGTGGCTAATCAAACCTGCACTTTATTTGTAGGATATTTTTTCTGTTGAATTTTTTAGCTGGAACTCGTAATATAGAAAGTTATCAGAACTGAAATAGTCAAATATCATGTTGAGCAATTGAGCATAAGTATAAAAAAATTAAGTATTATTTTAATTTGCAATAATAAAAAAAGAATCTTGAACACAAAAAGATTTTTTTTCGATGGAGAAGCTGAAGGGGAGAGAGAGTAGACAGTGTGGAAAATTATTTTGTGTTCTGCAAAATTACTTTGCTTGCATTTTTTTGTGAGCTGTAGCGTTGATTCTGTTACATGAATTAGCCTGATTGAAGTCAAAGGATTTTTTTAAATAAATTTAAATTAACTTTGAGATCTCTTCATTTCAGAAAACAAAGAAAAAAATGGCTTTCAGTTTTTGCAGCAGAATGTAAATGTATGTCTCAATACGCCAATTAGAAGAAAGATTAATGTTTTATCATCAATGCACTTGCTTTATATATCAATACAACTGATGATTTTAAAACAAGTTCAAAAACATAAATAAAAAATATCTTTTCGAACTGAATGACAAGAACCTGTGTTGCAGTCGTAAAAAAACAAAGGGTATACGCTAAAGTCATGAACATTCATGGATACAGTATACGCCAATGCTTTATTTGAGAAGCAGAGGGTATGCGGAGCTTCTTAAAAAAATCCAGAGTGAGGGTATACGGCGTATATCTTTGTATACCCTCCACTACTACGTGACAAAATCAGATCCAGATCTTAAAACATATCGTCGGTTTATATTAAGTTACAAAGGAAAAATTCCAATATTTTATAGTTCTCTGTCTTATATTATTTTTCTTTAAAGAGGTTCTCGAGCTTCCTACTGAACAACGCAAAAAATTTTCTGACACATTTTCTGTCTCATTTTAAGCATATTGGCAGGCTTGACTGTTGAAGCGGAATACAATGGAAACTAGTTTTACATTTTTTTTTGATAAAATTACTTATCACGTTATAAGCAAATGTTGTCACATGACGACAAGTTTTTTGCCTTTCTCGAGCTGCCGTGTCTGAAAATAGGTTCAAAACGCCAACTTCGACAATATTTTCTGAAAAATCTTTTGCGTTTACCAAAAAATGGAAAACGTCTTTCGACTACATAGTTTCTGAATAACAACACCTGCCAATTTCCGAACAAAAATGAATTCAGAAATGTCTCAGAAAGTAGCTCTTCTGATTTGAGAATACTCTTAAAGATTTTTTTCCCGCATTTTTTTAAAATAAGTTTGTCAAGAAACTTTTAGTTTTTCTAAGATACAATATACCATTATATATAGTAGCTAATAGGGATGTACCGAATATTCGGTATCTATTCTGTATTCGGCCTTTTCGACCATATTACCGAATATTCCGTTAGGCCGAATATCAAGATATTCGGCCAAACCGAATACTTAAAAAAAACTTTTAAGACATTTTTAAAAATCTTACACAATTTCTACTTTTAGCTGTCAGCTTATAAAGATGTTCATAAAAATTAGAAACAAAATCATATTTAAGTAAAAGAGAATATTTTTACATTATTTGTTTTTTGTAAAGTATTACTTAAGAAAATTAACCATAATGGAGATTTTCATAGGAATTAACAATGTAAAAATGCAAGTTCCTGAACCTTTTCTAGTAAATAATCGGTTTCTTGATTTTTCACACAAAAGTGCGCTTCTAATCGAAACAGAAAAACTTTCAGGGTTGATAATACACATCAAGAAAGACAATTTTTGCTCAGAAAACCACAATCGCAATCCACTTATTCAGTTATAAATAAAGTGTATCTCATCTCATTCGAGGTCAAACTTGGATTTTCATTTGTTAACCTTAACGAAGATATCATAGCTATATTTTTTAACAAACTTGCTTTGATTTCTGTGAAATATAATATCATGATGAGGAGTGCTGGAAATTGCCATTTTTCATATTTAAACAACTATGAGGTAGACATTCCTTTATTCAGAATGCAATTTATAGTATTTATACTGTGTCACTGGCCAAAATTCAATCATTTTCAATGATATCATCACATTTAATACAAACTAAATTAATATGAAACAAATCTTGCTAAAATATCTTCATTTACTGATAAAGTTGTGAACGAAAATTCAGTTTCGGCTTGTAGTTGCACACCCAGAATGTTTGACTGAATATATTGTAATTTTAATGAAATAAATGGAGTGAGGTGTTGTTTTTTGTTCAAAATTTTTTTGTCTTGACCATATTATCTCTGTTTTTTACAATTTTCTAGGAACAATGTGTATGTTTACAATCTCTGAAAATAATCGCCCATTCGAAACCCTGATCTAAGATGCATTTAAAAACTTCCTTGCTAAATCAAAGACAGTAGAAAAGTTATTTTTGCTGAGTTGATTGTTTTAGAATTTAAAAATATATATATTAACTTGATTTAATTCACCAGAAGAAGCAATGAAATATCAAACTTTTTTAATTAATAAAATTTTAAAATTCTCTTCTTAAATAACACAAAGATTTTTTTCATGTATAAAGTTTACTTGTAAAAAGTTCTTGGTTATCAATATGTAAATTTCTGCATTAAATATTGTGTAAAATTATTTTAAAATTTAACATTTTAATGCCTTTAATCTTTGAAATATAAAAATATTCGACAAGCCAAGTACTTGGTATTTGGCCGAATAGTTACTACTCGGCTGGCCGAATATTCGATATTCGGCCTAACAGTTAATTCGGCTAGCCGAATATTCGGTATACAGTTCGATTGTAGGCCGAATATTTGGTAGAAAAGCTATTTTTGCTGAGTTGTTTGTTTTAGAATTTAAAAAAATATATTCCCTTGGTGGTTTAATTCACCATAAGAAGCCATGAAATATGAAACTTTTTTAATTAATAACATTTTTAAATATTCGACCAACCGAATATTTGGTATTTGGCCGAATAGTTACTACTCGGCTAGCCGAATATTCGGTATCCGGTTCGCCTGTAGGCCGTATTCGGTATTCGGTCAAAATCACTATTCGGTACATCCTTAGTAGCTGATGTAATTTTATTACACCGTTTTAATTTTCTTTGATAAGAAAAGATTCCCTGTTCTCTCTTATTTTTTGCTTTGAAAAACAGACAATACAACAGTAAACATCTGGCGACATCCTGTCCACCGCGAAATATCAACCCCCGATAGCTTTCAGAGTCCAGCAAAACGAATTTTAACGAACAAGAAGCCTGGCCGTCTAATTTCATTTGCATTGGTCAAGGAGTGTACGCTTTTACCCTCAAGGCACTTTTCACCAGATTCCTTTCTTGAATGAAGCGAAGATATTTTCTACCCTTATCTTCTAGCTTACAGGGATACTGCAATAAAATAGGAAAAAGCTATACTTAATATATAATCTTCTAAGGGATACTGTAACCTGGACCCCTCTCCCTCCCCTTCTTATACCCATGGAATAGTTAAAAGGTGAAATTGCAATCGACTCCCAGCGAAAAAAAAAATTACATAGTGCAAAGAGAAAGGAAGTTCCTAATTAGAAAATCTATATATTTAAAATATTTAATAATTTCAAATATGGTTTGAGATTGTTTTCTGTTTTGCTATACATTTTGTAATATGTTTTTAAAAATTCTTAAAAAAAAGAAAAAAATCAGAGCCAAATGATGCAATTTTTGAACGAAAGTGAAATTACCGAATGCATATGAGTTTACCGAAGTGGGGGGGTGTCGCACCCCCCCACCCCCCCCCCCCCCCCTGTAGCTACGTCCCTGAAAGTGAATGTGGAAGCTGTTAACCACAAAAGCCACTCTATTACGCCAGATAGTAGTTGACCTGATTACGGAAGATTTCGCTATATACGTTTAAGCGTCCATACGTAAGTGAGCACATTTTAATGCAGACAATTTAGTGCATCGCTACCGAAGTGAATATGTTGAGAATTTCTTATCATGTTCTTTACTGGAAAGCTGAAAATACTTATCAACAAAAAATGTGCGAAATGCTTCCAGGATTGACGATATTCTTACTGTTACGATCTTACTGTCTTTCTGTTACGATCCAAACACTTAATTTCCAAATAAATTGGGATTTTTTTTTTTTTTTTTTTTTTACCTTTAAATACGAAAAATACAAAGTAAAATATTGATTTGAAATTTTAATTGCTGAATTTTATTCAACTTGGTTAAGGGGTCTCAAGACTCTTAAAGCTTTAAAATTTTCGAAATTTTAATTTTTTTAGATGTTAAACTCTTATTATTTCTGAACATTTTGATATAATTGTTTCCTTGAAATTCCTATTAGAACTGAAGTTATGGCTTTTACATTTATACACGTTCAATAGCTGAATCGTCGTTTCGGAAACTTGAAGCCATTTTTCTCCAAATGACGTATTTGGGCATAACGCGCACGATATCTCAAAAACTTATGAATATTTTTTCATGAAATTTTCAAAACATATGTTTCATGTTAGCCAGGGGCGTAGCTACCGTGGAGCAGTTGGAGCAGACTGCTCCAGGCGCACGAATCCTAAGGGCGCAAAATTAGAAAAAGCGAAATAAAGATGTCTTAAAATATTTGTATATTTTTTTCATTATTCATCAGACATTATAGATGAATCTTGTTACAATCAGCGTATTCCTATGATATTTTACCTTGTGTTTAATCTCAACTATTTCGATGTAAAATATGTTTTCATACACAGTTGAAAGAAATGACTTCTATTCAGGAAGTTTTAATTTTAATTCATACCACCATATTACAGCCTCAAGTAACTTCTCCAACAGCGTTTCAGCATGCCTGATTATTTTCTGTAACTTTTCTGGAGACGACCGTTGAATATTTTCAGATCTTAAAGTAATCAAAACTTATTTAACAGGGCTCTCATCGGTCACTTTACTGGCTACCACTATTTCTAAAAAATATTCTTTCTGGTACATTTCTATTAAAAATGTTTTAGAAATTTATCATGATGATTACTGTGCGGAAATAATGGTAGCCAAAGAATTCACCGCTGAGAAACCTATATGTACGATGTAACAGTAGTAATTTACGATAATTATTTTACGATTTTGAAAAAATAGCCTGACAAGTTGAAGAAAATTATTAACCATTTTACAGACGAAATCCAAGAAAACGAAAATTTTGAAGGGTTCTTTTTTTGTTTGTTTTGTGGAAACTAAACATGCATTAATACAGATTACAAAATAATAATAAGAGCTGGATTTAAACATACTCCACATCAGCTCACGGCGACAAAATTTAGATGGGAGGGGGGGGGGGGGATGCGGGTAAGGGGAAGCAGCAACTTAAATTTTGTGAGTATTGTTTTAGAAATTTTGAAAATATTGCAAATGTTGCAGAATCGATAAGCTTCAAAAAGAGAGAAAAAGTTAAGTACCCAATTCAGTGTTCCTTAGGGCCTGATTATAGCCTATGCAAAATTACACCACTTTTTGGTAATAGTATTTTTCCGCATTAAACCTTATTTAATCGCATAATTTTAGGATTAAATAAGGCTGACTGGCCCGCCGGGCAACCGACCTGCAGGTCTGTGCGCCCTAAACCAGATAAAGCTGCTCCCTCCCTTAGGTGAAGCTAATAGTTTTAAAATTTGCTATAGCAAATTTACATATGAAACGCATTACATTACGCATTACATATGAAAAGTCTTAAATCATTTAATAATTTTTTTTTTTTTAAAATCACTTTTTTGAATCATTTTTTATTAATGATTTTTATTTCTCTTTGCAAGGCAGAAGAATTGATTTTTTTTCTTGACAGTTTCTTTGCTTCAGAGGACCACTTAAATCTTTTAAAACCTAATGTGTATGTTCTGTAATTTTCTTTGTGACCAATAGCGACATGGTCTGCTCCAAGAATTCTGAGCCTGTCTGGTACCAAACAGCGCGGCCTCTCTTTAAATATATATTACGTATTTTATTTTATTTAGTTTTTTGTAAAATCATTTATCAAGTATTTTTTGAAATGTGTAGGCTTCGTGTATTCGTACAATGCTGTGATTGTAATTTCCCCTATATATATGTGTATTATATTGATTTTTGCGCTTGATGTGCAAAAGTATTTATAAAGAATATTTTCGGCGAAGAAAATGTAATTCAAACATTCTTTTTTGTTAAAAATTACATTTTAATATGAAAACGGAACTGTTTCAATATTGTCTATAAATGTGATAATCAGAACGGCGGTCAGCTATTTTGTACATACAAGACTGTTTTTTTTTTTTTTTTTTTTTTTTTTTTTTTAAATTTTAAATCGATTTTTCACGCAGTCATCGAGCTCGTATTTCAGACAAAATCGTGTTAAAGATATATGACAAGATTTTCCCCTTCGTTGACTGTTTTTTCTACTTTCGTCGGGAAATTCCGTTGAAAACGCCATCTTTGACAATGTTTTCAGTAAGATCTATTATGTTTACAAAAAATCCCGAAAACGTCTTTCGATCACAAAGTTTCTGAATAACAACACATGCCAGTTCTCGAGCAAAAATTAATTAAAATGAATGTCATAAAATTGCCCCTTTGGATTTAAGAACAGCCTTAAGAAATAAAATCATAAAAATTTCAGGTTCATTTAAGAATATTATCACGGACCCGGGCAACACCGGGTAGATCAGCTAGTCTATACTAATAAAAGGAAGTTTCGTTCTGTGTGTGGTGGCTAGTGAAATATATTACACGTAGAAGTCTGAAAATTTGGATGAAGGTAGTCCAAAGACAGGTCCTGATACACCTGGAGCTCAGATTTTTAATTTTTTATGACCGGCGTCCCCTTAGCACCTTTCAGTTTGTATGCCCTGAATTGCTCAGAACTTGCCCCTTTTTATCCGATCTTCTTCGTTTTGGGGTTCCCTTTCCCATTTAATTATTCTCCGTTTCTACATTCCAGTTAAGACACTGGACACCTTGAAATTTTTCTGCGCCATGCATTTTCCACACCCTAATATTGTCAACCAATCAATGCATAACTTTAAAATTGAGACTTGGACTCCTCTCCCTGGGCCAGCACCCTCATATTTTTATTGGGCACTTAGTGCCCTTTTTTCAGAATCTCCCCTATTTTTTTTTTTTTTCGCGCTTCTTTAAGATTTTATTCGAATGAATAATAAATACCCTATGCTTAATTTCGACTTATTGAAATCTAAAGCGCTAAGAACTAGAACCTTTTAACATGTTTCCATCTTAGGGCCCTGCTCTCAACTATCAGTTGGCCCCTTTTGGACCTCCTATTATATCTCCCTTAAAAATGGTCTGATTCAATAACTTTTTTTTTGTAACAACATGATAGGAAATCCAGCTACTACGCGAACAACATAAAAATTTTTAAGACTTCAGCTACCACCAAATTTTAAAATTAATCGCCTTTTTGGGGCCCTTGCCCAGCTACATTCCAGTTGAGACCCTGGACCCCTGGGGCTTGGTACAAGGCCACTTTAAGTTTTTGTGCCCTAAATTGTAAATAAATCGCCCCTTTTAATCCGTCCTTCGTTTTTGGGGCTCTTTTTCCATTTGGCTTTTTTTTCGTTTCTACATTTCAGTTCAGACACTAGCCCCCTAGGGTAACTTTTTGTTCGCCATGCATTTTTCACCCACTAATTCTGTTACATTCTCATTGCATAACTTCAAAATTGAGTTTTGGTCTTCTCTCCATGGGGGTCTTCTCCCGTTTCTCTCTTTATCGGTGTTCTAGAGCTCTTTTTCAAAGCATTTCTTTGAAATTTTTTTCTAATGATTAATACTTATACCTATACTCTATACTTAATTTCGACTAATTGAAAATCTAAAGCGCTAAGTACTAGGACCTTTTATCGTGTTTTCATCTTAGGCCTTGTTCTCAATTATCAATAAGCTTCTTTTGGTCCCCTATAAAAATGGTCCGATTCACTAGGATTTTTTCCCTAACTATTTCTTCGGTGACCCAGCTACTACATGAATAACAAAAAAATTACTCACACTTCAGCTACCACCAATTTTGAATATTAATCGCCTTCTTAGGGTCCTTGGTGCAGTTTCATTAAAAATTATCTGATAGTATTGCAATTTTCTTTAGCATAGTTCTAGGGTCCTCTGGCTACTTTGGAAACCACTAAAAAATTTCTTTTACTCCAGCTACCACTTTTTTCGAATATTAATCTTCTTTTACGGCATCAACTTACGTTTACTCACTACAGCCGTGAATTAAAATTCGCGCTACTGTTAAAGGTAAGAGGTTAACTTTAGAGGGATGGGATTTCCTCCGTAAATTAAATATCACGTTAATGCTAAAGGTAATTCGTTAAATTTACAGGGGGTGGGGGCAACAATCACCTTCCACTGCTTCGGGGTGCATCTTTCCTCAAATTCTAGGGGGCCGATTTCAACGGGAACTGGTTAATTCAACCTAGATTACGATTCAGCTCTGTATTATGAAAATTTGTCTTAGACTTCATTTACTAACATTTTCGAACATTAATGGTGCATTCTTTTCTCGGGTTCAATATGTCCGATTTCAACGGTAAATGGATAATTAAGCTTAGCTTACTATTCAGCTACTTTCTGCATAGTGAAAGTTTATCTTAGACTTCTGTTACCACCATTTTCGAACATTAACGGCGCATTTTTTTCTCGGCTGTTATGGGCTCTATTTCAACGGAAATTGGTCCATTCAACTTAGCTTACGATTGTTTTAAAGGTTATAGTTCCACCGCCAGGATTCGCATTCTTATCTCGGGTTCTATAGGCTCGATTACTACAGGGTTTACTCATTCAATTTTCGATTGTCTCCGTCGCGTAAGGAACACTCCTGGCATACACTGCCTTTGGTAGCGGGGACCCAGGCCACAGTTTCGTTCTGAAAGAGGTTTGTCGGGAACACACTAGATGCTGCCGAAGGCAGTGGGCCACCCCTAAAACCATGTTCATTTGAATTACTTATGAATATATAAAATCATACAAACTTGATTTTTGTTTACGTTATTATAACGGGCCCGGGCAACGCCGGGCGGGTCAGCTAGTTACACGCACACACACACACACACACACACATATATATATATATGTGTGTGTGTGTGTAACTTCCAAACAAAATTACGCAGAACTTTTTTGAGAGACAAGAGGGCGCACAAACTTTGCTTGCTCCAGGGCGCAGAATATGTAGCTACGCCACTGATGTTAGTTTGTATAAAGTGAACCTAAAAGTTCCTTTTTATTGTTCAAAACAATATTTTTTTAGGTGATTATACTGTTGCAATTTTCTTAATTTTGCATTAGCTAAATACAACTTTGTATTAAAAATATAAAAAAGCTTTAATTAAAAATTTATTTATGTTCAGTGTAATTATTACAATCTGAAGTATAAAGCCGCTATCAGATTCACCAACTTTTCGAGCAATTTTTGAGTTAACTCTTGATTTCCTCCAACTTTTCGCGAAATGTTGTCTCGACACCCAGTGTGATAGCAAACAGCAATATCCCCAACTTTTTATCCGCATCTCAAAAAAGTCCCTCCTAGCCGCAACTTTTCCTCCCACCTTTCAACATTTCAGCGAATCAGAGATAAGCGATTGATACGAAAATGCGATAAATATTGACGGCTGGTTTTCCCGGGTTTTCCTCCAACTTTAGCAAAGACAATTGTAACCTTTTTCTCCCTTTCAACTGGAGAAAGTTGGGGTTAAAATCGGCTGTAAAGTTGGTTGCTCGAAAAGTCGGTGAATCTGATAGCGGCTTAAGTAGGTACCAAGATTTTCATTCTTTATTTTGTAATCGTGCGTGTAAGCTGTTATGCCGATTTTTTGCTCGAAAAATGTCTAACAGTTTGGAGCTCCCTGTAAAATCTAATTCTGCATCTTATAATTTTTTAAATACATGAAATGAAAGAACATACTTATATGTTTTATTCCAATTAAAATTGTGTCTTAAAATCATATACATTTTACGATATTAAATGTTGAAAATGGTCTTTTATTTTAATTTTTTCAAATTTTAAGAGTCTTGAGACCCCTTAAGAGGCGTAAAATCAACATAGTGAAAAATTGTCCAAACTTGAATTCGAACAAGGTCATTGACATTGCGCGTCAATGCTCCACCACTGAGCTACCTGGACGATATCCAGCTTCCAAACGGAATCTTCTATCACTTTTTTTTTTTATGTGTTATCCTATTTACAACAAAAGTGAGCATGTCAATTAAAAGTTTCATCATAATATACTCCAGTCTGCTCAAAATTATTACCGCCAACCAATGTTCGATTAGGGTGAAACAACATGTATTTGTGACTAAATAAGTGGATTGCGACCGCATGTTCTATGGTAATTATTGCTCGCCTGGGTGGGTACTATCACCCCTCTTATTTTGTAAAAACAATTTAAAATCATCCTGTATAGCATAGCTGAATGATGCCTTAACCCTTTATGTACTGAATTATGAATTCATGAAAATTTCATCTTCTAAAGCATTTTTCATGAATTGTTGAAACTACATTAGAAGATTTACATAATCTATTAATAAATTTTAGAAGTATTTTATAAGGATTGAAGGATTTAGAAGGATTCATTAAATTTGAATTTATAGGGACTTTGTGCAATATTTATAACCCCACTCAAATATTTAATTTTAAATATTTTTCTTAGTATTTTGTAGAATTAGGAAATGTACAAATATAATGTTCTTACAATAGAAATAAAGAAATATTTCCGGATTGAAAAATTCCCCTCCTCTCCCCCCCCCCCACAACGCCAAGAAAGCTGAAAAGATGCAAAGGCAAAATAAATCATCCTTTAAAAAATATTTTTTGTTTTGTGTAACTCATAATGCTTTTGGAACAAGATAAAGTAATGTATCTATAACTCATTCTAAACTGTATTACAACGAATCGATGCATTAAATGAATTTTATAACAAGTTATTTTAATGGTACTTATAAGTACCGTCAGTAGATAAAGGGTTAAAAAGTGATATCACAATTTATAGCATAAGGAGTTTATTAAATATTTTCTCTCCGAAATTCATGTCGAAATTAAGACAGAACAAAATAAACTTACTTTTAGCACAACGCCCTCTTAAGAAAAAAAATTGAGCTCCAGAAAATTGCCGGCCTACTTAACTATAGGGCATCGATTCTTTATCTCCATGGGAACAGTTCTGTTTGTTGATTGCCACTTCGGTCTGGTACTACAGAGATGATCAGTTCATCAACAGGTTGTTTGGTACTCATAGAGTGCATGGTAAGTTCATTCATTCATGTATATTTAAGGGCCACTGTCTTTTTAATACCATACTTGCTTATTCGATTGATATCTGACAGCGGCTTACGTTTTATCGCCAACAAATGATATTGCAAAAAATGATTTTCTGTTGCAAATTTGTTTCAAATCTTTCAAAAATACATTTTGATTTATTTATACCATTTTAAACTGTGTTTTGAAAGCATGTATCTTATTAGCCTGCGGTACGGTATGCTATTTCTTTCTCCCAGCTTATTTTGTGTCCAAAAAATAACGTTAGCTTACAGACGCTGGCCGTAAAACAAAGCATTACGATTAAATACTCTTTAGCAATTTTTTAAACTTCTAAGCATCGCACATTTTGACTTTTTATACCGTCGTATTGGAAAAAAAAAGTTCTTTTAAATGCATTTTGTTTGAAAACTGTGCCTCCATTTATTTTTGAAATATTAATTTTTTTGTACTTTTTAGCGACATTTGTTTCATTTTGGCAACTCAAGTACTTCATTTCTGTAGAAAGTAAAGGAAAAATAATTTTAAAATAGTGTATATATTTTTGTTGCCATTTTCTCGTAACAACCGAAAGAAAATGTAATTAGAATGCGTGCTATTTTGAAAAAAAATATAAACAAATGATTTCTGTTAAAACAGAGGAGCTATTATAAACTATATTTAATTTTAAGTATCTATGAATCATTAGATAGCCTTTTTTTTTTTTTTTCGATTTTCTTGAATGGCAGAATCTTTTTGCTAAATTTGTGCATTATTTCGCGATAGTGACGTGCTATGCATGCTTTACTGTATATGTTTAAGAGTAGATCGTAAATGTGGAATTCTTAAGCGGATGCGAATGACGTCATTTTACATAAAATAAAACGTGTGCTTTAAATCTTAAAATTGCAATATGTTTTGTTTTGTACTGCAGTAGAGTCCCGCTTAACCGAGTTATTTTCTTCTGATGGACTTGTGACTTCTATTATTATGAAACAGCCATTACAAATGAAGTGTTAGGTGAAGATGAAAGAGCAGCCGTAAAAAAAATATGTCCATTTTTTCCCCCCATTCTGACCAGAAAAACTTTTTTCTAACTTTTTACGGCTGCTCTTTCATCTTCACCTAACACTTCATTTATAATGGCTGTTTCATAGTAATAGAAGCCATCAGTCCATCAGAAGAAAATGAAGTAATGGAAAAGCCGGGGGCGAAACTAAATTCTGAAAAAGCAGAATTCCTGTTCTCTAGTTTAATATGTACTTTCGTTGGTATTGGTATTTTGATATGCAGACTGAAACATATTTTTTATAGATTAAAATTCATCTAAATCTTATCAAAACAGAATCTATATTATAGTCTTTAGCATGTTTAGGTGTTGTTATCTTAAAATTAAACAAATAGGAAATTGTACGTGAATCGTGGCATATGAGGCGCATTCATACTATAACTAGTTTGATAAATATTCAGATCTTGGTGTAATAGCTGTTGCACTCTTATGAAAAAAATGCATACATGCAAAATTTATTACTATTATATATATTAAATTCAGTAATAAGGAAATAATAGAACTCCATCTTAACCCGTTCGGGACCGTGGGTGCATATATGCACCCTTAAAAAGAGCATACAGACCTTGTTTTCCGCACCACTAAAAAAGAAAAGTAATATTTACTTTCTTTAATTAGATCATTTTCGTGATTATTTAAGCAAAGGTAACTTTTTTTTTTTTTTTTTTTTTTTTTTTTTTTTTTTTTTTTTTTTTTTTTTAAAGGTGCTAACCGAATAAAATGTGTGTAAAAGGCGCTGGTCCCGAAGGGATTAAATAGGACGTTACCATCATGGCAACCTAGAATCGTTACCTATAATGGGATTTTATTTTATTAGTGACGTATGATAGGATTTAATAGAATGAAGAAAAGTTTTATTAATATCTTTTTAAGTTTCAATTCAATTTTCATAAAATTTGAAATGACTCGACAAAATTCTGCAACGATTATATGTATTAAATTTCAAACCATTCGGTTAGGCAGTTTTTGCGCTGTTATATGCGGACAGATGGACCGACAGACAGACGGACGGACAAGGCGACGAGTATAGGTGCTACGTATTTATATAATTACGAACATACCTAAAAATGTTGTAATAGTTTTAAACACAATATAGAGAGTTCATCCTTAAATTACAAATTGTTGTAATAATTTTAAACACAATACAGAATATAGCTTTAGATTAATGATTTGTTGTAATAATTTCGAACTCAATATACAGTGTTTATATTGCGAAACTGTAGTAATTTTGCACTTAATATGCAGAGGTTATCCTTAGTTTTAGCTTACAAAATTGTTGTAAAAATGAGGAAGTTAATATATATAACTAATTCTCAAAATTATTTAAAGTTTCCCCCAGTGCTGTTATTCTGAAAATTTGGATAAGAGATAGATTAAAAAACTTTTTTTTTTCAAACCACAGAAAATTTTCTATAAGGTGTAAATCTTATGGAAATATTGTAATAAAGTAATTAAGAGTGAATCTCAGTAATTTGTGATTAAAATATGTTTTTGATATAGGGCAATTCCATCGTAACTGACTTAACATTTGATCCTTGAATTTTGCTTTCAAAACTATGTAGATTATTTACTAATAAAGCTAGAACAAATTTTTACAATTTAAGGTATTTCTTACTAAGGGCTTAATACCTAAATACTTGCAGATTATTTCAATCTCTCTTTTAGTCCCAAAAATTGCAATTCAAAATTCTGTAACTGATGTAACATAAAATATACAAATATTTTTTCTGTCTTCATTGAAGTGTAAAAATTATCAAAACTATCCCATTAAAAAAAAGTGATTAATGTTCTCAAAAACACTAAGTAATGCCAAATTATAACAGTAACTTGTTTAATTAATTTCTGAACAATAAAAAAGAAAAAAATAGCATTTACACGTGTAACTGACGTAACTTTTATTGCGTAACTGACGTAACATTATAACTTTACAAAGACAATTATGGTATCTAACTAAGTTTGTAAATTGTAATTTACAATGTCTTTTTATTAGGATTTTATTATGGAATATAAAAATGTCAAGTTTTCCAATCCTACCCTTAAATTAAACATATTATAAATTTTATCCCCCCCCCCCCACCAAAAAAAAATATATATATATATATAGATATAATTTTCTGTGGAATTGTCCTATACCGTCTTATCTGTCTGACCAGATTCACCATAATTTCAATAAATAAAATTGAATTAGGAAAAAATATCTACACTCAAAAAAAAAAAAAAAAAAAAAAAAAAAAAAACGTTAATTGAGCAAAATTTTTCAGTGGTTATATTTCGTTGAAACATGAAAATTTTAGTTTTGTTTTGCCCATTTCTTCCCAATAAACCTCCCAATCTAACATAAAAATTACAGGCATCCCTCCACTTACGTAATAAATCTCAAAAATTACATTTATGAACATACTAGCGCGTTTGATACGCATTTGCATGCTTTTGATAATTATTTTATAAATAAAATATACAGATAATAACCACAACCATAATATAGTTTTATATATTAGATAGACTTATATTTTTATTGAGATATACAATCAAACCTTTAACAAAACAAACCCAAATCTGATTAAAATGAGGCAATAAACCTCTGGTTTAATCGTTACAATTTTGTTAGCTGAATTGAAAAGCATAACGAAACTCAATTTTAAAGTTTCGATGAAGAGAGACGAGTGTATTTTTTCTTCTAGCTTCAGCTGTTCGATGTAAATTCATTGATATAAATTAATTCACCAATGTTAAATTTATAAATCCCGTATTCCACAAGATATTTTTTATTTGAAAAGTCTTCTTTTACTTTGATTTTATATTTTTTCTTACGTTTATAGTTTATATCCAAGTAAATACTGCTTCATGCTTCTTTATTTATAAAATAATACCGTGGATACTACATGTATGTAATAAATATTGCAGTTTCTTACAAAAGTTTATACCTAAGCAATTTACAAATTCGACTTACGAAAAATTAAAATTACACAAAATTTACGGAACGCATTACTTTACGTAAGTTGGGGATGCCTGTACTTGAAATCCTCCAAAAGAGCTGCCTT
This sequence comes from Maratus speciosus, assembly GCA_963932465.1. NCBI lineage: Eukaryota > Metazoa > Arthropoda > Arachnida > Araneae > Salticidae > Maratus > Maratus speciosus. The sequence goes on along the minus strand of OZ010797.1, from coordinate 352,993,870 downwards.
TTCGTCAAATCACAGGGGTGTACCGGCAACTGTACAGCTTAATATTTGTTTGATATTAGAAACCGGATTTTTAAGGATGGCCTTTTGTCCTTTAAAACGAAAAAATTCGCAAATCTAGGCTCAAAATTTCCTGAAATTCTACAATCAAGAGATAGAAATTTATTAAAATAGCAGAAAAAATCTTTTCCATCACAGGATTGTTCCGGCAACACGCTGCCTGTACTTTTTACGTTTTTGACGGATTTTATTTACTTATTTATTATTCTTATTGTTATTTTTTTATTTATTTATTTTTTATTTATTTATTTATTTATTTATTTATTTATTTTGAGGGTATATGCTGTTGCAGCAGGTCATAAAATGTTCCCCAATGACAGAAGAAAAAAATAAATTATAATATATTAGTTTTGACATAAGATAACATTTAAAAGTTATAAATAGTAGTGTTGTTTATGAGTTTCCGTTTTTAAATGTTTTTAAATGACATTAAACAATTTCCATTTTCAAAAATTTTCCCTCTGTTATTATTATTATTATTATTATTATTATTATTATTATTATTAGTGCTATTATTGTCGTTGTTTTAGCCCTTGATTACTAAACATATCTGCTGATTTCATGTTGTTATTTTATTTTTTAAATAACCAGAAGATCCTTCATATGTTACAGAATAATACTGCCCGATGTACAGAACATTGATTGAAAACATTTTTTTTTCAAAACTGAAAATTCTAATAGGTTTTTTTTAGATTTAATATATATTTTTAATTCCACATTAACAAAACCGAAAATATTTTTTCTTTGAAATTTATCAATTACAAATTTAAATAAGTTTTAAAAAATTTTTAAAGCGATTTTTTGTGTAGAAATTAATAACCGAAGAAATCGCAAAAATTTTGCTTCTTATATCAGCTTTTTTTTAATCTGATTATTTCAGTGTTTAACTGTCTCGCTGCGCATCCCGCGATTTCCACGGGAAACTTAAAATAATCAAAATTTGCGCAACCCACGATTTCAACGGGGATGCATTTAATTAGATTAATTTTCAGAATTTCCCTTTTATATGATTGTTCTTCAAATTCAGTTTTCTGACAATATTTTTTTTATGATCTAATTATCTGTATTAAAAGATTTTTTTTTTTTTTTTATATATATTTTAACTCTAAAATATATGTAGATTTAAAATATGTAATAAAATAAATGCGCAATTTTTGAACCTATTTTAATATATATATATATAAATATATACGCAGTGAGAGGGTTAAACACGTAGTTCAAATAGATATCTGTTGAATTTGTGTTTTATTTATATTATTTTATGCATGTATTTATTTATTGATAATGTGAGCTTAGAAGCAAACACCGAATTACTTATATTGTTTGAAGTGAAAACGGGTTAGCTGCGTGTGATAGAGATAGATTAAAAGAAAAAAAAATTATGCTTGAAAATTATTTTAAATTCCATAAAATGTCAGTTAACTGAGATACAGCTTTCAAACAAATTGTACTTGAAGGTACATTTCCCCCCCATTCGACAGCTTAAAAATCAAAATTATGGGATGTTTAGAAGTAATTAAATTTTCGAAAAAAACGGGAGATGGATTGTTTCGATCGTATCGTATTTAAGGACATGTTTTTGTTTTATAATGTAGACTATATGATTAATTTATCGCGAATTATAAAGTAAGCTGGGGTAACTGGACTCCCGGGGTAACTGGGACATAGGCAATTTTATAAAAAAACATTGATGTCTTTTAAGTTTTAGCTTTTGTCAACATTGCACCTCCATCTCCTCTTCTTAAAACGAGGTGTGTTAACTCAATCATAACTCTGTCATTGCTGTGATAGGTTGCCGAAAATGTAAGTTTCTTTTTTAGAAACAACGTCGATTTGGTTGAACTTTCTCAGCTTTTTATTAAAATACGTCAAGTACTTTTATTAATTAAACTATCCTTTTTTTAAAGATTAGGTATGTAAATACATTAATATTATTAGGTATCTATACTTATTTACTTCGTGTTTCAAATGTAAGGCCGGTGTTCCAGTTATCCGATTAATGTTTCAAGAATGGGGTAACTGGGACACTTATCAGGGGTAACTGGAACATGTGGGATCCAGTTACTCCAACAGTTATAAATAATTTTTGGAATTCTTCTTACTACGGGAAATTAATTTCTCCATTTTTTTTTCTTTTTTGCAATAAAGAAAACTACACAGTACCTTATTAAAATTGAATAATAAAAATTTTAAAAAGCATGTTGGCGGGTATCAAACTAAATTTCTTAAGTGAGATGGCCAAACCTCGAAATTTTACAATACAGATGAAGAGACGTACATAGGACAAAGTGACATTATTAGAAAATTATCGAAACCATTAAAAAATAGTTCTGTTCTACATAAAAACATTGTTATATATTCTCCACAGATTTATTGGACTTATTGAACTTTCTTTGAGGTAAATATAAAAAGAGAATGACATACTTAAGTACTTACGTACCCATTTGTTCATAGATTTATCTTGTTTATTTTTTTTCTAATATACTCATGTAACTTTTATACTTATTACCTGTACTTTATAAAGTACACAAGTACTTACTTAATTTTTACGTTTTTTGTACAAATAAATCTAAAAATTTCATATTTGGGGCTTTTTTAGACACCTTCGCAGCAAAGGTTTCCCTTACAACGCTCTTCAGCTGATATATAATTTACATGATCTGCCTGGTTTAATTTTTTTTAAAGTTATTTACACTTTTTCAAACAGGACCTGATACCGCATATAAAAAAAGAGAGAAAAAAAAAAAAACCCGCATATGAAACACAGGCCTACTTGGTCCAGTTCCCCCATTTCTGGACCCATGAAGAAAGAGAAATGATATACAGATATTAAAATGTAATTTTGAAAATTTCTGTCTGATAGAGTGAAACCTAACTGAACACATTTACAAAAGTTCAGACTTTAATTCAAATGAACATTAGCTTTTGGAAACTGAATTGCCACCATCTGCAGAGTCGCATTGTAAAATCATGGCCCAGTTGCCCCACGTAACCTTATTAGCAGACTCAACATAAATTGCCCCTGTTTTATTTCATTTCAAAGCAGATTTAATTGAGAAATTTCTTTATCATTCGGATCGAATAGAGGATTAATAAAGAATAATTTTTTTTTTTTTAAATATGTATCTAGCAGTAATTTAGAAAATTTTTAAGTTTTATACTGTTTTCTTTTAAGCTATAGGGATACCAACTTGAAATTTGTCTCGGGCAGGCAGTGGCAGAGCAATTCAAACATTATTGAAGAGGGTGAAGTTGTCATTTTCAAATAAATTGAACAATTAACCCCTTGGGCACGAGCGACACGTATTCGTGCCGCATGAAACGCACAGGATCCTTGTTTTACCTCACCAGTAAAATGTTACTGTAAAATTTGCCTTATTTAATCAGAGCATTTTCTCGATTCAAGAAGACACAAATTTCTGGTTTTAAAAAACGGTGACAAAAGATTAAAGATTTCGTAAAAGGCTCCCTTCCCGAAGGGGTTAAGAATATAAATAATTATTGAAATATTTATGAGATTATGATTGATATTAGAAATATAAAGAATAATTATGATATGATAATAATTAATCATTATACGATTTCATTATGATATTAATGATATATTAATTATTCATAATTAACTTATAATAATAATACTTATAATAATAATTATTATTATATTTTAATTATGAAACAATTAATGACATATTTTGATAGCTAAATATATCAAACCAATTATGTCACTATCACTATTTAAATTATTTTAGACACAAAATTTAAGATACTGAATTTTAAAGAGCGGAGATTTTTAAATTAATGGGACAAAAGGAGTATAAAATGAAAAATTAGCACCAAAAATAAATAGTCCTACAATATCTGTAATATCTGTGTATGTAATCTTATTTTTTGCTACAGTTTCCAAGAGTTAGGAAGTTAGGAGCCTAAACTAGTCACGCGAAACACTCGATAGATAACGTTAATCTAATGGAAGAGTTCTTTTAAATTTTCTCATTTGCATTTCAATATTTTAAAATGATTTTTCTTTTGCATAGTATAGCTGAGGTTACTAACCGGTTAATTTTTTACTTTTTCGATTTTGGTTGCGGATTTTTCCTTTTTTCTTTTTTTCTTTTTTTACGAGACCACTTTCAATTTCAGAACCGTTTCCTTAAATAAAAATTTTCTCATATATATATATATATATATATTCGGTTTATAATTCTCTATATATAAGGATATGTTTGGTTTTGCTGTTTATACAGTTATTTACATTCAAATGCTTACAATTATTTATACAGTTATTTACATTCAAATGCTTGCAAATATTTATCTTGCGTTAGTTGTTTAATAGAAGTAATACTAGATGGCAGCACTAAATTTATCTCTTTAAGATAGCTCTAATTGTTAATTTTTCTAACTCCATTTCAGTTATAATATAATACACCAGGGGGTATTTTTAGCTAAATTTTGACGATATTGTTAAACTGTTATTAATCAATTTAATAGTGCATTTTAAATAATGTAATTAATATCTATTTATTTTATATTAGATTAAATGTGTTTAACAAGGTATTTCAATTTTATTTCAAAATGTATTAACTGCATCCTTTGGTATCATTTACTGTGATTTCTTAACTGTTTTATTCACCTTAATCTTTTTGATTTACTGGCAGCCATGTGCGCGTGGATTTTTGTAAAATACTGAAATATTAATCGGTATGGTGTTTATTATTTATATTTTATATCCTATAAATATTTAAATACGTTTTATTGATTCTTCCATTTCATATTATTTGTTTCTATTCTGCTTTCATTTTTAATCAATTCACTTGGTTTTATGGTTGTTTGGGCACAGGGGAAAATAACTTTTAGCTTTAGCTTATTTTTCCCACAGAAAACAACCATTTTGCTTATATCATTGAATTCTGTGCCCTTGATAACGTAATTCAATGTATAAGCTTTTCAATTTTTGTCGGTGTCCACTTTTTTCTTTTTCTTCCATAATAATTCTTATATTATTTTTTTTTTTTATTTTTTTTTTTTTGTTTTGTAAATACTTACAGCTTTAATTCATAATATTTGACGGTGGAAGGTTATGTTTAATTAATGGTTATATATATATATATATATATATATATATATATATATATATATATATATATATATATATATATGCTTGATGCATGATTTTTTTGTTCTTGTTTTGCCTTTCCATGACTGTACTTAAGGATATTAATAAAATTTTGTTAAATATTTTGCATTTAATTCTGAATTCCAGTTACTTTAATTCTCGTTAAACATAGAAGAGTGAATGCTAAGTCACGAATAGAAAAATTGCAGCTTGAAAATCAATATGGCATGGTCACGCGGTATTGATAGAAAATGACCTTTAAATTGCCTCTAGTTCTGAAGCTGTATTTATTTACGTTTTTAACGCTTTCCAACATAGTTGCAAAGTGTTTATAAATTCGGTTTGTCTGGCCCTCTGTCTATCAGTGCTCTAACTCGCGTAAATATAGTCATAATTGATATATGTTATTGAGGTTTATCATAGCATGTTCGATATAGAAAATGAAGAGTGTAGCGTTTACAGAGCCATTTAAAAGAATGCCGTTACATTATAATCTATGGAAAAAATTGTTTACAATGCATTTTAAGATGTTACACTATTTCATACCTACTGAAATTAATATACATCCCTGAAGGGCACTGTTGCATTCTTCCTTAGTCCACACACTGATGAATTTTCCCGGATCCACGATCACCACTCGTACAGACTTCGAAAAAATGTTATTTTATTTGATAGGCTGCCACCACCGATATAAATACGTGATATCGGACACGATGTGAGAAGGATTATCAAAAATGCAAAACTTATTCAATTAATATTAATGAACAATTTATTTACAAATTATTTACATAGAAACAAAGCGTTATTTACATTTAAAGGCTAGGATATAGACGATCCGGCCCGTTATATAACAAATACCTTCTACGTACTGGGTCAACTTATTAAAATACCCTATTTCCTTCTCACCTTACGGTATCTCATCAGGTTTATTGGATGGTCACCTTGGACCTCCCGTTGCGTACGCTTTCTCCACACAGGACTTAAGCTTTTTTCCTGTAACTCACCTAACTCCACTTCAGAACACTCAAGCAAAAACACTTACAACCTCTCCTCACGAGGTCTACCCCAGAACTCTCCCGTTTCTTTCTCAACCACGCCTAAAAAAAAACTCCGGTTCTTTCTTCCTGCCCACATGGACCCTTCTATTATCTAAAACTTTCCCCTTCCGGTAGCATCCAGTATCTCGCTAGATAGCCTTTGAACTTCTTTGTTTGCCTTATCTGAGGTATGCGTTTTTAAATAGAAAGTGAAATTGGAATTAACTCGATACGATGGAGCTTGTCCATACTATAAGATCTAACTATAACAGCTGGGATCAACTTCAAGGCATGGAAAATTATTGCTTTAAACCCCAGGTACGCAGAAAGTGATACATATGTAATACAATAGATAAATAAAAAGATAACATCAGACAATAGTAGTCTTAATTAGTTGCATGCTCATTAGCGTCAGAAACCTGACAGGCACTATAGAATATGGTGTGCAGTCGGAAAAGAAAGTAAACACTCCCTACTAACTCCTCAACAAATTAACGTAGAAGAAAGTTACAAGTATCGAACGATTGGAAATAGTCTACTTTTAAATGATGTATATAAAATTTGCTTAGGAGGCCCTCTACATATTAAAACGAACCATAATTTTGTTTTTTTTTAATAGCAGTACACCATTTTGACAGCATAAATGAACTCTACATCCTTCAATTAGCCTAAAAACAAATTTTTACGCAATCCGTACGATAAGTTTCCGAAAAATTTAATTATTTTAAAACGAGCTTATTTTAAGGGCTGTATCCAAACTGAAGTTCAGTACTCGATTATTGACCGAGAAAGCCTCCTTCTTGATCAAGGCATCTTAAGCGCTACTCAAGCAGTCATTGAAGACCGCTAGATTTCAGGATAGCGGAAGAAATGTCAAAATATCTAGTCACTTCTATCATAGACCATAGATCTTAAACCACCATTTTGCCATTTTTTAAGCATAATTTAAATACTACTTGGAAGAAAAATGTGAAATTTTGGATTTCCATAAAGCAAGACTTTATAAATCTAAATCCATAAAAAAAATTGTAGGTTGCAATTCATAATTTTTTCGAATATTAATTTCATAATTCATATCATAAAATTATAAAAATCGCAAATTCAACGTATTTATCTTTGGGTATATTAGTATTACGGCTACACAAAATATTAGCACATTAGGAGTATAATTTCAGGAGATATAGATAAAAATATTAAAATGTAATTTAACATTAGAAGCACTAAATTTGAATGTATATAATTCAAAAACATATCATTCAAATGATTTGAAGTTTGGTGTCTATGCATAGTTTGAACCGAAGATTTGAAATATCTTGCTAAAATTGGGTATTGCCATTGAAAAAAAAAATGAAATTTGGGTTCGTTTTAATATGTAAATGGCCCCCTAAGCAAATTTTATATACATCATTTAAAAGTAAACTTTATTTCCAATCGATCGGTACCAGTAACTTTCTTCTACGATAATTTGTTGAAGAGTTAGTAGGGGTGTTTACTTTTTTCCCCCACGACTGTACATTAGGGTGGAACTTAAGTATAGGGTAAAAAAAAAAAAAACTTTTTTGTTTTAATGTGTAATAGTGAAAACTTTTTTTTTCCTTTTTGGATGTCTAAACTTTTGGCTGAAAAGGTTTTTTTTTTAATTAAGTTGTTTTCCGGTTCCTCAAGGAGGTCAAAGTTTTGAAATTTCAGTATAAAGTAACTTAAAGTAAACAACGTAGCTGTTCGCTCATATCTACTTTTATTTAGCAAATACTGTCCAGAAGTCACCACGAGGAGGTGGTTAAATATCGACTTCCACCCTTCTTACCGCCCTTTGTTATGGATTAATTCAACTGGATATTCAACCTACTGTCTTTTTAGGCAAACTTTGTCATTACATTGTGGGAATTCAACTTTCCCAAGATTAAGCCATCTTTTGCTTAATATTTAAAGGCGGATGACGCAGCTCGCGGGACAATTTTCACACACGTTTCCACTGTTTTAGTATGACAAGGAAAATCTAAAATTCAGGTGTATCCCTTGTTTTTTGTACTTTTTTAAAGTTCTTCATCCGATCAGTCCGTCAAGATAGGATCAATGTTTTTATAGTCTATAATTTCAATATGTTCGCATTTTTTCAAGTCGCTTTCCTACTGGTCCAGAAAATCCTTTCGTACCCGTAGTTTTTCCAGCAAGATGTTGAAATAAGTATCTAAGAAAAAAGTTCATTTGCATGTTATAATCAAATTATCCATTATAAAGTTTTTAGGGTATTGCTTCCGATGTTTTAACAACTCCAGATTTGCATCCTGCATTAAAGGCGTTTCTGTTTCACCCAATAACTTTCAAACTTGAAATGCCAGTATTATTATTTTGAAAATACACCAAAATTGCAGTGGCTATATCAGTATAAGAAGAAGGTGTCAATGAAATATGACCAATATATTTTTATCCTGGTTTTTGAACTAAGACCAGGTGTTCGTCTTTAATGATTCTTAGTTATACTTTTTTCCCTCTGCTTCAGTTATCATAGTGTTATCCTTTCTGCCATCAAAATACTAACCTTCTAAAATTAACTCATTTCGTCTTTCCTGTTCTTTCAAATTCTTCCTTTTCTTTTCTCTTTGTCGTCTTTAAGTCCTTCTTTCAGTTACCCTTTCTTTATTATCATCAGAAATACCCAATCTTCTAAGGTGCATTTGCAATAATATTTGTAGTTCTGTCTAATACTCCGGTTCTTTCACCTTGTTGATTATCAAATTCAGGTTTAGAAAAACAACCGATTGAACTATTTTTTACACTTGACGATCATTCAATCAAAACATCATTTTTTTGTTTGTTTTAAAATAACTTTTTCCCTTGATATTTCCTTTTCCAGTCTTGCTACACATTTTTTGTAGTTTTTATATCTATTGATCCTATTGCCATCACCCCATCTCTCTTTGGTCTTTGAGAAAGTGACGTTCTTGTTCTGATACACGATAATATTTAGTGCTTTTACACAAAGAAATGTTTTTTGCAGGATGACCTAACATTTTGCAATTTTATATTGGATGTGGGATTTTTCTTTCTAATCTTAATATTTTTCTTCAAATTTTGACATTTCTCGCGCTAGTCTCTAATCATTTTTTATTATTTGTGTATCAGAAACCGTTGTAATTGAAGGTCTCAGCAATATGCTTTTAATTGTATCATCAACAGCTTTAGATATTTTAGAAATAGTGTGTACCAGATTCCAGCTGTCAGATTTTAAGTTAAATTGAACCCAAAAATAATGTTTCATAACATCTTCATATGTTCGTCAAAGATGACACTGTAATGTTAATTGTTTTGATTCACGAAATACAAGACACTTCAACAATTATCTAGATTTAGGTACGTTAACAGACTTTGCCACTTTTGACATCGAATGTTTGTTGAAAAATAATTAAAAAAACTGTTAACACACGTTAAATCGGACTAACTTGTTAACTTGTTATGTGTCGCAGCCAAATAAATCAAAGACAATGAAAGCCGATGCCCACGACGCTGGCTTCTACAAAAGTCAAATAAAGTGGGGCTAAATTTTCTAAGGCACTCAAACCAAATTATTCTCTTTATTAAAGGACATTAACACTTAATTAATTTAATTTTGCAAAATATAAATTTAACGATAAGCGCAAAAAACTTTTTATGTAATTATTGGCTTTTTTTCGTTTTTTAGGGAAAATCAGGCGCTTTGAGGAACCGGAAAATATCATTTTAAAATTAAAAGAAAAATATTTTCTTTTTATGGAGTTAAAAAGGAAAAAAAATAATCGCTATTAGAATATAATATTCGAAACATCGTTTTTTAGTTCCACCCTACTGTACATAGGATAATGAACATAATGAACATATCGTTCATTTACAGAGATATAGAAAAGACTTCGGTTCGGGTACTGTTTATGAGAAATAATTTCTGGAAATGCGTTTTCAATTGTGGTAAGTGCTTTTAAATTTAACTATTTTTGTATATATTACTTGGTGCGTGTAAATTATATAGAACATATACAGGGCTTCACAAAAAAATTTGAATACAATTTTGCTTATTGATGAAAAATGCTGAAGGAGAAATTTTAGCATACTAGAAGATTTAGTATATATATATATATATATAGATCCTATATAAGACTGGACAAAAGAATTCAGATACTTTTCTGACTGTAGATAGTAATTTCTGAAAATGGGTTTTCGAATTTGTTGTGCGTTTTTCAAATTGTTTACTTGAAAAGTTTAGTTACCAGAAGTCTGAATGTGTTGAAATTTTTTCATAATTTTATATAATTGACGCATGATTTTCTTTCTTGTTAAAACATGAAATAGTTTCTTTACATTATTCTATATTTGAAATCGCGACATTTATGCTCGTTGCTGAGTATTAGAAAATTGTAAATATCCTTAATTATACATAAGAGGCAATCCCACCGGACTGCCTGTGTTAAAGATGGCAGATGTACAGAACATAGATGAAAATCCTTTTTAGTTGAAAACTCTACTAGATATTTTACCTTTAATATAGCATTTCCATAAATTGCCAACAAATTGCACCAAAAAGCATTTTTGGTACTTTCGTATTAGCCTCATTGCCAGCAGTCAATCACGAAACATTTCACAACCTCTGTGATATTTCAGAGTTTAAATGCGTAGTTTGATTACACATTTGTTAAATCCGTCTATTAACTATTTATTTGTGAATTTCAATTTTTTTTTTTAGCAGTTTAGTTATGGAATATTACACAGAATCAAACAAACGCTGAAACATTTACATTGTTTCGAATGAAAACAGGATTAATCTTCCGTAATTTGATTGAACATAGATTTAAAAATTTATGCTTGAAAGTTATTAAAAAAAAAATAAGCAAATTAGGATACAGTTTTCAAAGAAATTGCATTTAAAAGCACATTAGTTTGTCTGTTCGATGGTGTAAAAATTAAAATAATGGGATGTTTAAAATTGCATTAAAAGAGAAATTTATTGGCCAGGTCATTCCCACCGTCACTATGACGTCGTGGATAATATAGATAAAGATGAGATTAGATCTTTCATTTTATTGAAGAATAATGATTTTCATTAATATAAATCTTTCTGTTGCGTTACAGATTTTGAATTTCCAAGAAAATTTGGATAAGTGCACATGATTTATTTTATTTTATTTTTGAGTGAAGTTTTATGAATCTTAGGCGGGCACAAATCCGAAATTATTTATATTGTTTTAAGTGTAAACAGGGTAATCTTTTGTAATTGGGCTGCATGCGATAGACATAGATCAGAAAAATAATCATCCTTGGAACATAATTTTAAAAACCACAAAAACAACAACAAACTACAGTAAACTGAGATACAGTTTTCAAATAAATTTCATTTGAAAGAACTTTTGTTCTCCTATTGGATGACGTAAAAATTTAAATTCCGCGAAGTCTAGAAGTTAAAAAAATTACAGTGAAAGCAAACGTAATAGGTCAGGTGTTACCACTGTCAAAATGACGTTAGCGTTACTCACGGACATGTTTTTGCTTTATAATATAGATTATAAATTTGCATTTTCTGCATTTAAATTTTTCATTTATTGCGTTTTTTCACGATTTCAGTGATAGTTACATTTCAGCATCTATGGGATAAAATTTAATCATACTCATTATAATAAAAAAATAATCATATTTAGTCAGACATATAAATTGGAGTAGATTTAGATGTATTTCACTCAACAGGTTCACTGCTGTGTGATGTTTTTCATGATTTCCATGGTAGCTAAAGCTACACTCTCAGAAATACTTTCTTCAATTCACGGAAATTTTACTGGCCACAGTGCTACCAGGATTTTTTCGTTAATAGACGGACATTCGTTTCTTTTTTTTTCTCCGTTACAGGAGGTAAAATATGCGTCAGTTGAAGAAAATGGGGAGAAAATAATAGTTGCTGACCTTGGAATCGAACAAGCTACCTTAGTGTTACGAGACCGGTACTCTAACCACTCGACTAAAGCTGTACGGTAACAAAATAGTTTGAAGTAAATATCTTTGCTTGAGATGGGTGTGGCTTGATTAATTTCTTTAAAAAGATTTGAATTTTAGAGTTAATTTCGGGAAGATTTCGTCTTTAATGAGATTGTGGCTGGGATTTTAATACTTTAGTAGTATTAAAAGAGGATAAAAATATGAATTATAAATATTTTTATGTAGATTGCTAGACGTAAAATATGAATATTATATTTTTATGCGACAATTAAAAAATAATTTTTTTTTAATAAAATCGATTTTTTCTCATTTAATATTTTAATTAAAATATCTATTTTAAATGTGTTCATTTAAAAATATTTTAAATGTGAATATTTTTTTTATAACGTTAAAGAGTAAACTGTGAATACTTTAAAATGAATGAGAGAATTGTTATTTATTTTCAAATTCGAAAACGTTTCTTTTCTTAGTTGTTGGTTTAGTTAATATATATATATATATATAAATTTTATCATTTTAGGCTTAATGCCGACAAAATTGGATGAAATAACGCATCTTCTATGAATGAACTCACAAGCTCCTCAGACGATTCTGTGGGTCATTCCTAGTTTCTTATTTTACATACTGGTCTCCTATGTTCATTTCTAAATCATTTTTAGAACTTTACCAATTTCTTCATATATTTGTGATTTCAAATTTATTATATATATATATATATATATATATATATATATATATATATATATATATATATATATATATATATATATATATATATATATATATATATATATATATATATACATATATATAATCTTAACTTACAGAATTTTTGGTTTTTAATTTTTAAAATGCCCCCAACAGTAGCCGGGAGGTTCTGCTCTCAAAGCTGGTAGACGGGAGGTACTGGGTTCGAACCCAATCGCGCCGCCCGTCGACCTAATCGTTCGGAGTTTTGCGTGGTTTTCTTCGAACCTTGGATTTCTTTGCGTAAATACGGGTAGGTTCCCTTAGAAAGACCCCCCACGGAGGGCACCCCCACCCCTTTGGGCCCAGATCCCTCGTGTAAATAATTGGCATTCGTAAACAGCACCAACACTGTTTTTAAAATGAATTCGGATTTTAGAATTAATAGAGCCAAGGCGCATGCGTGCTAGCAATGTACGTAATTTCTCCCTCCTTTTCGGACTTTGTGGAAGAATTCACGGACAAAACATGTTTTCTAGGAGTACGGAAATTATTTGTTAAAAAATGAAGAATAATTTAGTGTATACAGACGAGATTTTCTGACAGTGTATATATTATCATTTATGGGATCGAATTTCATCAAACTTATTATGTAAGATGTTCATTAAAAATTACGTAGATTCAATTTTGGCTTTATTCACTCGACGAGGGAGCACTGCTGTGCTATATTTTGTGATGAACATTATTGCTGTATCTCAGTATTTATTGGGTCGAAATTCACTAAATTTTATATTCGAAGTTATTTGTGAAAAATATATATATATATATATTTTTTCGTTTTCCAAATTGTGATTTTTCTTTCCATTCTATTTTCACGTATGTATATATATATTTTTCCTTTTTAGCGTCGCTTCTGCTAACATGAATGAAAATGTACCAGATTAAAGATATGTGTACCACAGCAATCAGGTAATGTTAATTGAAATCTTAAAAAATTATTTTATTTTTCGTATATAGTAAGTTTTAGCATATAGTGAGGTTAACTCTGAAAATTTTGATTTTAATAAAAAGCAAAATTATTTTTAAAAGCCTTAAATTTTAAGTTGTTTCATTTTTATTCTTTGTGCGGATTTGCAGTTTGCCAATACTACTGCAATACAAAATGGCGAGATCATTAGAAACAACAATGTTTTTAAATAATTATTTACATCTTGCGCTTCGGCAGAACGAAAATCGAGTGAAGCTGCAGCTGATGTGTTTGCGGTCCGCAGCTTACGTTAAAGCTTATTATTTTTTTTTAATTCAAATTATTTATTTTTTAAATATGAAATAAGCTAAACATTTTTTTCACCCCCCCCCCCCCTCACACACACACACTTCTGTTTTCCGACACCCGTTGAAGACAAACATATCAATATAAAAAGCAATATAGAAATTTGACCAATTATGAAAATTTAAACATTCAAAAACATGTTTTTGCCGTCGTTTTTCAAAATGGAGAATTGGAACTGTTTTTTCTTTTTCCTTTCTTTTCTTTCTTTCTTTCTTTCCTTTTTTTTTTTTTTTTTTTTTTTTTTTCTTTATTAAGGGCATTCTGCTTTGCTCTCTGAATTATCCTTTAAAGATTTTCTTTTTAAATAAATGCACATAAAAGAAAAAAAAATGGTTTGCACGTGGAATTAGGATATAATTTCTTCTTGAAGAAAATTTCGTAGTTCCTTTTTTAATTGCCGTTTAATTATTTTAAATTAATTTGAAACAACGAATTTTACACAAACTCTTTTTTTACTTTCTTCTATCTTTACAAGAAGAAAGTATTGGATTCGTAAAAATTTTCGACTTCCGGTTTTCGACGGATTTACACGTTTTAGAAGTCAGAGGTTCCGAAAAACATGTTTTTACAAAATGTCTGTCTGTGAGTCTGTATGTGACACAAATTTTGTGGGCGCTATATCTCCTGAACTAATGAACAGAATTTAATAAAAATTTATATTCATGTAGTCCCTAATATATTGGTGCTGATTAGTTTTTGGTGTGAATCTCCCAACAGGTGGCGCTGCTATACTGCATTTTTCGCGATTTCTGCAATAGCTCTATCTCAAGAATTAATGCACGGATTTTCATCAAACTTCAGATTCAGTTAATCCTTGATATGAATTGGTGCTGGTAACGTTTTGGTGTAAATCGCCCAACAGATGGCGCTGCTATGCTGCATTTTGCAGCATTTAGACGATTTTCGTAATAACTCTATTTCAAGAAATAATGCACATACTTTCATCAAACTTCATATTCAGTTAGTCCTTGACATGAATTGACATTTTGTACCTTTTGGTGTAAATCGCTCAACAGGTGGCGCTGCTATGCCGCATTTTTCAGAATTTCCACCATAGCTCAATCTCCAGAACTAATGCACGGATTTTCATCAAACTTCAGATTCAATTAGGTCTTGACATGAATTGGCGTTTTATATATTTTGGTGTAAATCGCTCAACAGGTGGCGCTGCTATGCTAATTTTTTTGTGATTTCCGCAATAGTTCTATCTCAAGAACTAATGCTTGGATATTCAACAAACTTCAGATTCCTTTATACCTTGATATAAATTAGTATTGTTTATGGTTTGGTGCAAATCACTCAACAGGTGGCGCTGCTATGCTGCATTTTTCAGAATTTCCACCATAGCTCTATCTCAATAACTAATGCACAAAATTTCATCAAACTTCAAATTCAGGTATACTTTGACATGAATTGGTGCTAAATTGATGTAATTTCTTGTACTATTTAAATGATTTAATTGACGTGATTTGTATCAAAGAAAGTTTTGTGATAGCCACAACATACTAGTTTATAGAAGTCATCAGAAATAGTGACCAATCATATATATTTTTAATTTTATATGTCTTTATTTAGGTAGCCATATGTTCTGTATTTTGTTTTAAATATATTATGGCTTATGTATGTACGTACAGTAATAACTCCGACTTAAGTCCCCTCGATTTACATCACCCCGCATTTACGTCGTCTGGCCTGGAAAACAAAATCCTTAATTAAGACGCACTTTGAACTTTTTAAAGCCTTTTGGAAGAAATTTAGATTCTCAGATGCAGTCACAGTCATAGGAGATTCATGGGTGTGAAGTTCAGCAAAAAACAATGAGAGATGCTTGGAAAACAATGAGTCCCTTTTCCTTAGCAGAGACAAAGAAAACTTCTGAAAATTGGGATTTTAAAGAAATCATCAAAAATGGAAGAGAACTCAACTTACAGATGGATGCTGCATATATAGTTGGACTCATAAATTCCTCTGATCCGGAATGAACCATCGACGAACTTCTTAAAGAAACAAAATACTGTCGAAGAAATAGATGAAGATTTTGAGCTTAGGCAGGCCCTGACTATCGCACGGGCACCCGGGCCCGTGCTCTGGGCACGAAATTTCTGAGGGGCACAAATTTTTTCACAATTTTATATAAATTTCCATTAAAAAAATCATAATTGTGAGACATTGATACGAGATATTAATACGATGAAATGACAACAATATACCTCAATATATGGTTAAAAGCACATTTCAATAAATAATAGAAAAAATATTTAAATTTTATATACCTGGAACGGTTTTTCAATTTTCAGGAAAACTTTTCGAATAAGTGTGTATGTGTAATACGTAAAAAAAAAAAAAACAGCATCAGTAAAACAACCAATCTAAGGGGTCACGAAAGATTGAAAGTGCCCTAGGCACGAAAAATTGCTAGTCGGGCCCTGAACTTAGGGGGAAGATTATGGCAGTTTCAAATTTAACTGAAGGATAAATCTTATTGATGCTAGAATGATGGTTTTTGAAACTATTGATTCAGACGAGCAAAGTGTAGCAACGTCTAGAAAAGCTTAAACTGAGAAAAAAATATAGTTCCGGCATCTGGAATCTAAATTGTGGCTTTAGAAAAAATATTTCCATGTCATCCTTATAAATTCTAGTTCCCTTTGATAGAGACTTCTAGAGTCTCCTACTAGAATTCAAGAGATTTTTCCTATATTCTCGTGGTCAAACTTACTTATAAATCCCTGAAAATAGATGTGAACACAAGAAGTTATTTTTAGTAACTGTAATTCTTGTTTATGAAACCATTCCAGAAATTAAGCGATCATTTATCGCTATTGAAACGATTCATTATCGTTTCGTCAACTAGAAAACAAGAGACTAGAAATTCTAGATCATTTCGTCTATTCAGCTTAGTTCTTTACCCTATTCGCATAGCTCGGAAATCTATATTTCTAGTTTAGGGATACAGAAAATGACTACCTATTCATTCTAGGTGAGGGTGGTATATTTTTTTTCTCAGTGTAGAAAACTCACTCTGCTGTTGCAAAGAGTTCCTACGAGAGAATAAAAGAAAAATTTGTCGATTCAAACTTCATTCCAAGATTTTTTTACATGCTCAAAGACTCGAACAGGGAAGCTAAAAGAATAATAAATTGTAAGATAACAACTTATTGATTTATTTCTAATTTTTGTATTGCAAGCGCATTTTTTTGTTTTTTTTTGCTAATATTAAATGTATGTAATATAATACCTAAATACAATAGAATATGTTCATTAGATTTTGGTGAATTTTCATTACATATCCTTTTTGCTCATCTAAATGTATCCCGACTTACGTCGATTTCGATTTACATCGTTAGTCTTGGAATGAATTCCTGACGTAAGTCGAGGTATTATTGTATATCTTATCTATATTGATAAAACGAAGAATTTGTGAATCTGCCTGTCAGTCTATATAAATTATCACGTCCGTCTGTTTGCATTGGATGAGCACGGAAATACTTGGTGTAGCCCAGTACTTTTTTTAGAAAATTCGATTTAGATTTTTTTTTAAATTAACCTTTAAGGGATTTCTTTTTACTGAAAATTTCGCCCTAGGTATTTTCTTTCATCATCGATATTTGTTGCTAACCTATCTATTTAGCTACAGGGATATGTTTAGGAAGAAATTGGGTCCTTTAAAGGACCCTTCACCAAATTTTTCATTTCAAAACAGGACCCTTCACAACATTTTTCATCCTAAAAATGAAGCAATAATCGCCAAAAAAATAATTAGCATATGAAATCATAACGGAAGTTTATTACAATACAAAAATATTATACTTATATCACAGATTGTTTGAAAAAAAAATTCAAAATAAGCTGTCCCAAAACTATATGGACAATGAAATATTTATTACCATCGTATCAAAAAAATTCGCATATTCTGCATTCTGTACGAGGCTAAACGAAAAAGACAGGCTACCGTGGTGCATCCCACATGTCTTTTTTTACAGACCGGTATAGTGACGTGGTGCTCTTTTCGTGCACTTGCATTGGTGCATTCGAGCATCACGTGACTACAGTGGTTTGTAAAAAAAAAAAGATACGTGGCACCGCGGTAGCCTATCTTTTTCGTTAGCCTCGTACAGAACCGAGGCTAACGAAAAAGACAGGCTACCGCGGTGCATTCCACGTATCTTTTTTTTACAGGCCGTTGGAGTCACGTAATGCTCAAATGCATCAATGCAGGTGTACAAAAAGAGCATACATGGTGTGATGCGCATTCTGTTTCAACTGAACAATAGATATTGTTTTTCTTAATAGCCAGCAGTGCTCTGAGGATAATCAAAAGTCCTCGAAAGCAATCTACTTTCAATTGGAAACATCTTAGAAGAGGAAAACTGGAAATTCCGACTGGCCAATATGTCAAATCACACCTCCCACTCAACAACAGCTTGGTTTACGCAGAATCAAGTGACTGTTTTAGACTGGCCGGCCTGAATCCAATTGAAAACATTTGGAGAGCACTTGCACGAGAGGTGTACGGCCATGGTCGTCATTTTTTGAATCTACAGGAATTAAAGCAACAAGTAAAGCGATGTTGGTTCTCGTTACAGGCACACATTCTCCAAACACTAGTTCGAAGCATGATGATATGATTTTTAAGATAATTCAAAAGAATGGACCCAAAATTTAAATTTAAATACAAAATACTCCAAAAGTCCATATATTTTTAGGACAGCCTATTTTGATTTTGATTTGTTTTACAAAGATTTTTTAAAACTTATACTGTGTTTCTTTGTTGTAATAAACTTATGTTATGATTCTATATGCTTATTATTTTTTTCGTGCTTATTGCTTCCTTTTTGGAACTGTTACTTCCAAAAATCGCCTGTCCACATACTTTTGAGACGCACTGTGGGACACGCAGTATATTTAAGTAGTACTTTCATTAAACATGATTGCATTTTTCAATTCCTATTATTAGTTCACACTCTCCCTATATATATCTTGTTCAAATTTTCAATCATTAATAAAATATTTATTATCCATCTACTCAAGTTCAAATAATTTTCTTAAAACTTGTAGTGGATGACACTTGATGTTAATACAGTTTTTTTCAAATATTAATTAATTAAATTAAATTAAATTAAATTAAATTAGTTTTATATGGAAGACAAAATGGCGGCCATTGGTTATTGAACAACATTTAATGCATCTCCATACCTATAAGGGAGGGGGGGGGGGTGTTAGAAGGGACCCTGTTCTGTCGCCAAATACCGCCAAGTTGATCGACAACTTGGCGATATATCGCTAAATTTGGCCACCAAAATGAGTCACCAAAAATGACGCCAACTTGGCGATATCTTTATATTTCACCAAATTCCCATAGACTTCCATTGTAAACCAATAGGGTTTATTTGCTTATAGAAAGTCAACAAATTCAGATATTTTAATGCAACAAAAAGTAATATTAGCTTAAAGGATTACATTAAATTTTTCTTTGATGACCTAAGTAGGAATTGACTTTAAAAAGAAATTTTTTATATTGATTGTTATTTATTTAATTACAGGTTGCCATGAAGATGAAAAAGCGGACGAACTCTGTTATCTCATCGTTGTACCCTCATCCCATCGGAAACTCTCGGACCAAGACTTCAGCATGTATGTTCACTGGAGGGGCTATACTTGTATGCCTGGGAACGGGTCTTATCGTGACCACGATGTCCGTTCGTCCGAGACCTGTCCCTGTTGATGAGACGTCGACACTGATTAGTGGACCTGTCTGCTTGGTTCTGGGGTTTACTGTAGCAACCCTCAGTGGAATAGACCTTTGCCGTCAATACAGGGCAAGAAATGCAGTGGATGCGGAACTTGGTAAAATGGTGATGCAGCAAGGAATGACGAAACAGGTTGATCAGCAGCAAGAACAGCACTCTTCCAAAATTTCCATTATTATTAGCAAGCCTTCGATATGGTCTTCTTAGTAACTCTTTTGTGTAATATAAGTGTTCATTTGTAGGGTTATTATGTCTAGCCAGAAAATGGCACTCCATTCTGTTAATTTATCGGGTTTATATGTCTAGCTAGAAAATGGCAATTATTCTTAGAATGATTTTTTTATTCTTTATGTCCGAAAATATGGTATGCACTTCAAAAGTTTTTTATCCGAATTTATGTCACACAGTGAAAATGAATCAAAATAAGTTTGTTGATAGTGTAAGTGTCGGATTAAGCCGCCTAAGGTAGAGGCTCTAAGGCAATTTAAGTCTCGAGCCCTCTTTTCAATTTCCGTCTTTCAAATCCATATTTTAAATTGCAGTGACTTTAATTTATTTTTTTATTTATCAAGTTCTCAGGTAACTCCTATTAGAGCCAAACAGGATAATAATAATAATAACAATACTACTACTACTACTAATAATAATAATTAGTAGGATTTGCAATCCCAAAACTTTCTTCTATCTCATACACGTTAATACTTCCTGAAAATTGCAGCGCCATCGGTTAGATGATTTACACCAAAATCTAATCAGCAACAACTTATGTTAGCTTCTAACTGAATCTGAAGTATGATGAAAATCCGTGCATTAGTTTTTGAGATAGAGCTATTGCGGAAATTGTAAAAAAAATCTGCAAAACAGTGCCACCTGTTGGGCGATTTACACCAAAAACTAATCAGGATCAATTTTAATCAGGAGCTAACCGAATCTGAAGTTTGATGTAAATTTATGCATTAGTTCTTGAGATACAGCTATTGCGGAAATCGTGAAAAATACAGCATAGCAGCGCCACCTATTGGGCGATTTCACCAAAAAGTAATCAGCATCAATTTATATCAGGGACTAACTGAATATAACGTTTTATTAAATTACGTTCATTAGTTTTATAGATAGAGCACCCACAAAATTTGTGTCACATACAGACAGTGTCACAGACTCACAGACAGACATTTTGTAAAAACGCGTTTTCGGGATCTCTGACCTCCTAAAACGTGTAAATCCGATGAAAACCGGAATTCGAAAATTTTTAGGAATCGAAATTGAATTCCTTCTTGTAAAAATAGAAGAAAGTAATAATAATAATAATAATAATAATAACAACAAGACAGTGAATCAATTTAATTATGTTTAGAATTCATTTATAGTGTTTGAACATTCATAAAGTTTGACATTGGTTAGCTTTATAGTAAATATCATCAGGGAATGAAATGTACAGATATACCTCCGTCGTCATCTAAAATTGTTCTGAAGAGACTGACTTTTTAAACTTCAAGACGTTGTGTTGTGATAAACATTAAATCTCGATTTTTTATTTGTAACAATAATGCACTATAAGGATATTAAAATAGAAAGTATAACCTGAAGGAGAAATCATATATGTTTGAATTTTTCAGGTCAGGAAAAAAATAGGCAATTGCATATACCCTGCATATTTGGTGCTTCGCCTCTGTATAGTATCAGAGTTCTCGCTGCCGATTGCTATTGCGCTAAATCGTGACAAAATATTTCATTTGGCGAGAAAACGAAAGATTGAAATCGCCTAAGTGCAAGAGGCGTTTTTTTCTTTTTTCAGCGATGCTCTGAATGATGTTATTGAACGATTGGAAATTTTCTATATAACTTATTACTTAAATGTGAATATTTTTATGAACTCATTCACATTTTTTAAAAGTTTTATTTATTTGTTCTCATGTAACCCACTAACATGCTATTCCGAATACTGAGTTAACTCGGTTTGTGTTGGTTTCACACCTGTTTTATAAGTTGCTATAGCTGATAATTCAATTTAGATCAATAAATCGATCTAAAAAAAATCACAAAAATTTAGAACACATATTGAAAAATGAAAATGAGGGGGTTAGGGAGTTTTAAAAACGATTTTAGAATTGGTGTTTCACGACGTATCCATTGCTATAATGTTATCATTACAAAAGTTAAAAAAAAAAAAAAAAAAAAAAAAGGAAATAGAATTTTATGTTCTTTTTTTTTTTTTTTTTTTTTTTTTGCATGCTTAAAATGATGTATTCTAACATGTGAGTAAATATTTTTCAAATCGGAATTGTTGAGTCACAAAGGGTTAATTCAAAATCGCCTAATTGAAATTGCCTAATTGCAAGAGGGGATTTTTTCCAGCAATGCTGTGAATGATGTTATTGAACGATTGGAAATTTTCTATGTAATGTATTATTTAATTGCGAATATTTTTATGAACTCATTTATATTTTTTAAAACTTTTAATTATTGGTTTTCATGTAACCCACTAAGATGCTAATCCGAATACCGAGTTAATTCGGTTTTTGTTGGTTTCACACTTGTTTTATAAGTTGTTATAACTGCCAATTCAATTAGATCAATATAATCGATCTAAAACAATTAAAAAAAATTAGAACACATATTGAAAAATTAAAAAGACGGGGTTAGGGAGTTTAAGAAACGATTTTACAATCAGTGTTTCATGACGTATATCTATTGCTAGAATGTTATCATTGATAAAGTAAAAAAAAAGTTCTTTTTTTTTATATATATACGCTTAAAATGATGTATTTTAACATCTTAGTAAATATTTTTCAA
Organism: Maratus speciosus; assembly: GCA_963932465.1. Taxonomy (NCBI): domain Eukaryota; kingdom Metazoa; phylum Arthropoda; class Arachnida; order Araneae; family Salticidae; genus Maratus; species Maratus speciosus. The sequence goes on along the minus strand of OZ010797.1, from coordinate 352,971,145 downwards.
ATCGGAATTGTTGAGTCATAAAGGGCTAATTTAAAACAAACATTTTCTTAATAGCACTCCTTATATAACCATTACTGTCTGATACAAACAAGGTTATTTGATTGCTAAATTATTTACTTCATCTGTTATTCTTTAACGTTTTCTTCCAAATGTGCACCATATTTTCTGATAAAAGAAATGTGTCATTCTTTTTAACAGTATTGATAATTTTGCAAGACTTACTGGATACATTTAATTAAATAAGAAACAAGGGGCTGTACATATCGCTCACCCGCAAAAAAAGGGACACATCTCGACAAAAGTAAATTTCACAGGAGAGGCAAAAGAAAATTTGCATGATTTTACTCTAACATGAAATTATAGCATTTACCTCTGCATGTAGAAAAAAAGACGTGCATAAAATGCATAAAACCATTAAGAGTGAAGATGTAGGATGATATTTGGACTTCTCTTCTGTGGTCGCAAATGGACATATAGCATAATAAAGTGATTTTCCGCGTAACTACACTTATGAAACTGTTTGTGTAGTAAGACGCACGTATGATAGACCTATTAGTGAAATAAAAGGCAAAATGAATTTTTGCGAGGTGTCTCGTTTTTCTTGCGGGTGAGCGATATAACGTTATCAACTTTTTTTGCAATTTTGAACCACCTCCACCTCTAATGATATCATACGTTATCATTCCTCGATCCCCCTCCTCCCTCTTAATGATATCGTTATCAGTGTCTAAAAATTCTTTTTACTTTTACAAATTTCCTTTCTTTTTATTTATTTGCAATTATATACAGATATTGTTATACATTTATTATTAGCAAACTTTACTGGTTCAGTTGAAGATAATAAGTTAATAAAATATCATTATTATGCAAATTCCCTCCAAGAGCGGATTACAAGAGCATATAGCAGACCAATAGGATAGCCAAACATTGGGGAATTCTACATTTCGGAATGAAATTATTTTATAATCATTTATTGGCTTTAATAATAACTTTGTGTTGTTATACAAATAAATAATAGGCTAAAAAAATGGATAACAGATTATTTTGATGTAAAAAAAAAAAAAAAAACCAGAAAAGGAATGTTTGATTGGATCAAAAATGATAACGATATCAAAAAACAATACCCCCTCCCCCTAGCGATATCTTACGGTATCAAGTGCCAGATCCCACACCCCTAAACTGATAACGCTATACATGCACAGCTCCCAAGTCGTGACAAACTAACACATAATGGACCACAGATGCGAACTTTGTTAAAATAGTTTATATCGTATACTAACTGCAACTAATTATTAGGGTTTATGTCCTCTAGCTTTATGTAAGCATGTTAAGAGGCTACCTCAGTCAAACGAAAAGACGTGTTCGCTAATGCTAATCCTATGGAAGAAATTTATAAAGATATCTCGGTCGCATTTAAATATTTTTTTAAATGATTTTTTTTTCATTGGATAACTGAGATCGATCTGTATGCAGGCCGTTTTTTACTTTTTCGATTTTGATTGTAGATTTTTTTTATGAGGATGCTTTTACTTTCGAAACCGGTTCCGAAAATGAAAGTGTCCTCATAAAAAATATCTGTAAACAAAATCGAAAAAGTAAACAACGATCTTTGTACAGATCGATCTCAACTGTTCAATGCAAAAAAAAAAAAAAAAAAAAAAAAAAAATCATTTAAAAATATTGAAATTCAAACGAGATATCTTTATAAATGTCTTCCATAGGATTAGCATTAGCGAACGGGTCTTTTCGTTTGACTGAAGTAGACTCTTAAAATAGTTTGTATCGTATTACTTAATGGAATGAAATATTAGGGCTTATGTCCTCTAGCCTTATGCAAACAGTATTATTTTGTATGTACGACCACCGAAATTGCAAATAATAAAGTTATTTTAAATATAAATAAATTATGGTTTCATTTTTTCCACACTTTTTATAAAAGTCTTATTCGGTATGCAATGTAAATATTTCTATATTTCAAATATACGTATACAGCCGACACTCCTTAATTCGAACTTGGGTAATTCGAAATTAGGACTGTGCCCCTAGAAAATCGCACGCAAAACATTATTGAAAGGTATTATTTAAATCAAATTTCCAAATGCTTTTATTTTTGTAATTCGGAGATTGTAAAAGGTTTTATACTTAAAAATAATTTGAATGAACTAATGAAGCTACTTAATGAAGATCGTTGTTCATCTCAGTAGGGAGGTAAACAAAATTATCTGATAATACATGCAGCTCCCACTTTACTTCTACAAGAGCATACTTACATTGCCTTCTAAAAACAAGTGGGTTAGTGTGATCACGCAGAAGGTTTTGTTTATATCGCTTTTAAAACACTTTATTTTTAGATTAACAAATTAAAATTGTTAATTTTTAATTATTAAATCCTTACATAAATGGCTGCACCATTACGTTTAATTTTAAAATAATTAGAAAAATATTTTTAATCAAATTAAAAATATTCAAGAAAAATTATTTAAATAAAATGAAGTAATCCGAATATTTTTAAATTCAGCAATAAAAAAAAAAAAAAAAAAAAAAAAAAAAAAAAAAAAAAAACCGCAAGTATAAATAAAATACAAAATTTTTTAAAGCAAAAAATTGTTTAAAACATATTTATAATGCTCAAATAATTCAGAAAAAATCCATATTAATTCGTTGACTTTCCAAATACTCACTAGATGGCGCCAAAAAGAACATTAACATTCATTAAAATTCGAAATAGAAAGTGAAAGAAAAACCCCTTTCAATTCCTGAAAAGTTCTTATAATGATAAGTTGAAAAAAGTTGCTCTTAGAAGTTTGTTATTTTAAAAAAAATGACCAATAGATGGCAGCAGCAAACAAAAATATTGATTCCAGATTTTTTCTGTCTGACAAAAAAGAGATTTTAAAAATTACCGTTGCGTAAAAAAAATAAATAAATAAAATAAGCCTTTAAAATGGTCAAAAAAGGAATTTTAATTAAATTCATCTGAAAAAAGTGTAATAATAATTAAAATCTTAAAGTTCCGTCAGACAGATTCGAACCCGCAATCTTCCACGTGGAAGACGAACGCATAACCTCTGTGTGCGAAATTTGCTGACATTAAGATCATGTTTTGAAATCGAAAAAACACGATTTCACTTAATTAAATTAATACGACTTTTTCAAAATTTTATGATTTGGCTATGACAGGGCGCATTAAGCTCTATGTAAAAACGAATTCAAGTCTATAATTTAAATGGTTTCCAGTACAAGCGCTGTGACGGACAGACAAAGAAGCGAGACTATAAGGATTTCGTGAGATGAACGAAACCCTAAAAAGTAGGATTTTTTTTTTTTTTTTTTTCCACGTCATGTCTCATTTAGAGGTAAAAATTTAATGACTTCTAAATTTGCCCAGTTATGAAAAAACAGGTCGAAATTATACGTCAAACGTGGCAAATGAAGTGCGTTCGTACTCTAACTAGTTTTATAAATATTCAGATCTTGGTTCGATAGCTATCGCACTCTTATGCAAAACAGCATGAATACAAAATTTATTACTATTCTATATACACTGGTTATCAAAAATTAGGGAAAAGTCACAAAATGCCAATTTTTAAATACGGGAATACTCAAAAGGAAGTAATGTAATTCGAATAATTACTATTCCTGCAGAACAGCTAGTCCATATAACATCTCATTCAGGTCACACATGGTCACAAGAGTCACAGTCACTACGGCGAAACAAAAAATAGGAAATTCCATACGTCTCTTTTATGAGTCTCAAATGACGACTATATGTGACTCCACTGACAGGTCACTGTGACTGCTGCTTTGTGGCGAGTCACCAGGTGACTTTACAATGTCATTTCATTGAGACTCTCGTGTGACTCTCATCTGGAGACTCAAATTCAAAGTCATTGTGAACGTTGCATTATGATAAATCACCAAATAATGTCAAATTAAAGTCACATGGTGACTTTTCACCACTTTTCACACTGGTGACTTTACAGTAGGGTCTCTGTCACCATTTGACAAAGTCATGTGACAGAAAGTCACCATGTGACTTTAATGTGACATTATTTGGTGATTTATCATAATGCAACGTGCACAATGACTTTGAAATTGAATCTCCAGATGAGAGTCACACGAGAGTCTCAATGAAACGACATTGCAAAGTCACCTGGTGACTCGTCACAAAACAGCAGTCACAGTGACCTGTCAGTGGAGTCACAAATAGTAGTCATTTGAGACTCATAAAAGAGACGTATGGAAATTCCTATTTTTTGTTTCGCATAGTGACTGTGACTCTTGTGACCATGTGTGACCTGAATGAGATGTTATATGGACTAGCTGTTCTGCAGAGATAGTAATTATTCAAATTATATTACTTCCTTTTGAGAATTCGCGTATTTAAAAATTAGCATTTTGTGACTTTTCCTTAATTTTTGATAACCAGTGTATATTAAATTCAGTAATACTGATATAATAGAACTCTGTCTTAAATAGGACGTCATCACCTCGGCAACCTAGAATCATTAACTACACTACAAAAAAAAAAAAAAAAAAAAAAAAAAAAAAATGTTGATTTTTACGGTATAATACTGGCAGCTGGGGTGTTAGTTTATAACCGTGAAATAAGCAGTAATATATAGTCGTATATATGAATTAAACAGTATATTACTGCTTAACGGTATATTCTTTGCTAATTTTACGGTTTATTACTGTTAATTTTACGGTTTTAAACTGGCATCCCAGGTGCCAGTATTATACTGTAAAATAATATTTTTTTTACAGTGATCATGAGATATCATTGGACTAATTACGTACGTTTGGGCTTAATAGAATGAAGAAAACTTTTATCAATATCTTTTTAAGTTTTGATTCGATTTTCACAAAATTTGAAAGAACTCGACAAAATTTTACACCGATTATATATATTAAATTTCAAACCATTCGATTGGGTAGTTTTTGCGCTGTTATATGCGGACAGACGGACAAACAGACAGACAGATGGACCAGACGACGGCTATAGGTGCTACGTATTTATATAATTACGAACGCACCTAATAAAAGAGTGTATAATAGGTGACATATTTATAAGAGAGTTGGTGTTATAATAATGAGATGCTTAAAAAGTTTTTTTTTTTACTTTTTAGAAATTTGTTGGCTTAAAATTTTTCTTGCACATGAGCCCTTTAAAGAGGAGACTGCCCTTGGGAAAACTGTATAAAAAAATCCCATTAAAAGAATGAAAAAGAGATATTTTCTTCAGAAGGATTATAATTTTCCATATCAGACCATATAAAACTCAGTGATAAGGATGCGCTTACTATAAAACAATGAGACCACCTAAAGCTCTCAATCAATTTAGGGGAGACCGGGGGAATGGCGCCACTCGGGGTTATGCCGCCACCCCGCCTAGTTTAAAAACAAACGTCAGTTTGAGATAGTGAATGCGTCTGCACTATAGTGGCCAACAACAGAAACAGTGCCTAGAGTGAAAGTGATTTTGTTGTACGTCATTTGTTTATTCTAGTGAAAAATTTAGTTTTCATCTAGTTGCTTCTTATTTTGGAGCTTCAAATGAGTAGAGGTAAACACCTTTTATTGTAACGTAAGGTACTTAAGATAATATTACCCGTAACCTACATGCATTCGCCGACATTCTGATGCAATTTGTTGAACAAGTTCGGTTCTTCTTTCGGCTTTGCTGGGGGATTTCCGCTATAGTGTCCTTTCGGGGTAATACCGCCACCATGGCAAAGGGTGACTTTTCCAATTTGAGTTAAATTGTAAGCTTAGCACATTAATAAATCTAGCTTAAGGAAGATTGTGATTATTCATTATTTTGATAAATTATTGCTTTCTAAATATTTTCAGTAGGTTATGTGTTTCCTAGCATCCATTTTATGTATTTACTAGGTCATTAAAGAGTGACGTCATTACCCCGATACAGTGGCGGAATTACCCCAGTATTCTGGGTAATACCGCCACTGTACAGAGATTGAAAGAAATATTTTTTATGTGTGCTTACTTTACAGTTATGATTACGGTTAAATTTATACAGATACTAAAGATAATGATTCAGCTTTAGAATTTTTACTATTAAAAAATAAACATTTTTTGAGGTGAAAAAATTTAAATTCCCTTAAGGTGTCGCCATTCCCCCGGTCTCCCCTACATCGCTCTAAGAGCCACTTCATTTAACTAAAATTTTCACTCTAATTCAGATTACTTTTCAAACAACGCAACAAATAATTAAGGACAACTACCTGTTACCAAAGCGAGTGATGTCATTTTTTGGAAAAGTTGGGCAGAAGCTCCACTAATGCATCCGATATTCCAAACTTCCATTTCCAGGGATCTCGCCAACAGGCTGGGCTTAACTGATTCAGATATTAAAAATCCAAAAGCAGGCTAGAATTGATGATTGGGAGGTAAGGTGTATCCGTGCTCTGCTTTTATAGAGGCCCGCTCTAAGACTAAAAGAATTTTTATTAACCTCTAAAGCCTGTCCCTCACCTAAACGTCATATCAAGCTCCTAGTTTAAATGAAAAAAAAAAAAGTTTTTAAAATAGATTTTTGACTAAACTTTATTTTGAGTAATATTGCTTAAATATCCATGCCTCATATATGGGGCATTCTCACAATCTTTTGACTTTTGGGGAAAAAAATCTGGCGAAATTAAACTTGCTAAAATAACATTTTAATCTGATAGACGATTGCCTTAATGATTCAAAATAAAGAAAAAATGGTCAGCAGCGAAACAATTTTTATTTAACAGATGTTTAAGTTAAACTTGCGAGTTTAATTTTCCTTACCATTTTACCACTATAACTTTTTATTTTCTTCGAAATATTTACTTATAATGAATTTGCATAGTACCCACAGGACATTCAAATAAGAAATAATAACAATGTAGTATTTTTAGTACAAAATTTTGGTATAACATTGTCTTAAATGGGTGCTAAAGAAGGGACGGTAAGGTAAAAAAAGAGGACGGTATAGGAAAAAAAGGACGAAATGGGAATAAAAAAATCCCTGCCGGCCCCGCCTACAGGCAGAGGTAGATTTCGAAGTTAAGTATACTAATTTCACCAACAAAAACTAAATCATTATTAGATATAAATCCACTTTAACAGTTTTATCCGTCTGCTTTTGACGAGTTTTTATTTCCTTTTTATAAAATAGATGGTTTTATCAGAATCATGTTAAGGCGATATTAAAAAAATATTTTTCCATACTCAACAATACGAAATTTTCTGGCACATTTTCAGATTAATTTTTAATTAAAAAAATATATATATGAAACATGCTGACGTGATTTTTGAAAAGATTTATAAGCGACCTGTGTTTTTATTTTTCTTTCAATTAATTAAAACTTGATTAATAAACAATTATTTTCTCAGTAGGGCAATATTTTTTGTTTCTAACACAATCGGTTCGGGAAATTCTGTTCAAAATGCCCACTTTGACATCATTTTTTGAAATATATTCTACCTCTATCAAAAAAAATCGATCATTACTGTACATTATATAGTTTCTGAATAAGAGAATCTAGCAATTGGATGCGTTTGAGAGCAAAAATGGATTTAAAAATGAGTAAGAAAATAGACAGTTTGGATTTGAATACACCCTTACTTAGATGATTTCTTTTTTGAACCGCTATGTATTTTTAATTTGTTTTTTCTGTAAGAATTGGTCCTATCCAAAACTTGTCTATCTAGATGTTTTAGACAATATTAAGAAGATATATGATAAATTTATGTTGATTTTATATCTTTTGAATTGACGGAGTTATGAATTTTTTACTTCTTCAATCCCTCTTTTTGTTTTCGTTTTTAATTTTTTTTGCGGTACGAATTGGTCCTATGAAAAACTTGTGAAAATAAAAGTTGTAGATAATATTAAGGAGATTTATAATAAAATTAATTGGAATTGATATGTTGAGAATTGACGAAGTAAGGCCTTTTTTTCTCCCAAAAACCCTATTTTTTGCGCCCCTTGAGCCTATTTTAAATTTTATCAAAAATCTGTGATGCATGAATTTTTGGCGCTATTTTTAGAAGTAATAAAAACTTTAAACTGGTTTGATATGTACAAAAATTAAGTTATGGTTTTTTTTCGGTTTTCACAAAACCCCTCCCTATTTCCATCCCCTTTGTCCGATTTTGCCCATTAACGAACTTGACCGAGATTTTATGTCCCTTGATTTTATGTATCAGTTTGGAAGAGATTTGTGCAGAATTGCGGAAGTTATCGTGTCCAGAAGAAAGTGATAACACAATTGCTTCGGGAAATTCCGTTCAAAAGGCCCACTTTGACATAATGTTTTGAAATATATTCTGCCTCTATCAAAAAATCTATCATTGCGGTACATTATATAGTTTCTGAATACACGAATCTACCAATTAAATGCGTTTGAGAGCAAAAATGAATTTAAAAATGAGTCAGAAAATAAGCAGTTTGGATTTGAGTGCATCCTTAATGCAATGATTTTTCCAACACAATCCGCTTCGGGAAATTCGGTTCAAAATGCCCACTTTAACAGCATTTTTTTTTAAATATATTCTGCCTCTATCAAAACATCGACCCTTACGGTACATTATATAGTTTCTGAGTAAGAAAACGTACCAATTGGAAGCCTTTGAGAGCAAAAATGAATTGTAAAATGAGTCAGAAAATACGCAGTTTGGATTTGAATACACCCTTACTTAGATGATTTTTTTCTTCAACCGCTATGTATTTTTAATTTGTTTTTGCTGTAAGAATTGGTCCTATCCAAAACTTGTCTATATAGATGTTGTAGACAATATTAAGAAGATATATGATAAATTCATGGGGATTTTATATCTTTTGAATTGACGGAGTTATGGATTTTTTACTTCTTCAAACCCCCTTTTTGTTTTCGTTTTTAATTTTTTTTTGCGGTACGAATTGGTCCTATAAAAAACATGTGAATATAAAAGTTGTAGATACTATTATGTAGATTTATAATAAAATTAATTGGAATTGATATCTTGATTGACGAAGTTGTGAATTTTTTTCTCCCAAAAACCCTATTTTTTGCGCCCCTTGAGCCCATTTTTAACTTTATCAAAAATCTGTGATACATAAAATTTTGGCCCTATTTTTAGAAGTAATAAAAACTTTAAACTGATTTGATATGTACAAAACTTAAGAAGTTATGGGGGGTTTTCTGTTTTCACAAAACCCCTCCCTATTTCCATCCCCTTGGTCCGATTTTGCCCATTAACGAACTTGACCGAGATTTTATGCCCTTTGATTTTATGTATCAGTTTGGAAGAGATTGGTGCAGAATTACGAAAGTTATCGTGTCCAGAAGAAAGTGATATATATAGATAGATAGATAGATAGATAGATAGATATATATATATATATATATATAAAGTTTTTTACTGAGGGTGGTTTTGGGTTCTAGGAGTCATGATCGGTGTAGATCTGCAAAAATTTTTCAGAAATTCCAACATAGGAACGATCCCAATAGGTAGTATTTCATACGAAATCTACCTAAAAGGGACGGTAAGGATGGAACGGTAAGGGAAATTACCACCTATTTTAGGCAAATCCTGTTAAGACTAAATGATAGCCACAATGTTCATTGATTTTTAGAAACAGTTGTTAACATTGGATTAAATTAAATTATTTTTTAATTTACCTCGAAAAGTGTTGGAATAAAGCTTGGGGACGGTAAGACTACCAATAAAGCCACGATCTTGAAATTGATATTTAAATGCTGATTTAAATTTTGCAGTTAATTTCCTGTCAAAGAATTTTAGACATTCTTTCTCTAGCGTACTTCTTCATGAGAAAAAACTTGAAAAAAATTCTGTGGCTGCATCTAAAGTGATTTTCTGTATAAGTTTAGCAAGAGGGACGGTAAGGATGAAAAACCCAGGGACAGAGTTCAAAAAATAATATCAACCGTAAAAATGTGTGCGGGTTAATTTTTTGCTACATATTTGTATAAAACAATTATCCCAGTTTCGGAAAAAAATTACATCGAATTACTTTTATTGAAACAATTTTATAGAGACAGCTCCAAACTTAAAAATCAGCATCAGGCACACGGAACGGTATAGGAGTTTTCCTGGTATTTGGACACCCAACATCGTCCAAAACTTATTTATCTCGTTAATATTGTTATGCAATCATGCAATGGGATGCTCCCCAGTATATGAAATAAAAGAAACTTAAAAAAGTGTATTAAAATAAAAATTATTATTCCGGGACATGAAAGTCAAAAGATTGTGAGAATGCCCCATATATGACAAATCTTTATTTTTATTATTTTGCACCCCTGGTACGCAATTTTGAATAATATTTAATTATGGTAATTCAAAGAATGATTCGAGTAAAACGAAAAAAGAAAGAAAGAACAGAAAAAGAAAACAAATTGGTAAGTGCGAGGTTTAAATAGAAAAATTCTAAATAAATAAATAAATAAATAAAATAAAATTTTAGTCTCATTTTTTTTTTTTTTTTTTTTTTTTTTTTTTTTTTTTAACACATAAACCGTTTAAAGAGAAGACCGCCTCTGGGACAACTGTACTAAAAATCACCTTAAAAAAATTAAAAAGATATTTACCTCAGAGGGACGACAATTGTCCGTTTCCGGCCAGATAAAACTGAGAAATAAAGATTACTAAAACAATGAGATCATCTATAGATCTCGATCAATTTACATCGCCCTAAGAGCCACTTCGTTTAACTAAATTTTCACTCTAATTCAAATTACTTTTCAAACGCAACAAGTAATAAAGGACAACTACCTGTCAACCCAAAGTGAGTGACGTCACTCCTGTAAAAGTTGGGCGGAAGCCCCACTAATGCATCCGATCTTCCAAACTTCCATTTCCAGGCTCTCGTCAACAGGCCGACCGGCGCTGCAGCACGTGCGGGAATTGTTGCTGCACCGTGGGAAGGAATTCGTTCCTATTGCGAAGGAGCGGGTTCGGGTTTCTATTGAAGGAAGGGTGGGGATTTTTCAATATATGAGTCGACACCGATATTGATTTTGCCAGAAATAAATGCACTTTCAGTTTAAATAACGACGATTAAGTAAATGGGTTACATAATTCGAGTACGTATGACTACGCCGGTCATTAACTGAGCCGCTATAGTATACGGGTCATTTTCACGAAAAGGTGCTTACGGTCACAGAGAGTTTAGTAAATCTTCAGATCAGGTGCCGCAACGTCAGTTTTGCAAGATATTTTAATTTTCATCAAATTCACACAATATCTAAATCTAATGTAATGAATACAACAATTTAATGTTAGACTATATATATACATAATTCTAAGTATATAAGATTTCCCAAACATTCAGAAAACCTAATTTTTAAGACCTGTTATATTAAACGCGATTCCATACAATTATGCTTTTCAGCTATTTATTTTAGATATTTTGTTAGATAAAATAACTAATTCCGGATATCTCATCAACATACCTACTTATAGTTACAGACAAATCGAATGCTTTTTTGCTGCAATTATCGCGATGCATACAAACACACAGACAAATAAAACAGAAATAAACGCCAAGTCATCATTAGATAGTTTAGGACAAAGAAAGCCTTTTTTGTTATTGATGTTTTTAAGATATAACTCTTTGTTCTGTTGCGAAGTTGTTGAATTTTATCCAGTTTATTAGTTCTATTTGGAGTTTGGCAAAATTCTCAGTGTATACTCCGTTGTCATCATAAATAAGGTGAAAAAAAGCTAATTTATAATGATAATACAAATTTTAGACAGCTTTGACGTTGAATTCAACAAAAAGAAATGCACCTTTTTAACAACCTGAAAACTAAAGTACAGTAAGAACCTCGATTATCCGAAGTAATTGGGACCGATCATCTTTCGGAAAATCGAAATTTTTGGATAATCGAGAATGCTTCAATTTTAAGATTAAGGAGAAATATATGCGAGATTTCCTATTATGGTAACAAGTGCTTAATAAAAATAAAGCAATAGAAAAATACAAACAAGAATAAATTACTTGAATTTTAATTTTAAAATTAAGTACTTTTTACATATTTTACAAGGGTTCAAAAAAAGTTTCGTTTGTCGCAGTTTCGATTGCTTTTGCAGCTCCATCCCGAAGTTTTTTTTTTTTTTTTTTTTTTTTTTGTATTATTTCACCAGTATCACAGCCTTTCTGCTGCTCCAGCCATGCCAAACCTTTTGCAAAACATTCAAAAGCTTCAGAATTAGCTAATTTGTTCGTTTTCTTCGCCCGCATCGCTGTCCTCTTCTCCGCTTTGATAAATGTGATAGTAAAAAAAAAAAAAAAAAAAAAAAAAAAAAAAAAAACTTCAAAAATGGATTTTGCACACAAGGAATGTGATAGTAAAAAAAAAAAAAACTAGTATGTTGTGGCCATCACAAAACTTTCTTCTATATAAATCACGTCAATTAAATAATTTAAATACAGTGAATTCTCGATAAGTCGAATTCGAAGGGACCTACAAAAATATTCGAGTTATCGTAAGTTCGACTTATAAAAAATCCTTAAATACATACAGAAAATATATGAAAAATAATTCAATCATATACATATGAACTGCAATTATACTGTAACAACGGAGTCTGGCAAAATGAGCACTAAAGAGATAGATAATTTAATGCTACATATAAGGTACTTACAAACTCAAGTTTTCTGAAAAAACTTATGAATGATGACTGTTTGAAGAAACTTTTTTGTCTTTCACATGTCAGAAAGTATGTAAACAAAGGAAAAGAGAATCGTCCACACCGTCTCTACTTTCGAGATATTGCCGTGTCGTCATTTCCGCATGCACTTCTTGATTGTTTGGAGGTGAAACGCAATTTACTTCCTCATCATCCTCAGACTCAGGATCGTTCATCATCCTTTTTCATTGCTTCAACTATATCTGAAGCACTAATTATTCCGCAAACTGCGACATTTTCATCAATGTTCAAAAACTCATTATCGTCATCTTCAAAAATAACTTGATCGTGTAGATTTTCATTCACAACACAACAGTGCGCCTTGCTTGCAAAGAAGTCACATCTACTGAAGCAATTTTGGATAGTGATTTGTTTCACATCGTTGTTCCAGGGACTTGAAATCAGTCTAATTGCTTCTAACACATCACACTTTTGATTTATTCCATTTTCGTCATCCTCGATTGCCTTCCACCCTTTTCTGTAGGAATGTTCTAAACATTTAATTATTCCCTGGTCTGCTGGCCGTAGTTTAGAAGTCGTGTTAGAAGGGAGTAATTCTAACTTGATAGATTTAAAGTTTAAAAGTTGATCGTGAGCTGTACACGGATCAACGAAGATCAACATTTTACGCTTTTTTTGCATGAAACACTGCATGCAAATTTCTGATGTACTCCTCGAACAATATCAGTGTCATCCAATTCTTGTTATTGGATCTGTACCCTACCGGAAGTGACTTTTTATATTTGAAACAGCGAGGATTTTTGTATTTAGCGATGGCCAGTAAAGGTAATTTTTCTGTTCCAGAAGCATTTGCTCCGACAAGAACATTTAAACGTTCTTTACTTAACTTTCCACCGGAACATGGTTACCCCTTAAACATCATTGTCTTCTTAGGAAAACATTTGTAAAAATCTCCCATTTCATCCATATTGTAAACGTCGTCCGCACTATGGCTTGCAAGAAGTTTGGGTAATGAAACTGTCTTCCATTCATCACACGGAGTATCAGACACATCTTTTTCTTCAGCGTCTAATGTCCGAAACACAATGCTGTGTCTGGCTTTAAATTTTTCCAGTCATCCTGTGCTTGCTGGAAATCCTTCCACATTCAATAATTTTGTGAAAACCAAAGTATTATCATGTAAAAATCGTACCACTTAAAGGAATTACACTCTTCTGTGCACTATAAGATTTAAACCATTTTACGAGGTCTGTCGCGATATCTGGGAAAGCACACATATTCATCCATTTGCACTTTGGGTTAACACTTGACTTACGTCTTTTAAAAATGCGTTCTTTATCTTTCAGTATGGTAGATAGCGTGTTGGGAAGGATACCATATTTCAGGGATAGATCTTTTTCATTAAATTAGGATTGTTTTCAATATCTTTTATTAAATTTACTTCTTGTTCTAAAGTAAGAATTTCTAATTTACGCTTCGACATTTTAAAAGACCCAACTAAAACCGCATCACGATGTGAAAGCAATAAACACTAAAATGACAAGACTCAACGTTAAAACAAAGAACGCAAATGAAAGCTCAATAATGGAATCTAAATATTAAAAAAAAAAAAAAAAAAAAAAAAAAAAATCCTTCCATAAAAGCGTGAGAAATTTGGCAAATTAGAATGCACTAAGCCACCCGAGAGTTGAGAAAAGGAAATACGTAAAGAAGAGATGAATGGGGGAGGGGGAACGATTGCCACCGAAATTGTAAACTTGCAGACTCTTCTCACTGTCCAAGGTGCAAAGCAAAAATAGCGTCCTTCAAAGCCCACGAAGGAGTGCATAAAAATTTTATCTAACAGAAAGTGTCAGTATTTTTGAGCTGTGGCTGAAAAATTAAAAAAATTAGTCCAATTACTGTTAGTTCTCTTTCTGAAAAAGAAATCGACTTAAAAGATGTAGACTTCGACAAAACGAGAAAGTTTAACATTGATTTGTAATAAAGGGGTCAGGATTTCGTGTAAACTTCGACTTAAACGAATATTCGACTTCAGACTTCGACTTATCGAGAATTCACTGTAGTACAAGAAATTACATGAATTTAGCACAAATTCATATCAAAGTATATCTGAATTTGAAGTTTGATGAAAATTCGTGCATTAGTTCTAGAGATAGAGCTATAGCAGAAATACTGAAAAATGTAGCATAGCAGCGCCACCTGTTGAGCGATTTACACCAAAACATAAATAACACTAATTGATATCAAGGTATACCTGAATCTGAAGTTTGATCAAAATTCATGCATTAGTTATTGAGATAGAGCTATGGTGGAAATTCTGAAAAATGCAGCATAGCAGCACCACCTGTTGAGCGATTTGCACCAAAACATAAACAGCACTAATTCATATCAAGGTCCTACCTGAATCTGAAGTTTGTTGAAAATCAAAGCATTAGTTCTTGAGATAGAGCTATTGCGGAAATTACAAAAAATGCAGCATAGCAGCGCCACCTGTTAAGCGATTTACACCAAAATCTATAAAACGTCAATTCATGTCATGGTATACCTGAATTTGAAGTTTGATGAAAATTCGTGCATTAATTATTGAGGTAGAGCTATGGTGGAAATTCTGAAAACTGCGGCATAGTAGCGCCACCTGTTGAGCGATTTACACCAAAAACTAAGCAGCACTAATTCATATCCAAGTATACCTGAATCTGAAGTTTGTTGAAAATCCAAGCATTAGTTCTTGAGATAGAGCTATTTCAGAAATTACAAAAAATGCAGGATAGCAGCGCCATCTGTTGAGTGATTTACACCAAAATATTTAAAACACCAATTCATGTCAAGGACTAACTGAATCTGAAGTTTGATGAAAACCCGTTCTGGAGATTGAGCTATTTTGAAAATCGTGAAAAATGTTGCATAGCAGCGCCACCTGTTGAGCGATTTACACCAAAAACTAATCAGCACCAATTTATATCAGGGACTAACTGAATATAAATTTATTAAATTCCGTGCATTCGTTCTTGAGATAGGGCGCCCACAAAATCTGTGTCACATACAGACAGACAGACAGACAGACTCACAGACAGACATTTTGTAAAAACATGTTTTTCGGAATCTCTGACCCTTAAAACGTGTAAATCCGTCGAAAACCGAAAGTCGAAAATTTTCACGAATCCAATACTTTCTTCTTGTAAAGATAGAAGAAAGTAAAAACAAACTTTAAAAATGGATTTCGGTTAACCGAGAGTTTCGGTTAAAAGAGTTTCGGATAAAATAGGTTCTACTGTAATTAAATATTGAAAACTTAGATTTTGTCACCTCCATGGACTTAGCATATCCATTTTTACTGATATTGCCTGGTTTTTAACCCGTTTATCAAACATTGTGTGGAGTATAAAAAGGTCTCAAACACAAAGAAAAATTTGCAAAGTAATGAAATCCTACTGTGCATTGTTTTTGAGAAAATTACAATCTATAAATTCAACAGTTTAAAACAAGTTTTCTTTTTAGCTAACTGTGCCCTTTTTGTGAGAATGACCCATAAATGCTAAAATGTACAAATTGGGGCAGATAAAAGTATTTTGAGAACTGTTCCTGTTCCTGTGCAACTGTGCATTGTTTTGCACTACTGGCTAATAAACCCAGTTATAAAACTATAAACGTTAACTCTTAACTACACAGAAATTGTAGCAGAACTACTGTGAGCGGTCTTTGAAATCGCTCGATCGGAAGTTGAATAAAAGGCTTGATTGATATGATAGGATACTGGTTCTATATCAATATTTGTGTACAGGATTATTATAATTAAAATTCGTCTATTCAGATGTTTCTATCGATGGTACTAGGTGTTCAAATGACACATAATTTCACTATAATATTTATAGTTAAATCGAAAATTACAAGTTAAATTGTGAAGCTGGAATAAAAAAAAGTCCTTTCGGCCAGTGCCGAAAGGAAGAGGTAGCTTTCATATTCCTTATTTAAAAAAAGCCAACTTATATTATTCAAACACACGAAGCTCAATTTAGTGGAAACCGAATATAGGAGATTCAATACTAATTTTTATCAATATAATGAATGAGAATTTCGCGAAATTAGTCAGCTTTATCCAAGCTGCTTTTCTTTAAAGTAACTTATATTTGGCTGCCAAATTCGGCGATTTCTTAAAGTACCTGCCATTTTAAGACAACATGGTGGATGAGGCTAAGCAGTGAACTTGGTCGAGACCTTAGTAATTGCTGTGCACATGCTCACTCACATCGGAATCGGTTGATATATACGAGTGCTGTCGCAGGCAAAAAATCAGATTTTTCAAACTGTGACCCACATTAGAAATTGAAACTGCTATATCTGAGCCATTTTTTAAGATAAAGACAAACAAAAAATGCTCCTAAATCCTTATATCAAGATCAAATACTTAAGAAAGAAACCTTTTTCAATTTCTAATTTTTTTGCACCTCACTTTAAATATAATTTTTTTTTTAATTTAATGGTCGCCATTTTGAAACAAGATGGCTGGTGAATCTGGCCAGCGAACTTGGTCGAGATATTGATGTATACTATCCACATGCCTTCTTACATCGAAATAGGCGAATACGTGTGTTATCGCGTGACAAATACAAGATCGTTTCAAAATGTTAGCCATGATAGAAATTCAAAGTGCTGTAATTCAACCATTTTTTAAGATATAAACAAAAGAACAAATTTTTAGAAACAAAAACTGCTCCGGAATCTTTGTATCAAGGGCAAACACATAAAAAAAATAATCTTTTTCATTTTCCAATTTTTTAATACCTCATTTTAAATTTTAAATTTATTTTTCTTTGAAATGGCAACCCTTTTGAAACAAGATGGCGAATGAAGCTGTCCAACGAACTCGGTCGAGATATTTGTATGTACTATGTACACACCAAGGTACATCCAAATCAGTTCATAAATACGCCTGTTATCACGTGACAAAAATCAGGACGTTTCAAAATGTCAGTCACGCTAGAAATTCAAAATACTATAACTCAGCCATTTTTTAAGATATAGACGAAACAAAAACTGCTCCCGAATCTTTTTATCAAGGTCAAACACATAAGAAAAAAATATTTTTTCAATTTTCAATTTTTTGGTACCTCATTTCAAATTTAAAATTTTCTTAAAAATTTAAATGGCCTACATTTTTAAACAAGATGGCGGATGAAGCTGGCCAACGAACTCGGTCGAGACATTGGTATGTACTATGTATAAACGAAGTTACATCCAAATCGGTTCATAAATACGCCTTTTATCGCGTGACAAAATTCAGGACGTTTCAAAATGTCAGCCACGCTAGAAATTCAAAATGCTATAACTGAGCCATTTTTTACGATATAGACGAAACAAAAACTGCTCCGGAATCTCTGTATAAAGGTCAAATACATAAGAAAAAAATATTTTTCCATTTTCAATTTTTTGGTACCACATTTCAAATTTTAAATTTTTTTAAAAATTTTAAATGGCCGCCATTTTGAAACAAAACGGCGGATGAAGCTGGCCAACGAACTCGGTCGAGACATTGGTATGTACTATGTACACACCGAATTACATCGAAATCGGTTCATAATTACGAGAGTTACAGTGTGACATATGTCAGATATATATATATATATATCAATTTTGAACGGAGGGTGGTTTCGGGGTCTGGGGGTCATGATCAATGAAAATATACCAAAATTTTTTGAAATCGCTTTCCTCCGAACGACTGCAATAGGTAGCTTTTTGTAATGAAAGCTACCTAAAAGCAGCGGTCTGTGTAACAGAGGGTATATTTTATAGGCAGACAATGTAAGCTATAGCTTTATTTAAGGCCGTTCTCAACTGCTCTGCTCAACAAGCGCAAAACGTTTTGACACATGCACAGATTCATTTTTTAACGGAAAGATATAAAATTGGAAACCTGACCACGGAAGCGATTTGGGATCGAACTGTGTTTTCCATTTTTTGATCATTCAATTACCTATTGGTTATAAGCTATTTCGATCACGTGACAAACACGTTTTTCGCCCGCTCTTAAGTGCTCTTTCTCCCTTCGAGCGGAAATTCGGTTCAAAACGCCCACTTTGACACTATTTTCTGAAAGATCTATTGCGTTTGCAAAAAAATGGAAAAACAGCTCAATTACATAGTTTCTGAACAACAACACCAGCTAGTTTCATGCATTTTCGAACAAAAATAAATTAAAACTTACGTCAGAAAATTGCCCTTTTGGTTTTGAGAACACCCTTAAGAAACAAGGAATATACGGAGCTTCTTTAAAAAATCCAAAAGGTATACAGTGTATACCGCCGTATACCTTCCACTACATCCCTGGATAGGACAGTAAAGAGGCTCCCGTCCCGTCAGGCGAAGACACTTCCAGCTGATGTTAAAACTATGGGAAGGTTCTTTTCAAATATCTTATTTGCCTTTTTAGCCCAGTGGTTAGGGAGTTGAATTCGGAAATAATTAGGGGAAAGCTGAAAATTGTTTTCACCCCTTCAGTTTAGGTCTAGAATTAATATGCTGCGTTTTCCCCCTCGTACTAGGTGAGCGTTAGGAATTATGCATTGCTTTATAGTCAAAAAACACGTTTTTTTTAAATACCATAACACTATCTCGAATCACTAACTTTTTCAAAAACATTGTTAATACAAATGTTGTAGAGCTTAAAATTCTGAATAAAATGAGTACCTACACTTAATACTTTTGTTGAATATTAAGGTCGCACAATTCTACTTTAAAGTTTTAGCACCGTGGTCAGAGGGTTGAACTCAGAATTAATTAGGGGAAAACTGGAAATCGTTTTAATCCCTTCAGATTAGGTCTAAAATAAATATTCTATGTTTTCCCCCTCGTATCAAGTGAGCGTTAGGAAATATATACGTATTTGCATTCGAAAAACATGTTTTTCCTTAATATTTTTAACAATATCTCAAAATAGTTAATTCTATCAAAAACATTGTCAATACAAATGTTGTAGAGCTTAAAATTTTGAATAAAATGAGCACCCACATTAGTATTTTTGTTCAAAATTAAGGTCGCAATTCTAATTTCAAAACTTTGCCTTAATCGCTAATCAAGAGCTTGAAGTCCGGAGAGACCAAGTTACCTAAGAATATCTCAAAATAGCCAAGTCTATCAAAAACATTGTCAGTACAAATGTTGTAGAGCATAAAATTCTGAATAAAATGAGTAACCACATTAATATTTTTGTTCAAAATTAATGTCGCAATCCCATTTCAAAATTTTGCCTTAATGACTAATCAAGAGCTTCAAGAAAGACCAGATTACCTTAACAATATCTCAAAACAGCTAACTATATCAAAAAATTGCCAATACAGATGTTGTAGAGCTTAAAATGTTGAATAAAATGAATACTCACATCAATATTTTTGTTCAAAATTAAAGTCGCAATTTCAGATATTGTTAAAAATATTAAAGAAAAACGAGTTTTTCGAATGTAAATGTGTACATATTTCCTAACGCTCACTTAGTACGAAGGGGAAAACATAGAATATTCATTTTAGACCTAATCTGAAGGGATTAAAACGATTTCCAGTTTTCCCCTAATTAATTCTGAGTTCAACCCTCTGACCACGAGGCTAAAACTTTAAAGTAGAATTGTGACCTTAATATTCAACAAAAGTAGTGTAGGTACTCATTTTATTCAGAATTTTAAGCTCTACAACATTTGTACTGACAATGTTTTTGAAAAAGTTAGTGATTTCGAGATAGTGTTATGGTATTTAAAAAAAAAACGTGTTTTTTTACTATAAATCAATGTATAATTCCTAACACTCACCTAGTACGAGGGGGAAAACGTAACATATTCATTCTAGACATAAACTGAAGGGATAAAAACAATTTCCAGCTTTCCCCTAATTATTTCCGAATTGGGCCTTTCTTTTGCTCCCCGACTACTGGGCTATTTGATGTTTTTAAATAATTGTTTTTCGCTGGAAAGCTGAGGTCTATCCCTACATTAGCCCCTTTGATACTTTTTCGATTTCGGTTGCAATTTTTTATAGTCTTTAAAATTAATAAAATAAATCGGTAATTATAGGGTTTTTGCGGCAGAATTACAACTCTACTTAAATGATTGCTTTAAGGCTGTTCTCAAATCTAAAAGAGCAACTTACGACATAAGTTTTAATGTATTGTTGTTCGGGAATGTATGAAACTAGCAGGTGTTGTTGTTCAGAAACTATGTAATCGAACTGTTTTTTTCCGTCTTTTTTTTTGCAAACGCAATAATAGATCTTTCAGAAAATAGTGTCAAAGTGCGCGTTTTGAACCGAATTCCCGCGCGACAGAAGAATAACCACTCAAAAAATGGTGAAAAAGTCTCTGCCACGTGATCAAAATCGCTTATAACTCTGTAGGTAATTTATTTACCTAAAAATGGAAAACACAGTTCGATTCCAAATCGCTTCCAGAGACAAGTCTTCCAGTTTTATATTTTTCCGTTAAAAAATGAATTTGTAAACGTGCCAAAACGTTTTGCGCTTGTTGAGAAGAGCAGTTGAGAACAGCCTTAAAGGAGAAATTACCGTTCATGATTAAAAAAAAAAAAAAAAAAAATTATCTCTCCTTTTTATTTTCTTTGCTTTTTCCGAATCTCTATGGTGTGTAGATAATTTCCAAGAAGTGACAATCAACTGAAAGCGAGCGTGGACCGGCTGCAGAACAGGTATATGGGACAACGGGACTTGGTGGGACACATCTGCATGCATTCTGGATTCTTTGCTTCTAAGGTACAACCACGGACTAACTGTAAGTTTCAAAATAAACGATTAACTAAAAATTTCATACAGCAAAACTTTAATTACGCATTTTTCTCGACACGACATTTTTCAGCGTTCTTCGTCTTAAATTGAAAGTGTCCGATCATCTATGGCCATATAGTGTATTTGAAATTATTATGTCATTAAAATGCTCTGCAAACGATTTTTCCCTTTATACCATAATGCAATGAAATATTTTGAGTGCCTCTGTTATGAACATTAATCCTACATTCACTGCTGGCCATCCAAAGTGCAACACCATGAAGAGATCAACCGAAGAGTGTAAAATTTACACCATGCATACACCTCGGTAGGATATGCAAATGATTACGATTTGAGCGCTCGCGCACATCGTGGGCGACTGCAACGCCCCTTACAATCTGTATATAAAGGGAAGAAAGATTGTAGTTTTGAAGAACGTGAATTGCTTTCTCGTTCGATTTTTTGTGTGTACAGAATACGAGCACCATTCGAGCACGTTTCTGATTTCGACCGCGGCAAAATCGTTGCATACAGAGATTGCGGATTATCCTTACGAGAATTTGGTCATCGTATTGGATGTAACCAAGCAACAGTCATGATAATATGGAATCGGTGGATGCAGGAGAGAACGAGAGACCAACAAGAGCGATTGCAACCGCCTCGTCACACCACTGCACGGAAGACGGGAAAATAAGCATATTGTGCGCATGACACTCATAAAACGCGTTGTCAAATACGCAACCACAAGACAACGAATTCAATCTCTAACACAACAATCTTTGTCCGCACGAAGAGTTCGACGTCGTTTGCAGTACAGTGGAATGTCCGTTAGGCGTCCATTGCTTCGCATACCTTTGACAGTAAACCACAGGCGTTTGCAATGGTGCATTGAATGGCAGAGATAGACATCCGAATGGCATGAAATTGTGTTTTTGGATGAATCACGCTTCTGCCTGCAGTATCATGATGGTCGAATCAGAGTTCGGAGACACCGTGGGGAGAGGCTGGTGAACTGATGTATTATGAATCGTCACACTGATCCTGTACTCGGTGTTATGGTGTGGGCTGGTATTGGATTCAACTCCCGCACCCCCCTAGTACGAATTAACTGCACACTTACCAGCCAGCGCTATCTCTGAGGTTTTGCAGTCTGATCTCCTCCGTTACCTTCAGGGCTTGCCTGTGGCCACGTTTCAACAGGACAATGTGCGACCACATGTTGCACGCAATGTTCAAACTTTCTTCTTAGATCACCTTATTCCATTGTTACCCTGGCATGCCTGTTCTCCAGATCTATCACCCATAGAGAATGCCTGGTCAATGATTGGAGAACGCCTAGCCCGGAATGCCGCAGCCGCGAGTACACCAGATGAAATTTGGCTACGTGTGGAAGCAGCGTGGGATGCCATTCCCCGACAACACATCCAAAGCCTCTTTCACTCTATGCCGCGGTGTGTAGCCGCGGTTATTGATATATGTGGAGATAATAGTTTTTGCTGATTTTCTCGCTGCCTCATTTCAAAGAAGGTTGTATTTGTTATCAGTTAACACTAATACTATGTGTAATCTCTAAAATAAATTTGACTTTGATATCTCTTATTTTTCTTGGTGTTGCATTGCACGGCCAGCAGTGCACGTCATACACAATACCAAACATGCTTTGGTGACCCTAAGTAAAGTTTATCAATTGGAAAATCCGAGTATATTAACTGGAGTTAGAGCGTGGACAGACGGACGGACAGACAGTCAAACCGAGTGCATAAACATTTTCAACTTTGTTGGAAAGTGTTAAAAAGGAAAGATATATATGTCAGAGTTTACATTTGACTGGGAAAAAGGTAAACAATGCATACGCAACAAAGATACGTTCATCGCTTATTATATCTAAACTCGCATCTCATGTTCTTAAAAAAAATCCAAAATCCCCACAGAATTATCGTAAAATCTTTAAACATCTCTATGGGAACTGGAAACAAAATTATAAAATATGATGTAAAACTAATCAAAACAAGGAAATGTGATGTTTAACGCCTATTGCAAAAATATATGTGCAGATTGTTGTATGAAAATTATTTGGCAGGTGAAAAGTGGAAATATGTTGTTAAAATTTATGAGGCTTGGATATATTTGATTGCAATAGAAAAAGATCGATTTACTACTGAAAAAGAGGAGAAAAATGGCTAAAATCTTTGTACAGAGAAAATAAGGAAAGAGGGAAGTTTTGCTGAAGGTTTTATGGTTATAGCTGGTCTGTCTTATAACGGAAAACTTAAAATAAGGAAAGTAGGGGAAAATGTCAAAATTAACTATCAGAAATGATTACTATCAGAAATAGGTTTTAATACCTGTTTTGAAATAAGACATTCTATTACTTTACCCAACAATTTTCACTGTGTTAAGTTTCATCAGGATAAGGCTATCAGCCATACCTTCTAAATTTACTGCTATATTTTGAGAAAAAACAAGAAAGATAACCGGAATTGATATTCCATTTAAATGCAATCCACCCACGCCCCCGACGCATCTATTGTGGATTACTTTGCATTTGGTCTTTCAATACAAACCCTTTTTAATCGTCATCCCAAAACATTTGATGGACTCTAGAAGATTGAATGCGAGGAGTGGAACAAAATCAACCTTGATATTTTAAGAAAAGCTCTTTTATCTCGGAAATCAAGATGCAGTATGATAGTTCAACAAAAGGGGTATCAGACTGAGCATATTATAAAATAAAATTTTTATCTTTGTTTATATATTTCTTTTTCCAAAATCGTTACAAAAGTCTGTGAGCACTCCTCTGTAGTTAGTTATCATTGTCAGAAATTATAAAGCATATTTTCTCTTGTGTGAGTGGGTCTTGCCGAATTTCATTTCTTTCGATAAATGAGGACTAAAAATAAAAAACGCTAAAAGTACCAAAAAATCGAAAATCTTTTTTTTACGAAAAAATGCCTTAACCCCTTGGGGGCGAACGACCTGTATACTTGCCACGTAAGGTGCTCAGAATTCGTGGTTATTCTCACCAGTAAATTTTTATTGTAAATTTTGCCTTATTTAATCCGAGCATTTTCCCGATTCAATTAGGCTAAAATTTCTGTTTTCAAAAACCGGTGATAAAAGATTAAAAATTCTGCAAAAGACGCTCGTCCCGAAGGGGCTAAATGGCACGCTTAACGAACAGGAGTACCCTTGAAGTGCCAACCCGAGTAGAAAAAGTTAGAAAAAGAGTCGCTGGTTGAATGTGCCACACGAAGTGAAGTGGAGGGCGCTGAATGTGCCACACGAAGGGAAGTGGAGAACGCTGAATGTGCCACACGAAGTGAAGTGGAGAACGCTGAATGTGCCACACGAAGTGATGTGGAGAACGCTGAATGTGTCACACGAAGGGAAGTGGAGAACGCTGAATGTGCCACACGAAGTGAAGTGGAGAACGCTGAATGTGCCACACGAAGTGAAGTGGAGAACGCTGAATGTGCCACACGAAGTGATGTGGAGAACGCTGAATGTGCCACACGAAGTGATGTGGAGAACGCTGAATGTGCCACACGAAGTGATGTGGAGAACGCTGAATGTGCCACACGAAGTGATGTGGAGAACGCTGAATGTGCCACACGAAGTGAAGTGGAGAACGCTGAATGTGCCACACGAAGTGATGTGGAGAACGCTGAATGTGCCACACGAAGTGAAGTGGAGAACGCTGAATGTGCCACACGAAGTGATGTGGAGAACGCTGAATGTGCCACACGAAGTGAAGTGGAAAACGCCGCTGAAAGTGCCAGTGATAAGATGAGCAGCGACTGGCGCCATTACACGACTTGATCGTGTTATTATTGTTTACATTAATGGGATACTTTTTAAGCAAGGTGAAAAATATTAAATATATAAGTAAATAAAAGAAATGTTTACAAATGATATTAGGTATTTAAACACTAACGAAAGGAAGCTAGGTACAGTCGTGGAAAAATAAAAGTAAACACCCCTTACTAACTCTGCAAAAAATTGTCGTAGAAGAAAGTTACTGGAACCACACGATTGGTAATAAAGTCTACTTTTAAATGATGACATAAAATTTGCTTAAGGGGCCATCTACATATTAAAACAAACCATAACTTTTTTTTTTTTAATAGCGGTACGCAATTCTGGCTGCATAAATGAACTCTACACCATTCAATTAGACTAAAAACAAATTTTTATGCAATTCGTACGATAAGTTTCCGAGAAATTAATTATTTTAAAACGAGTGTATTGTAGGGGCTGTGTCCAAATTGAAGTTCCGTACTCAATTGTTTACAGAGAGAGCCCACTTCTTGATCAAGGAGCCTTAAGCGCCACTCAAGCAGTCATTGAAGACTGCTAGATTACAGGATAGCATAAGAAATTTCAAAATGCCTAGTCACTTCTGTCATAGACGGCCCCTTAAATCATCATTTTGCCGTTTTTAAGCATAATTTGAAAACTACTTGGAAGAAAAATGTGACATTTTGGATTTCCATAAAGCAGGACTCAATAAATCTAAATCCATCAAACAATTTGTAGGTTGCAATTCATAATTTTTTCGAATATTAATTTCATAATACATAATCCATATAATAAAATTATAAAAATTGCAAATTCAACGTATTTATGTTTGGGTATTTCAGTATTATTGTTACACAAAAAATTAGCACATTAGGAGTATAATTTCAGGAGATACGAAAATGTAATTTAACATTAGAAGCACTACATTTTGAATGTTTATAATTCAAAGGACTTGAAATTTGGTGTCTAAGCATAGTTTGAACTGAAGATTTGAAATATCTTGTTAAAATTGGGTATTGCCGTTGAAAGAAATGAAGTTTGGATTCGTTTTAATATCTAGACGGCCCCCTAAGCAAATTTTATATGCATCATTTAAAAGTAGGCTTTATTTTGAATCGTTCGGTACCAGTATTTTTTTTCTACGATAATTTGTTGAGGAGTTAGTAGGGGGTGTTTATTTATTTTTTTTCCACGACTGTACCTACATTTTAAAATGTTGAACTAAGAACCCAAAAGAGTGAAGTGAAAAACGCTTTAAGTGCCAGAAGTATGAGTTTTTCTTTTCTTTTTTGGCTCTCTCAAAAAATTTCCTCTTTTGGACTTGCAGCGTTTTCCATTTTTAGTCCTCAAATCTTTTAGCTTTTTCGTCAAATGAATCTGACTAACCCAGTGCCTCCACGACATCCCAATTAGTGACTTTATAGGTTAAGAGTTCGTGACCAGAATTTTATGAGATCATAATCAAATAGAAAAATCTCGTTTATACAGTCATTCCCCGGAAAACCAATTGCATTAAAGTTACCTCTCCCGCCGAATTAATGAAAAGAAATGGGAATCGGCTGACAACCGGAGTCATTCGGTAGTCGACATAACTGTCCCCAGTCACGATAGTTTAACTACAGTGTCTAGAAGTATAGAGTGTGGAAATTAACAAGTGAAACCGTAGGGGAACGTGTTGTACCTCAGTGCTATTTTAACATTTTAACTTTTAATTTAAGGGTGTACTAAAAAAAAAATATTTTTTCGCCCTCAACAGCTCGAAATTTTCTGATACATTTTCAGACACACTTTTAAAAGCAAAAATATGAAACTTGCTGACAGGATTTTTGAAGATATGTATAAGCGGCTGTGTGTTTTCATTTTTTCTCTCAATTAATTAGAACTTCATTTATAAACAATTATGTTCTCAGTATGACGCTTTTTTTCGTACCCAGCTCTCTCGTTTCGGGAAATTCGGCTCAAAACGCCATCTTTGACAGCGTTATTTTTTTTTTTTTTTTTTTTCCCCCTTCAATATATTCTGCCTCTAACAAAAAAATCCTTGCTGGCCTGGCCTACAGGCGGAGGTAGATTTCGAAGTTGAGTATACTAATTTCACCAACAAAAACTAAATCATGATTAGATATAAACCCACTTTAACAATTTTATCTGGCCGCTTTTGACGAGTTTTTATTTCATTTTTATATAATAACTGGTTTTATCAGAATCATGTTAAGGCCGTATTAAAAAAAAAAAAAATAATAAAAATACTTTTCCATGTTCAACAACTCGAAATTTTCTGGCACATTTTCAGATTCATTTTTAATAGAAAAAATATGAAACTTGCTGACGTGATATTTGAAGAGATTTATAAGCGACCTGTGTCTTTACTTTTCGTTCAATTAATTAAAACTCAAATAATAAGTAATTATTTTCTGAGTAGGACAATATTTTTCGTTTCTAACACAATCGCTTCGGGAAATTCTGTTCAAAATGCCCACATTGACATCACTTTTTGAAATGTATTCTGCCTCTATCAAAAAATCTATCATTATGGTACATTGTATAGTTTCTGAATAAGAGAATCTACCAATTGGACGCGTTTGAGAGCAAAAATGAATTAAAAAATGAGTCAGAAAATAAGCAGTTTGGATTTGAATACACCCTTAATAAGATGATTTTTTTCTTCAACCGCTATGTATTTTTAATTTGTTTTTGCTAAAGTTGTAGATAATATTAAGGAGATTTATAATAAAATTAATTGGATTTGATATCTTGAGAACTGACGAAGTTATGAATTTTTTTCTCCCAAAAACCCTATTTTTTGCTCCCTTTGAGCCCATTTTTAATTTTATCAAAAATCTGTGATACATAGAATTTTGGCCCTATTTTTAGAAGTAATAAAAACTTTAAACTGATTTTATATGTACTAAAATTAAGAAGTTATGGGTTTTTTTCGGTTTTCACAAAACCCCTCCCTATTTCCATCCCTGTGGTTCGATTTTTCCCGAGATTTTATGCCTCTTGATTTTATGTATCAGTTTGGAAGAGATTTGTGCAGAATTGTGGAAATTATCGTGTCCAGAAGAAAGTGATATATATATATAAAGTTTTTTACTGAAGGTGGTTTTGGGTTCTAGGGGTCTAGACCGGTGTAGATCTGCAAATTTTTTTTAGAAATTCCAACGTAGGGGAGAATGTAATAGGTAGTATTTCATACGAAATCTACCTAAAATGGACAAGCACGGCACATTATATAGTTTCTGAATAAGAGAATGTGCCAATTGGATCCGTTTCAGAACAAAAATAAATTTAAAAATGAATCAGAAAATAAGTAGTTTGGATTTGAATACACTCTTAAGGGGACAGTTTACCTCTTCAACAATTTTGTTTATTTAAAAAATATATGTTTCATATGGTGAACTCACTGCATTTCAATGTTCAACTAAAAGTACATTTTGAAAAAAAAAAAAAAAAAAAAAACTATTTTTTAACTGCATATTTAATTAAAAAAATTTAAAAAGTTTATAAAAATGTGATTTTTTAAAAATCCTTAATACTTTTTTTTAAAAATTGACATTTTTGCACAATTTTTTTAAAAAGATTTTCAAATGTGTATTACACAAGACTGTGCAGTGCATGGACCTTTAGATACATCTAATATTTCATTTAATATACATATTGCGCAAAACGATGAAATCTAACGCATCGTCATATATACTTTTATTTTTTAAACAACAATAAAAAACCTGAAGGATAATTCCATGCGCAGATTTATTACATATATAATAAAGAACATGTACTAAAAAGATTAAATCTCTATCTCAAATAATAATAATAATAAAAAAAAAACTTGGCATTTTTAAAACATGAAAGTGAAGAAGATAGGAACATGGAGAAAAAGCCATGTAAAGTTTTAATTTGTGTGGGTAATTGCGCTGAGTGTATTAACAAAATTTACAATATCTCGCGATATAATTGCCGTATGTGGAAAAATGAAGTAACAAAATATTCACAATTAAATAGGCTTTCATTTAATATTAAAAAAGAAGAATCGAATTTTTGACCGATTTTAAGGTAAATTGTCCCCTTAATTAAAATATGTAAATATTGAAATATAAAGCTATTTGCTAATTAGTTATCATGTTCTGCTTCCTTCACAATTTTCTTGAACTCTAATTTTAGGCCTATCACAATTTTTCTTTTAATTAAAAAAATAGTCATTTTAGAACCAAGGTATAACACCCATGTTGCACCTTGGCCCTAGGCGTGTTTTACCATGGACCGTGAATCATTTTTCTATGAAAAATCAAAATAAAATTGACGAAACATTTTAATGGTGTATTTGAAATAAATTTTTAAATTATATTTAATAATAGATTTGTCACAGATACCTATTAGACCGGAAAGGGCAGTACAAACAATCGCCTCATCGAGTTCACGACTGAAATTCCAGAATTAGTTAAAACTCGATTCTCATATTAAAACGCAATCGGTTTGCCAAGTCATATCTTGGTGGAAAACACTTGAAAACCCGATTTTAGTGGTTGATTCGTAGGTTTACCATTGTGTTTTCCTGAACCCAAAGGTATGAAAACATGGAAGACTGGGAGCAGGAAAACACAATGGTAAACCTACGAGTCAACCGCTAAAATCAAGTTTTCAGGTGTTTTCCACCAAGATATGACTTGGCAGACCGATTGCGTTTTAACAAGGGCTGCGGAGTCTGTGGGTAAAATGGACGACTCCGACTCCGGAAATTTTAACAGATCCGACTCCGACAACTCAGACCTGCTTGTAAAATGGACGACTCCGACAACTCAGACCTGCTTGTAAAATGGACGACTCCGACTCTGGAGCCCTGGTTTTAACCCCATGAGGGGTGGTGGGATATATTTTATCCCACAGTTTAATTAAGATTTTCTCTAGAATATTTTAATAAAGTTTTGCGGTTATAGCTTTGGGGGGAAATGTTGAAAATTTGCTTTTCCTTACTTTGAAATAAATTTTTACCAAATTTCCGGTGGGAATTCAGCATTACACAAGCGCAATTGCTTGCCCCTCAAAGGGTTAATATGCGAATCGAGTTTTAACTAATTCTGGAATTTCAGCCTTGAACTCGATGAGATAATTGTCTGTTCTGCCGCCACCCAGTCTATATTTAAAGTTGTTTTAAATTAATATAAAATAGAAGGTGCAAATTAGAGGGCTGATGGGCGGATACTTCCAACCATAATAGATATCAATTTCATTTTAACTGATTTATAGAATTTTTATGTATTTTGTATACATGTTTGTTTTATCACGGTGGAAAATCACCAAAAGCAGTTGTATAAAAAGGTAAGATAATTTTTAAAAAACTGATACTGTACTAGGAAATAGATAAAGAATTATTCTGTCTCTATAACTAAGACTAGTTTCTGACAAAATGCTAATGATTTGATTGCAATTGATTGAAAAACATATTTTCCTAAAGTATGAATTCTATTTTAGTGCTATTAAAACGTTTCATGGACACAACAATAAACCCTTCTTCACCATTGCCATCATTTATGTGTATTTTCTGTACACAAGTGGTGTACATAATAGAGCTGAGTTTGAATTCCTTCCATTAATGATATACAAGGACAAACTTTTCTGATAAATTTTCATTTATTGGGTTTTTAACAGAATAATATGTCATTGTGTTGTACTTGTATTTTGGACCTGTTCAAGGTACAACATTTTTGCTATATTCAAGGTACAAAGTTTGGTGACTTGAAAAATAATGAATTCTTATCATTTTTTAGTGAGGCTTAACATGATTTGAAACTTATGTTCATGATGCACTATAAATACTCTTTTATCTATAACTTTGAGTTTAAATTAAATAACTTTTGATAATGAGATATAATAAAAAGCTGCAGCTTTGAAAATTTTACTTTTTGATGATCAAATCTTTTTTTTTAACAATTGTCTTCAGCATGTGCTGACTATATTAAGGAGTCGTAGAACTAAGTGACACTGACTTG
The DNA here is from genome assembly GCA_963932465.1 of Maratus speciosus. Taxonomy (NCBI): domain Eukaryota; kingdom Metazoa; phylum Arthropoda; class Arachnida; order Araneae; family Salticidae; genus Maratus; species Maratus speciosus. Next base: position 352,939,947 of record OZ010797.1, on the reverse strand, counting down.
TTCCCCAACTTGAAGTGACCATGTTCCCCAACTTGGTTTATTAGTGAGAAATTTCCGGGCTAGGACATCGGCCAGGGTAGCTTAACGGTAGAGCAACAGCACACGCTGTCGACCCAGGTTCGATTCCTGGCCCCGGCTAATTTTTCACTGTCGTTGGGTTTATTGTATTTAATTGTATTTATAGTCTGTCTTAATATATGTGCACCTTTAATAAATAAGTGACACTGGTATATCTGAAAACTACATTGATTAGTTTTATACAAATTCGATAGATAGAGCTAAAAACTTTGTTGGTCCAAGGTATATATTATGTTCAAGGTACAAGACTTTCCACTATCCAAAAAATTACATTTTAACCAGAGGGCGCTATGATCGAGTCCCTTGCTACGAAAGAATAGAAATCCAGTGTGTTTTTAGATATTTATGATGCAATTTAAACTTCGGGAAACTTACTTTTCAAAAATAAATTTTGCGAAAAGCAAAAGTAAAAAGATTTATGTTGTAATATGCGAAGAAATGAACGAAAATTTATGCATATGTAAGATCATTAAGTATGAAACATTCGATTTGAAAACGGTTTTTATATTTAGAAATTCTGAATTCACAACAGAAAATTTTGAATAGTAATTTTGTATTAATTTATTTGTGGAATATCTACCATCTTATAAACTAAAAATAACTTCAAATAAACAAATATTTAAACTTTCTGGTGAGAATTCGGAATTTCTAATAAAAAAAAACCGCTTTTAAATCGGACCTTTCATGCTTAATGATCTAATATTTTTAATGCATTTCGCACCACATATTTCTAGACTCTGAAACTAACACTTAGTGTTCACACTTTCAAGCAATAAATTCGATACCAGCGCCGCCTAAGAAAATGTAATTTTTTGGATACATCATAAAGAAATACCGGTATATACGATTTCAAAAATATGCATTTCTAGACACTGTAACTTTAGCGATAGTGCTTCATGTGCCAAGAACATAGCAATTATGATGTACCTGTCTTTGTACCTGTTTGACCATCATTATAGAAATCTTTTATAAGTGTGTAACAGTAACATGGCAATTAAAAAATTATGGGAGGGCTTAGGTAGTCATTTTTAAATAATATCATTATCAATAATAACTATAATCTTTCATATTAATCATTAATCCATTATCACAAAATCGATATTTGAATTATATTACATAAAAAAAATATAAGATACTGAATTCTGGAAGGTTGCGACTATCAAAACTAGACGATAAAACCCGGGTTTAGGTAAAAGCTTTCTATTTTACATTCTTTTATTTAATTCAACCTTGTTTTTGTATGTAGAGATTGAATTTTGCAATCAATTTTTAATTTTAAACCGACTTTCTGAGAAGCCAGTATTACAAAAACTATGTATAAAGGTGTGTTACAGAAATTATCATTTATTAGGCGGCCATGTATCCAATTCTTTGCGTGACCCTGTATAGCCTTTTATCTATGTTCTACAAACATTTCTTTGTAAACCAAATGCAGTTCCGCGTAAAAATGCATAACTCATTTAAGAACCACCTTTAAGCAATTTGCAATCATACGCAGTAACCATTACGAATTATTTTGTGTAGCCCTGTATATGAATTACAATATTTATACACATGATATACTATGCATAAATATAGTGAAACATAAAAGCACATAACATAATTAAAAATGCATTTCCAGCAATCATCGCTACTGTACAGTACGTCGGATACAATATAGTATCTGAAATCTTTTGTGTGTCCCTGTAAATGCTATGCACTTCGTATTATACATGAAATAAGTTATAGTAAACCTCAGCGACGTATATCAATTTCATTATAGGGGCCATCCACAAATGATGTCACGCTTGGAGGGGGGGAGGGGTTCATGAAATTGTGGCAGCTTGTGACAAAGGGGCGGGAGGGGATAAGAAGAAATGTGACATCACACATTTTGGTTAAAATAAAAGCATTAAAAATCAGCAGATTAAGTTTTTAAGTTATTTTAAAATTAAAGTATTTTGTATTCGTAAAGTAAGGATAAGATTTAAAGCCAAATATAGTAAAGCGAGGAGAGTCTGCGCACCTTTCAAAAGAATAATAATAAAAAATCTAAATATTAATATTTTGCTAAACTATGCATGAATAATTTTGACTTCATTTGTTTTTTATGCATTTCCATTGTTATTCCGTTGTTATACTGTAAATTAATAGAACAGCAGTAATAAAACCAAGAAAACTATTTTGCGCAATCTCTCCTTACAGGGTAGGAGAGAACGCGCACATGGGTAGGAGAGATTGCGCACATAGGTAGAAGAGATTGTTATTAATAATAACTACAATTAAATTGTTAACAATAATAATTACACTTAATTGACATTTTGTGAGTAAATATTTTTGTATTAGGAGGGAATATTTCAACCAAATGTTTAAATAATAAATAAAAGAAATAATTTTAACAACAGTTAAGATTTTTAATTGAAAAAGATTAAAATATCAGAAAAAGCAAACCTTACTAAGATTTCAAAAAAACATTCACCTAGTAGATAACATGTTTAACTTGAAAATTACTTAATTTCGATTTCCACAGTTTCATTGTATTTTGTTTGCTAACCGAAGTTGTCGTCGTCCACAATCGATGCACTTATTATTGTAAAACGTGCATCTTTCGTGCAATCACCTGCAACAAGCAATACATTGAATCCAGCACTCATCCTCATTGACATTCGTTTTTTCCCCCCCTTGAGTTTTTTTATCCCACTTTTTGTAAAAGCACCTTATCTTCAGCTTTTTTTTTTTTTTTTTTTTTTTTTTTTTGTAGCGGCATCCTTCTTAAATCTTTTTTCATATATATTTTGTGGATCAGTAACATTAGTTGCACTCTGTTTCCTTTTGATTTCGATGGCATTACACTACTTGGAATGGGTGAAAGCTTTTCCAAAACATTGTATTAGAAAATTTATTTTAGTTAACAAAATTAATTTATTAGCAAATTAATTGCTCATAAATTAAATATATATATATATATATATATATATATTTATTTATTTATTTAAATTATTAACAAATATATTATTAATTTATTCACAAAAATAATTACATAAAATTTATTTAATAACAACTGTATTATTAATTTATTAATAAAATTTTTATCTGCAAAAGTTTTTTTTTTTTTTTTTTTTTTGCAAATTAATTTATTGCCAAATTTAGTTTTGATAATTATGTGTTTTTCCGAAATTATTTCAAAATTGATTCATTTATATGTTTTACGCGTAATTTGCAATTCATACAAATTTATCAATAAGCTGTGTTATCTCTCTTAGCACTTAAACTTATGGGGAAATGCGTCATCTCTCCTAAGTAGCAGAAGCGCAAACTCTCCTATTTTGGTAGGAGAGATTGCGCGGTCTTTTATTTAAATACGGCCACTTCTAAAACGAATTTCTGGTGTTCGCATTCTTAGTCCAGGTTAGTAATTTATAAGAAATTGTTTAAGTTCAAAATATTTTGTATTATTGACGCTCTATAAAAATTCTGACGAACAGTTATGAAAATTCAAGCACTTACTTTGGAAAAAATACCAAAATAGCACTGCTTTATCCAAGACGCTTGGAACAATAAATATGCACATTCATGTAGACACTGCACTAATGCTGCTGTACAACTACCCGGAGTCGCTGGGCGCGCACTCTACTCCTTCCCGTCGAATCTCTTTGTGCGCAATCTCTCCCACCGCGCGAACTCTCCTCGCTTTACTATATATTAAATTCCGTTTCAAATTCCAAAATACTACTGTTTTCAATTGCTCTTTCATATTAATATTTTATTTCTAGTGTAAATTAATTATCTTTTTTGTCGTAAACCTTAATCTTATTTCATATAAAATAAATACACGGATCATTTTTATAGTTGTACTCACAAATGTCATTAAAACACATAGTTAAAGTTAAAAAATAAAAAATAAAATATGATCTATAATACAGTGCTTTGTTTCTGAAATGCAAGTATATGTTTCTGTAATATAGCTTGACATGTGACAAGAGGGGGTGGGGGGGGGGGGAGGTAAGGTGAAGTGTGACACTTTGTGACAAAAGGGGGGAGGGGGTTCAAAAATATTGAAAAAAAGCGTGACATCATTTATGGATCACCCCATACATGAAATAATTTAACATAATTAAAATACGCCGCAAACAATTCCCTCCATCCCTATATCGTTCTGTAACGAAATTATTTTGTGTGGCCCTGTAAATGAATAATAACTATTCTTTGTACCGCATATCCTACAGAATGCATATTTTAGTACACTTGATAAATGCATATGAATTTTATTATGTATGAAAGCATGTAACATCATTAAAAACCATTTTAAACGATTTTTCTCCATAGGCCGTAATGTAACGGAAAACTTTTGACTGTCCCTGTAAATGAACTAAACATGCTAGAAACTTTATTTGAAATATAGGGATCGTGCTATGGTTCAGGTCACTAACATCCAAAAATTTCAGAACGATCCGAGTATATTTACGAGAGTTAGAGCGCGGACAGACGGACAGACAAACCGAAGTCATAAACACTTTTCAACTTTTTTGGAAAGTGTTAAAAAAGCATGCTTGAAAATTATTTTAAAAATCATAAAAATCAGTAAATTTATTTACAATTTTTCTAAAAATTGCATTTGAAAGAACACCGCCACCTTCTCTTTTCCCTTCGACGGTGCAAAAATTGAAATTGTGCGATGTTCAGAAGTTAAACGGTTGTAGTAAAATTATTTTTATTGGTTAGATTTTTTCACTGTCAATATGACGCCAGCGTTACTGGCGAATATGTTTTTTTCTTAACAATAATGAGACAACGGGGGTTTAGTAGGGGGGGGGGGATCTGAGCTTCCCTGATATAATAAAACGTTTTTATAGAAAATGAACAGTCATCGGATAATTTTTCAACAAAATCGGATATTTTTCTGACTGGGGATGTTAATAGCAGGAATTGGGTTTTCCAAATTGTTTATTTAGACACAATCTTTCATATTAATAAACTGTAAAACTTTGTTACAGTATTCTGAAAATGTGTTTCATAATCTATTCTGGACGCATGATTTTTCGTTCTTGTTATCATCTGAAAAAAATATTCTACTCTTTTTATTTTAAGAGGCTACTTCAGTCAAACGAAAAGACCCGTTTGCCAATGTTAATCCTAAGGAAGAAATTTATAAAGATATCTCGGTCGCATTTCAATATTTTTAGATGATTTCTTTTGCATTGAACAGTTGAGATCGATCTGTGCAAAGGCCGCTGTTTATTTTTTCGATTTTGTTTACAGGTATTTCTTATGAGGATACTTTCATTTTCGGAACCGGTTTCGAAAGTAAAAGCATCCTCATAAGAAATATCTGCGATCAAAATCGAAAAAGTAAAAAACGGCCTGCATACAAATCGATCTCAATTATTTAATGCAAAAGAAACCATTTAAAAATATTGAAATGCGATCGAGATATCTTTATAAATTCCTTCCATAGGATTAGCATTAGCGAATGCGTCTTTTCATTTGACTGAAGTAGCCTCTTAAATCGAATAAACCCGAACATATTCAGCAAGAGTCATGACAAGATCTGCAAAGAAGAAAAAAAGCTTCAACCTAACTCGAACTCGGGTTTGGGTTGGAACGGGTTCGCGAAAAATAGGGGTACTCATCCCACTCTTGGACTTTCCTTCCAAGCACATAAGATTAGCATTGGGGAAGGGAATTTGATATCTGAATAAGAGGGTCCGGGACACAAAAACCTTCAAATTTCCTAAAAAATATTTTATTGCATGAAGAATTTCTCTGTTTTTTTCTGCTTAAAAGGACGCTTAAATCACGTTTCTATCTTAATTAGAACAAGAAATATTAATATTAATTCTTTCGTTTTGGTTTGTTTTCAAAATCTATCTTTTAAGCAATGTTTGACTTCTTTGAAATGACTTCTTGTGAAAATGCGTTTTTCTTCATGATGGGTTTTTTCACCATTTCACTTATTTAAATTGTTATAAGTCAAGAACCGTTAAATATAAATGGTTCAAACTTAGAACATGTCTTTTTCAATTGTTTTAATTTAATTTTGATTCACCAAATTAAAAAAAAATTACTTTGGAAAATATGATTTTTTTTTTTTTTAAGTTACATCTTTTTTAAAATTTTTACTTTAAATATTTTTAATTAAAAAAAAATAATATTTAAAAAAATGCTGAATCAAAATTAAAACTTATATATTTCTGTTTATTTAAATGAAAAAAAAATTCTATAAATAATATTTTGAGTTATAACGATTTTAAATTACCCCCTCTTTTTTTAAAATAAATTTTAAATTTTTTAAATAAAATTCTGAGAAGTTTTATCATGTGATTTTGTTTACAAATAATATGGTTAACCATCACAAAAAAGTTCAAAATTTTAACTCAATAAATAAAAATTATTTTAAAATGTATCCCGAACCCCCTTAATATAACAAACCCGTTTCATGCAGTAGTTCGATTTTTCCCCTGCAGACTCCAGAATCAGAAATTTTCCAAATTTTTCTCCTCTGTGCTTTCCGAAATGTGTTTAGTATCTAAAGCCAGATTATTTTCCTCGTTTTGGAATTTTTCTGGCATCCCTTTTCTCAAAGAAGAATTTAGGGGGCGGTCCGCAGTGGGAATTGGAATTTTCTCTTATGTTAACTCTTAACCCTCTCGCTGCGTAATTGTTTTACCAAAATAGCTTCAAAAATTGTGTATTTAAGAATTTTTATTCTTTTGTCACCGGTTTTTCAAAAGAAAAAATTTTGTTTAATTTCATCGGGAAAATGCTCCGATTAAACAAGGCAAAATATACAATAAAAAAAAAAAACTGGTGGTAATAATCAAAGAAGGTTAATTAGACGAAAAAATGCATCCCCGAGGAAATCTCGGGTTTCGCAGCGAGAAGGTTAATAGGCAGTGCGATATATTATATCGCACTTAAATGTAACCGCACCAGAACCTTTTAATTAAATTTTAGTTTTATACCTTTGGTGAAAAAAAGTTGTAAAATTGCATTTCCTTATTTACGCATAAAATTTTCCGAAAATTCCGGCCTGAATTCAACATTGCAGAAACACACACACACACACACACACACAAAAAAATGCAATTTAACAAATTACAACGACAATTTGGAAAATGATTTTTTCAAAGACTAAAATTTAAGACATAAAAAATAGCATGGAGTTGATCATACATTACGTACGCCATGAATTAAACATTAATAGTGTTATTACACGTAAAAATTGCAAGCGACGGAAATCGCTTGCGACTCGTACGTATTATCCACCTGAAACTTATGTATTATCCAAGTATTTCATTGGCTGTTCGGGAAAAGGCTTTTCCATCGTCAGATTTCCAAGAAATCTGACAACCCATTTTAAATGAAATTTCATTCTTAAACTTATAAACATCTCACAATATTACTTTTAACACCGTCGTATAGAGAAAAAAATGTACTTTTAAATGTAATTTGTTTGAAAGCTGTATCTCAATTTGTTTCTGAGTTATTAATTTTTTTGTAGTTTTTATTACTTTTTTGTCATAGTGGCAACAGATCTCTGTTGAAAGTAAAGGGAAATACATATTACTGTATAGACCAATCAGAAAACGAATAAAATGCGGATTAAACCAATAAAAACCTTCAGATATGCTTTTGATTTCCCATCCTGACGAGAACAATAACCATTTTTCCAAATGGTTAATAACTTGATCCTGGAAAGGGTATAGGCTCGGAAAGAAAAATTCCCACTTCCCCTAGACTTTCACAATGTTCCCAAGGAGTATAGGAGCCAGCCTCAGAGAAATACCTGTAATATGTATTATTTTTTATCTTGACAGAATTTTCTCTGTAATTTTTAGTATAAATAGATCTGTTAATATGATAATGTGACCATTAATTTTAGATTATTTAATTATCGGAAAACGATTTGTTTATTTAAAGGTGTAACTAAACTGCTTATTTTCTGACTCATTTTTAAATTCAATTTTCCTCTCAAACGCATCGAATTGGCAGGTTCTCTTATTCAGAAACTATATAATGTGCCGTACTGATCGATTTTTTTTTTTTCATAAAGGCAGAATACATTTAAAAAATGCTGTCAAGGTGAGAATTTTGAACCAAATTTCCCAAAGTGATTGGGCTAGAAACGAAAAAAAAAATTGTCGTACTAAGAAAATAATTGTTTATTAATTAATTGAACGAAAAATAAATTACACGGGTCGCTTTTAAATCTCTTCAAAAACCACTTCGGCAAGTTTCATATTTTTACTTTTTAAAATGAGTCTGAAAATGTGTCAGAAAATTCCGAGTTCTTGAGCATGGAAAAATATTTTTTTTAATGCTGCCTTAAGATATATCTTTTTTTTTTTCCTATTTAAAAAAATACTGAGAATCTAAAAGAAAAATTAGATAATGACACAAACTATATATTTTAAATCCAATAATCTCACCTACGCGCTCCAGCCACCATCGCAAATCTCCATCCTCTTCTTCATCCTTCTTCCGAAACCTCTTCAGCATCTCAAATCGGATTCCTCCTCCGCATCTCACAAATTTTCCCGCCGTTCCCTTTTTCCCGCGCGATTCGCATGAAGTCGCGTGCCACCGAAGGGGTGGAGGGAGACGTGGGAATCAAACTTTGTGCTCGCGCGTGTGTGAAAAACTCGGGTAACGCGTTCCCAGGCAGTCATGTTCTGCGGTGTATAAATAAAAGAGGGATGTATAAAATTTGCCTTGCAAATTCGGAGGCTGATAACCAGGTGAGTGGAGAAGGTATTGAAATAGATACACGGTGGATGACGGATGATATGGAGATGGTGTATCATGCCGAACGCAGACTCTTTTAAGTGTCTTTAAAAGCGTTTAAAGTAAAATAGTTGTAATTGTTCGTATGTTAATTTTTTTGCGGAGTTAGTGAAGTCAAGTGGTCATATACAGGTCATAGGAAGACACATGTAGGCCTTTTTGCATATTTTTAATTTGCAAATTCAGTTTCTAGTATTGTAGAAGTGGTTATGTGTAATCAAGGACTTATCGATTTCTATGAGGTCAGTGTCCGAAAAAGCAGGTTTTCTATTTAAAAAAAAACACGCAGATAAAATTGTCTAGATAACTGGATATTTGATCTTATATCAACGTTTTAAATAATGACTAATTTTTTGAATTACAAAATCCAGTTATCTATTTTTTTTGGAAAATAAAATCTAGGAAGTGTAATAAGATTAAATTATTTTTATGAGCTAGCTAACTTCCGTTTAAAAAAATGAATTTAGTTAATTTCTAAAAATAAAATAAATAAAAATTGATATTTCAATTAATTTTCTTTATTAGCTAATTAAAAAAAGTAAATCAATTAGTAGATAAATACAATATAAATTTACTTTGTAGATTCGGAGGCTGATAACCAAGTGAGTGGAAAATATATTAAAATAGAAACACGGTAGATGATGGATGATATGGAGATGGTATATCATGCCGAACGCAGTCTCTTTTAAGTGTCTTTAAAAGCATTTAAAGTAAAATAGTTATAAATTGTTCGTATATTAATTTTTTTGCGGAGTTAGTGAAGTCAAGTGGACATATAGGTCATAGGAAGACACATGTAGGCCTTTTTGCATATTTTTAATTTGAAAATTCAGTTTCTTGTATTGCAGAAGTGGTTATATGCAATCAAGGACTTATCGATTTATATGAGGTCAGTGTCCGAAAAAGCAGGTTTTGTATTAAAAATAACGCGCAGATAAAAGTGACTAGATAAATCTATATTTAATCTGATATTTCAGTTTGATCTGTATGTTATAATTAGGGATTGACCGAAGCAGCAATTTTGCCGAATACCGAATACCGAAGCTTCGGTCGAAGTGTATACCGAAGCTTCGGTATTCGGCAACCGAATACTTCAAAAGTTTTAATACGCATTTTTGCATATATTAGCTTTTTTAATGAGCTTTAATTGAAATTAAATTCTCAATAATTTAATTCAGTTAGTTTTATTCTAAAATCTAATTACACAAAAAAATTTAACTTCTTTCCACTCACAAATTCATTAACCCATAACTTCTTTTTTATTTTATCACTAGTCAATACCCCAAAATAACCTATGAAAATATTAAACTATACAGGGTATTATTAAGGAGAAGGATTGTCAGAAAAACAAAAGTTCATTCAAATAATAAGAAACGATGTTGTCATTAAGCTGATTTACTGATTGTATAGTTTAATTTAAAAATATTGAACAGGAATGTTCTCAAAATACAAAAGGTATTATATCAATTTGTACATTTAACTATTTTCTGTGAAATTATTGATAGAATATTTATATTTTGATTAATATTTTAACATTGTGGTGTTGAAGATAAGAAATTTGAGCGGTTTTGATATAATGGTTTTAAAAGCTATAGGATAGGCATAGGCGTATACTTATTTGATGTGTGTATTTTCTTTAATATACACCTTAGATATACAGATATGAACTCTGATATACTTATTTGATGTGTATATTAAAGAAAAGTGTATTTTCTTTAATATACACCTTAGATATACAGATATGAACTCTGATATACTTATTTGATGTGTATATTAAAGAAAATACACATTAAATAAATTTAAATAAAAAAAAACTAATGTAGAAGTTTAATTGTCTGAGCGAAGCGAAGGCTAATACTCAGCGAAATATTACTGTCCGGTCACATTACAGCTACGATGAATATTAACGCCATGTCCTACTAAAAAAAAAGCCTTTCGTCAAGCATAACTCAAAAAATATTTGTCGGATTTCGTTTCTGATTGCACCAGAAGGTACCTATGAGGTCCACCTACTAAATGCACCTACTATGAAAAATAAATTCCAAACCGTTTAAAAATTATATTAAAAAACTGATAAAAAAGCACAATTTATCTGCATACGTCACAGAAATTTGGTGTGCGTCACTTTCACCGGTGGATGTTTTCGTAAACAACTGGTTTGAACACATGGAGTAAATAAAAAAAAATACGCACGCAGTAATATTGAATAGATCAGTTTGAACCACGTGATCACAAACCTTGCAACAACCCGTGGCAACCAGTTTTGGTGTTCCAAACAAATAATAACACAGTACTCCGTACCACGGTGACCGTTTTTAGCCTGTTGTATAAAATCTGGCCTGTTGTATGACAGACAAATGTGGATGATTAAAACAAAAGACATGAGTGTTTATTGCTCCGGGAGGTTATCTTTCTCTGGATGTCTGTCTGTCTATCATACAACATGCAATTTTCTTGTAAAGGATGATATTATTATGCATTAAAACCTCCATAACGGATTCACCCGATTAGTGGACACCTCTATTTAGCGGGCATTTTTTCGATTACCAACCCTTAAATAACTGTACATTTTTTACTCTCAGTAGCGGACACCTCCAAATAGAGGACAAATTCTGCCCTCCCGAGGTATTCGCTATTTAGAAGTTTTACTGGTAAAACCTCCATAGCGGACACACCCGATTAGCGGATGCCTCTATTTAGCGGACATTTTTTCGATTACCAAAACTTAAATAACTGTACATGTTTTATTCTCAGTAGCGGTCATCTCTAAATAGAGGACAAATTCTGCATTCTCGAGGTGTCCGCTATTCAGAGGTTTTACTGTATATAATATTGACAGTTTTTTTACAGGGCCGCACAAAAGAATAAGAAAATATGAAACGAATATAAACTAAATTCGGGATTGGTAGATCGCTGATGGTAATGTAATTTTAGGATGTTGTTACAGTCATCCGCAACATGTTTTTAGAGTTTCGTTCATCTAACAGAACCCTACCTGTCTCACTCCTTTGTCTGTTTGTCCGTCTGTCACAGAGCCCATTCTCAGAAACTATATGTGTCGGAGTCTTGAAAATTTGCATACTTATAGCTGAACACCACACATCAAACGGCAAATAATAAAATTCTGAAAAAGTCTAATATTTAACCCTCTTGGCTCTAACTTGTGTATTTTAAGCAATTTTTCTAACTCAGCCTCTAATTAAGTTGGAGACATGAAATTTTGCATACTTATAGCTGAACACCTCACATCAAACGACAAATAATAAAATTTTGAAAAAGGTCTAATATTTAACCCTCTGGGCTCTAACTTGTGTACTTAAAACAATTTTTCTAACTCAGCCCCTAATTAAGTTGGAGACATGAAAGTTTGCATACTTATAGCTGAACACTTGCGATAACACGATAAATCATAAAATTTTGAAAAAGTCATATTTAACCCCCCGGTCTCTAACTTCTGTATTTTAAACAATTTTTCTAACTCAGCCCCTAATTTAGTTGGAGACATGAAATTTTGCATACTTATAGCTGAATACCTCACATCAAACGACAAATAATAAAATTTTGAAAAAGGTCTAATATTCAACCCTCTGGTCCACAACTTATGTATTTTAAGCAATTTTTCTAACTCAACCCCTAACTAAGTTGGAGACTTGAAAGTTTGCATACTTATAGCTGAACACTTGCGATAACACGATAATTCATAAAATTTTGAAAAAGTCATATTTAACCCTCCAGTCTCTAACTTCTGTATTTTTAGCAATTTTTTAAACTCAGCCCCTAATTAAGTTGGAGACATGAAATTTTGCATACTTATAGCTGAGCACCTCACATCAAACGACAAATAATAAAATTTTGAAAAAGGTCTAATATTTAACCCTTTGGTCTCTAACTTATGTATTTTAAGCAATTTTTCTAACTCAACCCCTAAGCAAGTTGGAGACTTGAAAGTTTGCATACTTATAGCTGAACACTTGCGATAACACGATAAATCATAAAATTTTGAAAAAGTCTAATATTTAACACTCTGGGGTCTAACTTGTGTATTTTAAGCAATTTTTCTAACTCAGCCCCTAATTAAGTTGGATACATGAAATTTTGCATACTTATAGTGGAACACCTCACATCAAACGACAAATAATAAAATTTTGAAAAAGGTCTAATATTTAACCCTCTGGGCTCTAACTTGTGTATTTTAAGCAATTTTTCTAACTCAGCCCCTAATCAAGTTGGAGACACGAAAGTTTGCATACTTATAGCTGAACACTTGCGATAACAAGATAAATCATAAAATTTTGAAAAAGTCATATTTAACCCTCTGGGCTCTAACTTATGTATTTTAAACAATTTTTCTAACTCAGGCCCTAATTAAGTTGGAGACATGGAATTTTGCATACTTATAGCTGAACACCTCACATCAAACGACAAATAATAAAATTTTGAAAAAGGTCTAATATTTAACCCTCTGGTCTCTAACTTATGTATTTTAAGCAATTTTTCTAACTCAACCCCTAAGTAAGTTGGAGACTTGAAAGTTTGCATACTTATAGCTGAACACTTGCGATAACACGATAAATCATAAAATTTTGAAAAAGTCATATTTAATCCTCCAGTCTCTAACTTCTGTATTTTTAACAATTTTTTTAACTCAGCCCCTAATTAAGTTGGAGACATGAAATTTTGCATACTTATAGCTGAACACCTCACATCAAACGACAAAGAATAAAATTTTGAAAAAGTCTAATATTTAACCCTCTGGGGTCTAACTTGTGTATTTTAAGCAATTTTTCTAACTCAGCCCCTAATTAAGTTGGAGACATGGAAGTTTGCATACTTATAGCTGAACACTTGCTATAACAAGATAAATCATAAAGTTTTGAAAAAGTCATATTTAACCCCCCGGTCTCTAACTTCTGTATTTTAAGCAATTTTTCTAACTCAGCCCCTAATTAAGTTGGAGACATGACATTTTGCATACTTATAGCTGAAATCCTCACATCAAACGACAAATAATAAAATTTTGAAAAAGTCTAATATTTAACCCTCTGGGCTCTAACTTATGTATTTTAAACAATTTTTCTAACTCAGGCCCTAATTAAGTTGGAGACATGGAATTTTGCATACTTATAGCTGAACACCTCATATCAAACGGCAAATAATAAAATTTTGAAAAAGGCTATTATTTAACCCTCTGGACTCTAACTTGTGTATTTTAAGCAATTTTTCTAACTCAGCCCCTAATTAAGTTGGAGACATGAAATTTTGCATACTTATAGCTAAACACCTCACATCAAACGACAAATAATAAAATTTTGAAAAAATCTAATATTTAACCTCTAATATTTTGTCTCGCGCAATTTTTAAATTTAAACTGTTTTGCCATACCATTTTTTGTTCATTTTGCATAATAAGTGTAATGTGACGTAATTTCTTCTATTTCAGACTTCTAACGCATGTTAATGAATTTATTTTACAATATCCTTTCTCTTTTAAAATTCACATGTAAATATAGTTTTTATGGCGTAATTTCCAATAAGTGCCTGCTTTTTATACCTAATTATTTAATTCTAATTTGAAGGTTTTTTCCTGTTTATAATAGTAACGTGTAAATATTTTTTTTATTTCAAGCAAACATTATTGTTTGCGCTGTTTATGCAGTTGGCAACAGTTTAAATTAATACCGTTTTCTAAAATATGTAAAAAGTATCTGTCAAAATGCTGAATATTTGAATTTAAAATAGAAATAAAACCTCAAAAAAAAAAAAAAATGAGTCAAATAAAAAAAAAAATAATGGAATCTGCACACCGGGATCTTCTATTGAATAAAAGGATCTAAAAATGATTAAATTCCCATGTATAGCTTTTGCTCCTATAAAACTTTTTTAATGGAACGATTTTGTCCAACTTTAGCATTAAATATCTCTTAAAATAATTCTTCGATTTGAAAACTGTATGCATTAGCGTGTTGATCAAACATTTCGCTATAATACCACCGATTTTCATATTTTTGTGTGCAATAGTTTTCTTAATATTAACGAAGAAAGACCTCCGTTCACAAAAAATTCAAAACCGGCGGCGGTGATAGCGTTAGTTACTTTTTTTAGAATAGAGAGATATGTAAAAATGAAAACTTTTATATCTGTCTGTTTGTAATTCTATAAAAATCCACAATTTGGAAGCCAAAATTGTGAAAAGATACGTACATGTGTATTAAAACATGACCGAGGCATCCAAAGTAATCCGGAATCGAAATAATTTATAGTTAATTTTTAATTAATAAAAAACCACCAATTTAACAGCAATTTCTTATCAAATTTAAACATTTTTCGTCATAGCAGTTGGCAACAATTAAAAAACAGAATAAAATTATTACTACAACAATTAATTTTCTGCTGCAAGATTTCCACGTGAAAAATGAAAATGAAATAAATAGTTTGCCGAATTTAAAAAAAGGTGAATATTACGTCATAACTTTTCTATTGCAAGATATTCACGTGAAAAATGAAAATGAAATAAATAGTTTGACGAATTTAAATGAAAGTGAATATAACTTCATAACTTTTCTATTTCAAGGTTTCCACGTGAAAGAGGAAAATATTACGTTATATTGGAAATATAATGGACGTGGTGGATATAGTATAACGTCATATGAGTGTGAAAAATGTATTGAAGCATGATAAAAACCCGATTAGGGAAATATCGGCGTATTTTAACATTTTTGCTCCAATTATATATTGAAATAAGTTCATTTATAACTGTATTCTTTTGCGTCTGTTATATACATTTATACATTTTTATATAGCGTTTTCATATGATTCATTGATACAACATTTCGACTGCTTTTTTTAATGTTTGTTTTGTGTTAAATATGTTAAATTTTGAAATTGATTTTTCAGAACAAACATCCTTCAAATTCTGGGCAACGCCGGCACTTTAGTTCGTAACACATAAATGGCTTTTGTATCCGTACATCTAATGCTAATATTATAAAGCGTAATAATATTATAAAGTATGTAATATTATTAATGCTTGTACGTTTGTGAGGTACAAGCATTAATGAACGCTCTCTAAAAGGTTCAATTTGACGGATAAACGTAAAAATTTCTAGAAAGGTTCTAAACTATGATTTATTTGGAATACTCAAATTTTTGGGATACTTTTGGGGTTGGAAACTAGAACTTTGGCATGGTAGTAATTAATAAGATGTAAATGCTCATTGTAGAAAGAATTCTAAAAAATAGAAAGACTAAACAAAGCGGAGAAAGATCTAAAGATGAAACTGAAACTACATAGCCAACTTAAAAAAATGTTGGTGGCCATCTCTGCTCCGAAAAAAAAGACTATTTTATGACAGTGCAAGAACCTACATCGCTCCAGGAGCAAAAAAGTTCTAAAATTGTGATTTCTGCGATATTGATTGGGTTAGAAACTTTAAAATTTGTGCGGTAGTTACTTTTAAGATGTAAATACTCGTAATGAACGCTCTCTAAAAGGTTCAATTTGACGGATAAACGTAAAAATTTCTAGAAAGGTTCTAAACTATGATTTATTTGGAATACTGAAATTTTTGGATACTGTTGGAGAAACTAGAACTTTGGCATGGTAGTAATTAATAAGATGTAAATGCTCGTTGTAGGACGAATTCTAAAAAATAGAAAGACTAAACAAAGCGAAAAAAGATCTAAAGATGATCTAAGTAACGAAGTACATGGAATTGTTAGGAATATAAACATGAAAATTGACATGGCTGTATTTATCATGACGTAAATTTTCGCAATAAAACAATTTCTAAAAATTTCGCTTTTTTATTTCTGTTTATTTTTTATTTCTGTGTTACTGCTGAGCCCCAAATCTTGAAATTTTGCTTCGGGTTAGTTTTAAAATATATAATTGTCTCTATGAATGGTTTCTAAAAAAATTAAAATTTAAAAAGATGAAATGAACGGAAAGCGATCTCAATTACCCTTAATTTGGGATTATTAGGTACAGCAACTTTAAATATTTCCTAATGCTGCATTTCCTCCGCAAAACATGCAATTTAAATGCAACAAAACTGATAGATACCCACCTAGCATTAAATAAATTGTGTAAATATTGAATAAAGACCTGTATGAAACAGTGAGTAGGTTGCCCGAAAGTACTTGTTAAAGTGTTCCTTCTCTAGGCTTTTCTCTCTCTCGCCAAGGCCACTAACAGAGGGAAGTGCCGTTTTAAATGTGATATGAATTTTTTATCCGATTCATTTTTCTAGCCATTTTATAATAAGGTCATATTCTCAATTATCATTAGTAGATTTTTTATATATTAACTTATTCTGGTGAAATTTTATAATCGGGTTCATATTGGCGTATGTTAGCTTGCATGATTTGCTGAATAAATATGTATGGATTTGTAAATTACTTCAAATGACACTTTGACAGCTCAAAAGTTATGCAGACGATATATTCAGGTCTTGTGTCATACTTTATGTTGTAATTGCCGATTTCTTTTATTTAATACGTGCTAAATACAGCTCAACTTGTGCAGAATATGTCTGAAATCAAAACAATACAGCGTATGTAGTGCCCAGCATACACTCATCATTTAAATCCGATCGAGCATATCTAAAACACACTCTAACGAAGCATTGCATGCCACTGTTGATGTATTCTGTACTTTGATACTATATCAGATTTTGAGGAGAGAATTCCTTAAATGTTATCGACAACCTCATTGCATCCGTGAAAAACCGATATTGTACAATATTACAATATTAACTATTCCGGGGGAGCACACACCATATAAAGTATAGTCCATTCAGGGATGAGTTTTCCGCGTTTTTGCACACCAGTATTTTGTTAGAGAAAATGATATTTCATTTAATCGGAACACTCTTGCGATTTAACAAAACAACGTTTTCTCTAAGAATATACCGGTATGCAAAAACGCGGAAATCTCATTGCTAAGTCAATTCTTTTTAAACATCATGTATTTGTCATTTAAAGTTACTGAAATTGGTGCGGAGCGTCTGATTATGCTCTTGACATAATTTTATACAGTTAAAATTCCGATATAAGTAATTTAGTGTTTCATTTTCTATTTTACATTTAATATATTGCGTACTTTCAATTTTATATCCATGCATGGCTATCTTGAATGGTTTGATTTCCCATTTTTTTAAACAGTGTATACGAATTTATATATAAGATTTTGTAATTTTACGATTCGTTTATTTTCATCATATCAATTTATTGCAGTATATGGACAATTAAAGATTACATCTCATTTTCTTTGCTGCCACATGTTATTATTAAATATATGTTCTCAGCAATATCGCTCAGACTAATCCCTCTGAGGGAAGTCCTAGTAAAATTAAATGATAAGGGAAAGATGCGCATCTTTTTTACTTTTTTTGTTGTAGCCAGTTGTTTTGATTTCGCACCTATGTAGACTATTTTAGGAAGGAAAAAGTTTTTTTTAAATAAAAAATGGCCTTTGACTTGTTTTTTGCAGTGCAGATGAACTCTGAACTCATGCAAATAATATTGAAACTCATTGTTTAGCTTATTCTACTGCTAAGTAAAAGAGAATTCTTCTACTTCTAAGAAAATACTTATCTGCAATTATTCGGCCGAATACTTAAAAGTATTCGGCCGAAGCCGAATATTCGGTTTACATGCCGAACCACCGAATACCGAATCAACTATTCGGTATTCGGTCAATCCCTAGTTATAATAATAGTAATAATAAAAACAGAGCTATTTTTTAACAAATAAAGCAATGAAGTAAGTAATAACCTTAAATTAGTATTATCATTTTTTACAGCAAATTTCAAAAATAAGAAAATTCCCTCCTGTTAGCTAAAAATAAAATAAATAAATAAATAATGAACAATTACATTTAATTTCAATTACATTTTGTTTATTAGTTAACTTTTAAAAATTAAAAAGTAATCCATTTAGTAATTTTGTATATAAATAAAGTATGAGTCTGCCTTTCAAATTTCAGGCTGATACCAGGTGAGTGGAGAAAAGACGCGAACACGTTGGATGATATAGACATAGTGTATCATGCGGAACGCAGACTCTTTTAACCCTTTATGTGCTGAGTTATGAATTCATGAAAATTTTATCTTCTAAAGCATTTTTCGTGAACTGTTTAAACTACATTAGAAGATTTACATAATCATTTAATAAATTTTAGAAGAATTTAGAAAGATTAATTAAATTTGAATTTATAGGTATTTTGCGCAATATTTAAAACCCCACTCAAATCTTTTATTTTAAATATTTTTTCAGTACTTTGTAGAATTAGGAAATGTACAAATATATTGTTCTTACAAAAGAAATATTGAAATATTTCCTAATGGAAAAATACCCCCCCCCCCTCCCCAAACGCCAAGAAAGCTGAAAGAGATTGATGCAAGAGCAAAAGAAATCATCCTTTTAAAAACATTTTTGTTTTCTGTAACCCATAATGCTTTTGGAAAAAGGTAAAGTAATGTATCTATAACTTATTCTAAACTGTATTACAACTAATCCGTGTACTAAATGAATTTTATAACAAGTTATTTTAATGGTACTTATAAGTACCGTCAGTAGGTAAAGGGTTAAGTGTCTTTAAAAGCATTTAAAGTAAAATAGTTGTAATTTTCGTATGTTAATTTTTTGCGAGTTAGTGAAGTCAAGTGGTCATATACAGCTCATAGGAATACACATGTAGGCCTTTTTGCATATTTTTGATTTGAAAATTCAGTTTCTAGTATTGCAGAAGTGTTTATGTGCAATCAAGGGCTTATCGATTTGTATGAGGTCCAGTGTCCGAAAAAACAGGTTTTTATTAAAAAGAACATGCAGCTAAAACTGATTAGATAAGTAGAAATTTGATCTCACATTACCATATTAAATAATGACGAATTTTTACAATTACAAAATCCAGTTCGCTATTTTTTGGTTGGTTGTGTTTATGACGGCTAATTATCAACACGAGGTATGTAGGCCCGAAACGCTATTTTTTGGAAAATAAAACATATCAATATGTAATAACATTAACTTATCTTTGTGAGCTCGCTAACTTCTGTTTAAAATATCAAATTAATTAATTTCTAAAAATAAAATAAATAAATAAATAATGAAATTTCAATTAATTTTCTTTATTAACCAATTAAAAAAATAAATCAATTATTAAATATGGCGTATCATGATGAGCGCAGATACTTTAAAGTCTTTAAATGTCTTTAAAGAGAAATTGTTGTAATTATTCATGCATTAATTTTTGCCGAGTTTGTAAAAACCAATTGGTCATATCCAGGATACAGATCATATGAAGACACGTGTAGGCCCTTTTTGCATTTTTTAAATTTTTAAATGCCGTTTCTAGTGTTGTACAAGTGGTTATGTATAACCAAGCCCTTGTCGGTTCCTAAAAAGTCAGCGTACGAAAAAGAACTCACCCACAACTAAAAGCGACTAGAAATGTAAATATGTAGCAAATTAACACCTTTTAATAATAGACTACAGTAGAGTCCCGATTATCCGAGTCCTGCTTAACCCAGTTTCCGCTTTAACCGAGTTATTTTCTTCTGATGGACTGATGGCTTCTATTATCATGAAATAGCCATTATAAATTAAGTGTTAAGTGAAGATGAAAGAGCAATCGTAAAAAGTTAGAACTCTGATTTTTTCCCCATTCTGACCAGAAAATCAGAGTTCTAACTTTTTACGGCTGCTCTTTCTTCTTCACCCAACACTTCATTTATAACGGCTGTTTCAATCGAAAAAAAACAAAACAAAAAAAAAAACTGTTTAATACTTTGATCAGAAAGAAGAGGCTACAACTGTAATTTTCATGACACTAATAGAATCACATAGCTTTAGCCAATTTGTACGGTTTTGTTACCTCTAAAATTTAATAAAAATTTTTGCTATATTTAATCATTGACAATTGTTAGATTTCGGCGATGGAATTAGGCAAAGTTTACTGGTGAGTTTTAGTGGTAAGAAAAAATCTTAGAAATTGGTAGCTATGCAGTAGCGTAATACTGCAGAAAAAAAAAAATCAGCAAAATTGACATTCAACAAACAAAAAATTGTCAAGGGCTTTTTCAAATGAACAATTTCATTCCCCGTTTTTCTTAAAAGTAACGGAAATATACATGAAAGAAATGTTACTTGTACCATAAAAATTAATGAGTTAAGAGAAAAGTTATATTTCATCTCCTTAGTTGGTGACGATTTATGTAAATCCGGTTTATCCGAGATTTTTTCTTACCTGAGGTGAGCTTGGCCCATATTAACTCGGATAATCGGGACTCTACTGTAATTTCAAATGCTAAAAGAATTAAAACTTTAAAATCAGTAAAAATACGTTTATTTCGACTGTTGACATGTTTCGACTCACCCCGAGTCATTTTCAAAAGAAATATATATATATTTTTTTGAAAATGACTCGGGATGAGTCGAAACATGTTAACAGTAGAAATAAACGTATTTTTACTGGTTTTAAAGTTTTAATTACACCTTTTAGCATTTGAAATTAGTGACTAGAAATGTTTTTACCCTTTTTTACCTTTCCATTTTTAATTAACTTTTTAATTTCTAATATACATTTTTGAAAACTTATTTCTAAAAACAAAATAAATAAATAACTAATAATAACAAATTAAATTTTATTAACTTTTCTAAAAAAAAAAAAAAAAAAAAAAAAAAAAAAAACTTGGTGTTTGATTTTTAAATTAATAAATGATAATATTTAATTGAAATTTTTTTATTAGCTAATTTCAAAAACTTAAGGGCAATCTAATTTTCCTACTTCAAAAAATAAATTAAAAATGTTGCGATGAAAATCCGGAGACTAATAACTAGGTGAGTGAAGAAAGTATTGAAATAGATACACGGCGCATCATGGATGAGATGGAGATGATATTAGGGTAACTCTGAAATTCTTCAGACAGAAGCTAGACGATATGAACCATAATAATAATAATAATAATAATAATAATAATAATAATAATACAGGGGTGGGGAATTTCTACAAAATCTTACCAGCCAATAAATTATTTCGCCAGCCCGTAAAATGCAACGTACAATCGAAAATTTTTATGACAAAGTTTACGCAACTCAAAAATAGTTGGTTACTATTACTATAATGCATTTTCATATTTTTTCCCTGTAAAATTAAAGGTGGAGTTAGGTTGATTTTTGACGGCCAGTTATCTACTCGAGGGATATAGGCCCGGGGGGGGGGGAGGAGTCAGGAGTCTTTCTAAGGGAACCTAACCCGTATTTACGCATGGAAATCCATGGTTCGAAGAAAACCACGAAAACTCAGAACGATTGGGCCGACGGTCGCGATTGGGTTCGAACCCAGCACCTCCCGTCTACCAGCTTCGAGAGCAGAGCCTCTCGGCCACTGGTGGGGCCCCTGAAAATTAAGAAATATGAACAACAGATGAAAGTTTAATGTAAAATAGAACCTAGTACCACGTTTACATCGCGGTAATTAGGAAATTTT
Source organism: Maratus speciosus (assembly GCA_963932465.1). Taxonomy (NCBI): domain Eukaryota; kingdom Metazoa; phylum Arthropoda; class Arachnida; order Araneae; family Salticidae; genus Maratus; species Maratus speciosus. The sequence goes on along the minus strand of OZ010797.1, from coordinate 352,917,618 downwards.
AAAAATATAGCTAACTACTACTTAAAAAAGAAAAAAAAAAAAAAAAAAAAAAAAAAAAAAAAAAAAAAAAAAAGTTTACGCATATCTCTATAGTTTGCAGTTTTCAAAGACTACCTAAAAATTCGCTCGCCAGTTTCGCTCGCCAGTGGCGAGTAAAATAATGCATTTTCTCACCCCTGAAATACTGTTAACCCATATTGGACCACACCGATTAAATATTTCTGAAATTTTTTAAAACTTAGATTATATCATTAATGTGGTGTAATTAAGTAGATACTAGCAAAATTTTGAAAAAAAGGTTTTAATTTTTTAAGTAACTAGCTGTCCTATAAACAGGACATATTAGTAGGACACATAGTAAGGACATATAAAATGCATACATAAATTAATTTTATGAGCAAATATTTTATTTTACTTTAAAAATAGTGTTTATGTTGTACAAAAGTACTCTATGATTTCTCCAATAAAAAGATAATAATAACGGTAAAATTCTAGATTATAAGATCACAATTTTTAAAGGATTTTTTAAATAGATTTTTTTCAATTAAATTTTAATTGGTTACTTGTTTTTTTTGTTTATATGTTATACTTTTATGTATTTTAAAGACGTCATAACAAAATGCATCCAGAAAATCCTTAACAATTTTATTTAAAAAATGTTTTATTAGCTGTATTATTTATAGGACAGCGGTCCAATATGTGTTAATGATAATGATAATAGTGGTCGGATTTTTAAATTTGAACGTTTTTAAGGTCGCCGGTGATAATTTGCGGCAACAATTGCAATTTATCAAGCCTAAAATAAATTTTTAAAGAAGTGATAAATAAGCGGGCAAGATAGTATTTTCGAGCTTTGGTTTTATATGATTTTAAAGTGGGACTAAATCAAGAAGACTGCCTTCAGCGTTTACAATTAGCATAAGGAAATGAAGCTGCATCTCGTACCATTGCATTCAAGTGGTTTACAGAATTTAGAAGAGGTCGATATTCTATCCTGGATGAAGAACACACTGGGAGAGCCTTATTCAGCTGTAGTCCTAGAAAATGTTATCGGCCGTACGAAAAATGTCAATCGATGATAATCGCTGTAGCTGTACCTACCAAATAATACAGAAGGAAATTAACATTGGATACGCAGCTATAGTACATAATACTATTCATGAAGACCTGCATATGAAAATATTAGTTTGTTGTTGGGTCCCCATAATCTAACAGAACTCCAAAAAGCGGAACATATCAGAGTTAGTGCAGAAACCCTAAAATTACTTAATGATGATAGGCATCGAATTATTTCTAGAATTATAACTGGTGATTAGATGCACTTTCGGCTTTTCTTAATCTAAATAAATAAATAAATAAATAAAATAAAATAAACAAATAAAATAAAAAATAAATAAAAATAAAATAAATAAATAAATAAATAAATAAAATAAAATAAACAAATAAAATAAAAATAAATAAAAATAAAATAAATAAATAAATAATAATAATAATAAGGTAACGTGGCCGTCGCTTTTTTTTTTTTTTTTTTTTTTTAAGATGAGGTTGATGAAGATGAAGCTATTTTAGCATAGTTTTCATGTAGTCCAAGAAAGAGATTGCTTTAGATATTTTATTTTTGGAAAATTCGCCTACAAAAGTGCATTGAAGTTGGAGGGAACTAACTGCACTGCACTGTAAAAAAAAAAAAAAAAAAAAAAAAAAAAAAACCCGTAATTCTACAGATGTAAAGTTACAGCAATCTGTATGCTTACAAAAATATTTTCTGTACACTGTAGAAAAAAAGATGTAAATCTACAAAACTAATTTTTGTAAAGCTACCGAAACCTGTAGCTTTACAAAAGAATCTACTAAAATTACAGTCATCTGACTAAAATTTTATCTGTAACCCGGGTTGCAGTTACACAAAAAGTTCTAAGCATCCCAGTTTCCTAAAGAGTAACCTTACAGATTTTTTGATTTACGGCGCAAAAGTGTATCTGTAACATGATTTTTTGTTGTAGCCGTTACATAAAAAGTTCTAGGAATCCCAGTTTCCTAGAAAAATTTTGGTAAGTTCGCAGATTTTTTTTTTTTTTTTTTTTTTTTTTTTTTACAGTGTACTTTGAACACTCTGAAGAATAGGTATATTTAACTTATACCATTTAGAAGTATAATATTCTTTTGCAGTATCTAAAAAAATTCAGTGTAACCCTCGCTTATTATGCTAAACGTGAAATATTTTAATTGCTTTTAAAAGAATTTAAAGTAAAATTCTTACAGTTGCTCGTAAATTAATTTCCCCACCCCTTTATCAGTGAATTTAGCAAAGTTAAATTAGCCTATATAGCTCATAAGTGACGCATTCTCACATAATTTTGACTTTTAAGTCCCTGAATAATAATTTTTATTTTAGTACATACTCTTGGGTTTTTTGTAATTTATTACATTGGAAAACATTCCATTGCATGTCTGTATAACAATATTAACGATATAAATGAGTTTTGGACGATGTTGGGGTTCCAAATATATCGCGAAATTCCTTACCATCTCACGTCCCTGATGCTGATTTTAGGTAGCTTTCATTACAAAAAGCTACCTATTGCAGCCGTTCGGAGGAAAGCGATTTCAAAAAATTTTGGTATATTTTCATCGATCATGACCCCCAGACCCCGAAACCACCCTCCGTTCAAAATTGATATATATATATATATATATATCTGACCTTTGTCACACTGTAACTCTCGTATTTATGAATCGATTTGGATGTAATTCGGTGTGTACATAGTACATACCAATGTCTCGACAGAGTTCGTTGGCCAGCTTCATCCGCCATTTTGTTTCAAAATGGCGACCATTTACAAAATTTTAAAAAATTAAAATTTAAAAAATGGTACCAAAAATTTGAAAATGGAAAAATATTTTTTCTTATGTATTTGACCTTTATACAAAGATTCCGGAGCAGTTTTTATTTCGTCTATATCTTAAAAAATGGCTGCGTTATAGCATTTTGAATTTCTAGCGTGGGTGACATTTTGAAACATCCTGAATTTTGTCACGCGATAAAAGGCGTATTTATAAACCGATTTGGATGTAACTTCGTTTATACATAGTACATACCAATGTCTCGACTGAGTTCGTTGGCCAGCTTCATCCGCCATCTTGTTTAAAAATGGCGGTCATTTAAATTTTTAAGAAAAGTTTAAATTTGAAATGTGGAACCAAAAATTTGAAAATTGAAAAAATATTTTTTTTTATGTATTTGACCTTGATAAAAAGATTCGGGAGCAGTTTTTGTTTCGTCTACATCTTAAAAAGTGGCTGAATTATAGCATTTTGAATTTCTAGCGTGGTTAACATTTTGAAACGTCCTGATTTTTGTCACGTGATAACAGGCATATTTATGAACCGATTTGGATGTACCTTGGTGTGTACATAGTACATACAAATATCTCGACCGAGTTCGTTGGCCAGCTTCATCCGCCATCTTGTTTCAAAATGGCGGCCATTTAATTTTTTTTTAAAAATTTAAAATTTAAAATGAGATACCAAAAAATTGGAAAATGAAAAAGATTTTTTTTGTATGCGTTTGTTTGACCTTAATACAAAGATTACGGAACAGTTTTTGTTTCGTCTATATCTAAAAAAATGGCTGAGTTATAGCATTTTGAATTTCAATTGTGGCTGACATTTTAAAACGACCTGATTTTTGTCATGCGATAACAGGCGTATTTATGAATCGATTTGGATGTAACTTGGTCTGTACATAGTACATACCAATGTCTCGACCGAGTTCGTTGGCCAGCTTCATTCGCCATCTTGTTTCAAAAGGGTTGCCATTAAAAAAATAAAATTTAAAATTTAAAATGAGGTATTAAAAAATTGGAAAAAGAAAAAGATTTTTTTTATGTGTTTGGCTTTGATACAAAGATTCCGGAGCAGTTTTTGTTTCTGAAAATTTGTTCTTTTGTTTATATCTTAAAAAATGGTTCAATTATAGCACTTTGAATTTCTAGCATGGCTAACATTTTGAAACGATCTTGTATTTGTCACGCGATAACACACGTATTCGCCTATTTCCATGTAAGAAGGCATGTGGATACTATACATCAATATCTCGACCAAGTTCGCTGGCCAGCTTCATCGCCATCTTGTTTCAAAATGGCGGCCATTAAATTAAAAATATATATATTTAAAGTGAGGTGCAAAAAAATTAGAAATTGAAAAAGGTTTCTTTCTTAAGCATTTGACCTTGATATAAGGATTCAGGAGCATTTTTTGTTTGTCTTTATCTTAAAAAATGGCTCAGATATAGCAGTTTCAATTTTTAATGTGGGTGACATTTTGAAAAATCTGATTTTTTGCCTGCGACAGCACTTGTATATATCAACCGATTCCGATGTGAGTGAGCATGTGCACAGAAATTGCTAAGGTCTCGACCAAGTTCATTGGTTAGCCTCATCCACCATGTTATCTTAAAATGGCAGGCACTTTAGGAAATCGCCGAATTTGGCAGCCAAATATAAGTTACTTTAAAGAAAAGCAGCTTGGATAAAGCTGACTAATTTCGCAAAATTCTCATTCATAATAATTTAGTATTGATAAAAATTAGTATTGAATCTCCTATATTCGGTTTCCACTAAATTGAGCTTCGCGTGTTTGAATAATATAAGTTGGCTTTTTTAAAATAAGGAATATGAAAGCTACCTCTTCCTCCCGGCACTGGCCGGAAGGACTTTTTAAGTTTGGAGCTGTTTGTATGAAATTGTTTCAATAAAAGTAATTTGATGTATTTTTCCCCCCTAAACTGGGACTATTGTTTTATATAAATATATAGCAAAAATTTAACCTGCACACATTTTTACGGTTGTTATTATTTTTTAAACTAGATATTTTTTAGATTCCTTACCGTTCCTCTTGCTAAAATTATACATAAAATCACTTCAGATGCAGCCACAGAATTTTTTCCAACTTTTTTTCTCATGCAGAAGTATGCTAGAGAAAGAATGTCTAAAATTCTTCGTCAGGAAATTTACTGCAGAATTTAAATCAGCATTTAAATATCGATTTCAAGCATCGTGGCTTTATTGGTATAGTCTTACCGTTCTCAAGGTTTCTTCCTGCACTTTTCGAGGTAAATTAATTTTATTTTTTTATTATTTAATCCAATGTAAACAACTGTTGCTAAAAATCAATGAGCATTGTGGCTATCACTTGGTCTTAACATGATTTGCCTAAAAATAGGTGGTAATTTTCCTTATCGTCTCATCCTTACCATCCCCTTTTAGGGAGTTCGTAATTGTACAAATACGTAGCACCTACAGTCGTCGTTCAGCCCGTCTCAGTCTAAAAACAATTAGGTTTAAATAAAATATTTCCAGTTTCGAAATTAAAAAGTTTCGAGGCTAAACGTTACAAGGTGTTTTCAAGGAACTAGGATATTTTTAATCGAAATTAAACGATAAATATTTATTTATGAAATACAATTAAGTACATTAATGAAAAATAAAATACTACAGGGTTTAATTTCTATATATTATTAAAATAAAACGAAAGGATATTCTAAAATTCATCTTCTGAATCCTCTGTAATATACTAAGTAGACCCTTCAGAAGGGGAGGTGTCGAAATATTTTACAGAAGTTTCTGTGCCTCTAGGGGCAAGGATATTAGTTTCTTCGATGGTAATTTACGTAAGCTTGAAATGAATGGATCTGATAACATTAAAAGCCGCAAAAAAATCTTCCATTGTTTACATCCTACTGCATTTTAGGGAGAAATCTTCTCCATAGCTTTTGATCAATTTATTGCACGGTTCTTGAGCGTCTCCCGACATTTGCCCAACAGGCAATAATGAGGAAGCTATTATTTCTGTGCCATGAATAAGTAGTTTGCGCATCGAAGCTGGCATATAGAACTAGGAATACAATTCGACGAATTCACAAGCTGTTTGTGAGCAATAATCCACGAAATTGGTCAAATGAATGTTAAGAAATTACTTGTAATATGACGTGGAATCGTTTGATCAAATCTTCGTCTACAATCCTTATGAAAGCAGAAATAGTTGCGTTTTCAAAGAATCGACGAGCTGTATTGTAATCATTTGTGCTTCCAAATCCGAGCTTTGATTTATCGACGAGAAGTCCTAATTGTAAACGAAATCTTTTTTGTAAATTTTGTTTTGCAATTTTAATTTTTTTCTTCTCGTCAGGAGTGCACACTTGCCATTCCTTTATACCCTTTTTGTATGCCAAATGCAAGCTACACTCAAAAGATCTTATACAGGCATGTGACGTGGACATCCCGAATTGTAAATGATTTTCATTCACTTTTAGTTTGAAAATGTCATCAATATTATTAAACTGGTTTGAAGTTGCCTGATATAGGTATCAATGTTGAGTTGACAAACTACTAGTAATGACAATAAAAATTTTACAATCAATCATCGTTAAAGCTAGTTTGTAATTAACGCTTACTTATTTTCTATCAACGATTGTTTCAAAAGGAATAAGTTTAGTTTACTCTCCCTATCTGCAATATAATCCATTCCACCGACAGTAGCTTCCGTATTTTCGTGCAAAAAATGGATTCTGATAAGCCTAAAAAATAGAGGAGATGAAGATCTCGAATTTTTCTAGATAAGGATTTCTGAATTATTCGCAACACTTAAGTGCTAGTGGCACTAGAGAGAAAAAGCCATTTGAACCTAATTTCTAACATCATGAACGCTAAATTTTTGTTTAAAAGTACTTTGACCAGATGTACTATCACATCCCCACTTGAAAATAAAATTCAGATTGCTAATGTTCTCGGAAGTCAGATTCTTAATAATTTCCGTTTGCATTAATAAAATACGTGCTGTAGTATGATCTAGCAAAGATTGCAATTGACAAGATAATTCTTCTAATTACGATAGAATACACAAAATTATTAGCTATAAAGATAAGAAAATGTATTTCTATTGTATCGATGATAGAGAATTCTTTTCATTTTTTTGTTACTAATCTTGCTTATCAAGTTCCTCTATGCTTATGATTATAATACTTATTTGTAATATAATACATAATAATCTATCACAAAACTGAATAATCTAAAAATTTCAAAAAGGTTTGCCAGCTAAATTACTGTGAAAAGTAGTAAATGTCATAGCTTTTGAAGCGACTAAAAAAGTGATCTTTTTACTTGTGGTTGCAAAAACCTGCACGAAATGCAGAATGGCAGTTTTTGGCAGCTATTTTTTCATGATTCATTAGATAATAGTTCAGGCTATTGTTTCCATTATATGTCGTTACGGAACACCGTGGAACTTATAAACTTTTTGATGTTTGAAAGCAAAAAAATAATATTAAAAATTTTTTTTTTATCAAAAATGATCATGAAATTATTAAATTTTATGTATTTAATATAGTTTTTGTAACGAGGGCAAAAAAATACACACAATCATCGTGGGAATTCATTTTAAAGAATTAAAATCGGATGATATGGAAAAATGTAGCACGTGTTTAGAAGAACCTTTGTTTTGCTCTTTTTGTTCGCCTTAGATGATATTCCTCCAAGCGTCACTTTTGAAATGATACAAGTTACTAAAGCAAAACGAAAACCTTTTTATAAATATAGATTCTGATCCTCCAAGCATTATTCTAGCCATCTGTACAGTCAAAATTTCCTAAATAGTAACTTTATTTTTTGACTTTTGGCCAGCTTTTTGGGATTTTGCCCCACTGTGGTACGGTAAGGAAAATTAAGCGCTCAAGTTTAACTTAAACCTCAGTTAAATACAAAAAATCATCGCTGCTGACCATTTTTTCTTTATTAAGGCATTCGTATATAAGTTTAAAATGTTATTTTATTAAGTTTAATTTCTTCAGATTTTTATTCCTGAAAGTTAACATTTTGTGAGAATGCCTCATGTACACACATGTTGTCCCCCCTCCTTTTTTTTAATATTTTTAATTTTTAAAGTCTATTTCTAGTAGAATGGCAACGATTTTAATCAAATGATTTAAATCAGTGATTAAATCGTGATTTTAATCAACTGATTAAAAAAAAAATCATTGATTAAAATTATAAATTTTCTAAATGTTTAAAATTACATGGAAAAGTATTAAAATCTAAGATAAACATAATTTAGAAAGTTTCTATTGGTATTTTGTCTTATGCATAAGAAAAAAAAAAGCTTTAAATAATTGTTTCTAAGCTTAGACTATTCCTTAGACTTATAAAAAACTAATTACAGTAGATTTCTATAAAGCGAGTTTTTATCTGTCATAAAAAGTATTTCATTCAAAAATGATATATAAATCTAATGTGCGTAATTTGCAATGTCATTATTTCCTTTAACTTATCAAATTATTCATTCTTTTATATAAAATAAGCATAGCAAATATATAAAATTTCTGCAAGTAAAAGAATAAGTGGCAACTTCATTTCGATTTTTGAGACATGTGTGAAAAACTGTCCAGAAAAAAAAAAAAAAGACCATACAAATCACCCAATCTAGATTTAATTTGCATGTTTGTGCAAGCAGAATTTTTTACGTTTTTGATATATTACCCATTGATTAGACTTCTTTAAGAAATATGCTTTTGAAACATTTATTGAGAAAAAACTAAGTGTATGGGATAGAAGAAAGTTTTGGGATTGATACACCCTACTAGTTTGGGGACATTCATGCTTCAAGAGATAATATATACGTATACAGTGAGAGAGAGAGAGAAACAATTGTTATCGATAAAACAATCGATAGTTTGTGCATTTTTTAAAGCAATCGCATATTTTTGAAAAAAATGTATTTATGTGAAAAACAAATTTGTGAATTTTCAAAATTACATATATAAATTTTCTTTCAAACAGCATATTTCATGCAAGTTGATATGCACATTTACATAATATTCAGCTTACTATATTCCAAGTACACTTTTAAATTGGAATACATATCTAACAACGATTCTCCCCTACCATTTTACAAATTTAAAACAACAATTTATTTTATATTCTTTTATGCATTTTAAAAGTTCCCTTTCACATTCAGTTCCAGTGTGGTTTAAAAAAAAGCCAAGCCAACTGGGACATTTCTCTTTGTTGGTGCGTATCCATTTTGTGGCGTAACAATGCAGCTGAGTAGTAATCCTCTCCAAGATCTCGTTTTTTTTGTCCGTTGCCACCAGGTTAATAAAAAATATCTTTATCGTCTGCTCTAATAGGACCACTTCAGTTCCCGCTTGTATTATTTTGCTCCGTTCAAGGAGGGGTGTTTGAAGAGCGAATTCTCGATGTAAAACTGTTTTAAATGTGGTTATGTGAGCTTAAAATCTTTGTGATGCAGTTACCCGCTGAGATCGTAGATCAAGTGGAAAATCTGTCGTTTTTCTGGCTAACGAATCGTATTTAAGTCACCTATTTGACTAAAAAGTTTCAGGACTAAATATAACTAAATATGAAGTGAGAGTTGGTTTATTTATAGATATTCACAGCATATGTGTGGACGTTGCAAGCTGGTCTGGGATCGCAAAAATTTCCATTTTCCATAGGACTAGAAAAGTTTAAACTGATTATGACTTTTAAATGTCGGCAGAGCCTGATTATGTTGGACCCGGGGCACATTAGGCCATGTCGGCGACCCTTTTCTCAAACAAATTCATGCATTATAATTTGGACAGACAGCTTTACGTGCAGTTTGCAATTTAAACCATAACTTTTAGAAAAAACAATATATTATAGACACGTGTAAAAATGCATTAAAAAATATAGGAAGGTAAAATCTTGTGCACCTTATGGTCTTTAGAGTGAATAAAACATTTAACTTATAAGACTGAATAAAACATGTTGAATGTAACATCCGTTCTTCTTTAAATTATGAAGTTTACATTACAGTTCGTTGTCTTTAGTGAAAAATACGGAAATAGTTTAGTTTACACGGATGAGAAAAACACATTTTTCTTTCTATGAACTACAAATGGAAATTTGTATTAATTTTTTTTTTTCAGAGAGTGAAAAAAATACATTTTGGGGCCCCCTGAAAATGTGGGCACGTGCCCCATATGCCTCTGTGATAATCGGTCTCTGAATGTCGGGCTTATAAACACGCTGAAAAAAAAATCTGCCACTGGCATCTAGAAAATAAATTGTGCTTCTAAAAAAATAGCTCCATGTCATCCTTATAAATTCTAGATCCCTTTTCTAGAGAGTTCTATTAAAATTCAAGGGCATTTTCCTATATTATCGTGGTCAAATTTATTTAAAAATCTCTGAAAATAAATGCGAACACAAGAAGTGAGTTTTAGTGACTATAATTGCACAGCTAAGTGGAAGAACATGTTAAGTAACAAAAATTACATTTGAAGAAATTTGATGTGAAAGTTTTTGTTCTCAATTTTAATGATTTATTTTCTGTTTGATACCATGTGTTTAAAATATTAATAGGTGTGGTACTAAACTCTATCAAAAAACTTATTCATATTTAATTTTTAAATATTAAAAAATATAAATATTATTTGGATTATTATATATTAAAATATTAAATATTAATGAATAATGTGTTAAACCTTTAAGGCTAAATAGAACTTTGGTATTTCAGCTTTACCATGTGATAGAATACCTGATAACTAACACCTTCGTCCAAACGATAAAATCATTTTTAAGAAAATGTAGCATAACATGTTCTTCCACTCAGCTCTTCAATTCTAGTTTATGAATGAACTCTAGCAATCATGTGATAATTTTTCGCAATTCAAACGATTCATAATATAATGTATTGTTTCATCATCGATTAAACTATAGACTAGAAATTCTCGATCTATTCAGTTTATTTGTTTACCTTATTCGCATAACTCGGAAATCTATATTTCTAGTTTAGGGATTTAGAATATGACTACCTATTCGTTGTAGATGAAGGCGGTATATTTTTTCTTTCAGTGTAAAGTAGCCTTTAGCAAACTGTGGTTGCCAGTTGTCATATTTTCAGGGATTCCAAGAACGGCCCTCGGAAAAAGTGCGTAGGATGACAAAAGTTCCGATTTCTCATGATGTTTACATTCTTTTAAATTTAATTTAGTTCCATACTATTCGTTAGTTTGAATCGAGTGGACCTGTGTCAAACCTGTGAAATCAGAAATTGTCTATAATGGAAATTTTTTATAGTCCGGCAGAATGGAATACCGTAGAAACCAACCTGCTAAGGCGGAAAACTGTCTAAAACAGAATATTTTTCCAGTTCCTAGTGATTCTGTTTTTACGCTTTTTAATGCACAGTAAACTTCTGATTATCCGTCACTCACGGGACCGATGGTGTGGTGGATAATTGAAATAGACGGATAAACGAAAGACAGTTCAAGACCGCTACTAAAATTACATTTCTAGAATTTATAAATAAGAATAATTAAAATATATTTTTTTATTTATTGAGTGCCTCCATTATACTTTTAGGTAGATTTCGTATGAAATACTACCTATTGGGATCGTTCCTATGTTGAAATTTCTGAAAACATTTTGCAGATCTACACCGATCATGACCCCTAGAACCCAAAACCACCCTCAGTAAAAAACTTTATCTATCTATCTATCTATCTTTCTATATATCACTTTCTTCTGGACACGATAACTTCCACAATTCTGCACAAATCTTTTCCAAACTGATACATAAAATCAAGGGGCATAAAATCTCGGTCAAGTTCGTTAATGGGCAAAATCGGACCAAGGGGACGGAAATAGGGAGCGGTTTTGTGAAAACCAAAAAAACCCCATAACTTCTTAATTTTTGTACATATCAAATCAGTTTAAAGTTTTTATTACTTCTAAAAATAGGGCAAAAAGTTTATGTATCACAGATTTTTGATAAAATTGAAAATGGGCTCAAGGGGCGCAAAAATAGGGTTTTTGGGAGAAAAAAATTCATAACTTCGTCAATTCTCAAAATATCAAATCCAATTAATTTTATTATAAATCTCCTTAATATTATCTACAACTTTTATATTCACAAGTTTTTGATAGGACCAATTCGTACCGCAAAAAATATTAAAAACGAAAACAAAAAACGGGGGGTGGGGTTCAAGAAGAAAAAAAATCCATAACTCCGTCAATTCACAAGATATAAAATCCCCATGAATTTATCGTATATCTTCTTAATATAGTCTACAACATTTATGCAGACAAGTTTTTGATAGGACCAATTCTTACAGCAAAAACAAATAAAAAATACAAAGCGGTTGAAGAAAAAAAATCATCTTATTAAGGGTGTATTCAAATCCAAACTGCTTATTTTCTGACTGATTTTTAAATTCATTTTTGCTCTTAAACGCATCCAATTGGTAGATTCTCTTATTCAGAAACTATATAATGCACCGTAATGATCAATGTTTCGAAAGAGCAGAATATCTTTCAAAAAATGATGTCAAAGTGGGCATTTTGAGCAAAATTTCCCGAAGCGATTGTCTTAGAAACAAAAAATATCGTTCTACTGAGAAAATAATTGTTTATAAATCAAGTTTTAATCAATTGAACGAAAAATAAAAACACAGGTCGCTTATAAATCTCTTCAAAAATCACGTCAGCAAATTTCATATTTTTTCTATTAAAAATAAATCTGAAAATGTGCCAGAAAATTTCGAGTTGTTGAGCATGGGAAAGTATTTTTTTTAATACTTCCTTAACATGATTCTGATAAAACCAGCCATTATATAAAAATGAAATAAAAACTCGTCAAAAGCGGCCAGATAAAATAGTTAAAGTGGGTTTATCTCTAATTATGATTTAGTTTTTGTTGGTGAAATTAGTATACTTAACATCGAAATCTACCTCCGCCTGTAGGCCGGGACGGCAGGGACTTTTTTGTTTCGTTTTGCTTGTGACTTTATTGCAGCAAGATTACGAATCCTACGTAATAAAAGAACTTGGGTTGCATCTTAAGCCAACTAATACATTTAGAAAGCATAATTTTCATGACTGATTCCTTGGATGATCATTCTCGATTCATCATATTTATCTACTTCACGTTTCTCTGGATTAAAAACATAATTAATTTCGTTATCCGTTAATTCTTCATAACCAATATCGTCTTTTCACAACTAGCCTAGTCTGTGATTTCATCCTCAGAAATATTTTCTAGCTGCTGTTCCTGACGTCAGAAAAGCCTTTTACTGAAAATAGAGCCTCTAGAGTTTACGGGCCGGAGCATCACCGCCATATTTAGGTACACTTTGGGTACACGCCTGCTTCTTGGCGACTTTAGCGCCTTGATGGCGATTTCAAGAAATTTGTTTATCACATAGTATTTGAATTAAGTCGATGTATGCACAAAAAGAAAAGTTCTTCTATTATTAAAGGTCGTACGGTCCTTGAAAATCTTTAAATTTTTCAAAAATAATTTTTCTTCCTTAAAGTCCTTTTTATACAAATTCTGCAAAAAGCCCTTAATTTCAAACTCTTTATTTCTTAATCAGATGTGAAACTCTTCTGTATTTCAGTGAATTTCCGATTAAAAAAAAAATCAACTAAATCCCTCTCTTTTCGAAATTTTCTTCGCCCCCTTTTGCTTCCCCCCCTCCACCCCCCCCCCTCAAAAGTACTCAAAGTATAAAAATCCTTATTTTTATAAAACTTTTCCCTCTCTTTATTATTTTATTATAACAATATGTTCATACAAATTTCGTTAAAATTTAATCTAAATTCCTCTATCCCAAAATTTTGCTTCCCTCTCTACCCCCTCCCCCCTTCTCACATTACCCAGTATAGTTTAAAATTTTTAAAACTGTAATTTTTTAAAACTTTGTTTTTGCTATATCTGTCATTTTATTAAAACAATAAATAAATAACAAATCATATATTTTTTCCTTCCTCCCCACCAAAATTCACGTTTTCCCTCCTCCCCCCCCCGCCCCCCTGATACCAAGCACACAAAATTTAAAGTCTTTAAATATCATTTTTTTTGTTCTATGTGTAAATGTTTAGTAAAGTAAATAAATAACAAATCATCTGATAATCTCACCCCCCCCCCTTTTGAAAAAAAATCTTCTTCCCCTTTGCCCCTCCCCCTGTTCATAAAGTTTAAAATGTTTAAAAGTATTCTTTTTTTTTTTTGCTGTTTGTTCCTTTATTGCAATAATGAGTAGTTAATCATCTAAAATCCTCTTTCTATCTGATATGGCCGCTTTCCCTTTACCCCCCCCCCCCCTATTGCTAGCACAAAAAATTTTAAATCTTTAGAGTGTTTAATTTTGAATTTTTTTTTCTGTATAATTTTAAATCTTTAATAACAATAGTTAATAAGTCATCTAATGAACTTACTAGCCCCCCCCCCCCCATAAAATTCTGTTTCCCCCCCCCCCTACTCACAAAATTAAAAATCTTCAAAAGTTTTTAATTTTTAAAACTTTTTCTGCTATATTTATTATTTTATTGTAACAATAACAATAAATAATCATTTAACATCCTCCCACCACCTGAAATTACCTCTCCCCCGGTCTTTCCTACCTTGCAAAACTTAGTCTTCAAAACTGTAATTTTTCTTTCTGCCCCATTTGTGAGTCGATAAATAACTAACCCCCGCCCCCCCCCCTCCCCCTCCCGCCACAAAAATAAATAAATAAAATTCCCCTTTCCCCTTCTTCCTAAACTTACAAAGTTTAAAATCTTTTAAACTTTAAAATTTTTCTCCAACACTAGGGTTTTAAATGGATAAAACGTTGACATTTCGGGCAAAGACATCACGTTTTTCTAATTTTATTATTATTATTTTGGGTAATTGGTAGAGATGCGACACCGCAAAAAAACAAAAACCGGTCGCCACGTAACCACAATTGCTCATAACTCGATAAATAATTTATTTATTAAAAAATAGAAATCTCATTTTGATTCAAAATCCCTTCAGTAATCAGAGCTGCTAGTTTTATGTCTTTACGTTTAAAAATGATTAAGAAAATGTGTCATAAAGTTATTTTGAGTAACTGGTAGAGCTCTTAAACTCAAATTCCTATACATCACAAATAGCGCGCCGTCTCACTCGGGTTTATGGGCATTTGAATTTTGTTGTTCGTTTTTGATTTAAAAAATAATAATAGGAAAGTGGGGAGGCAGTTAAGCGAGAGTGGCGGATAATTGGAAGTTTACCGTACTTGGTTAAGTATGAAAATGAAACCTGTTTATAGCAGAAATCCTGCCTTAACCCTTTCAAGGTTGGTGGTATGTTTATGAAACCGCTTAATTTTAATTCCCAAATGGCACGATGACACCAGAATATTGGTATAATTTTTTCCCCTTTTATTGTGTATATGAAAAATAACTTTTCCATATTTTTAAAAACATTTGTATGTAAATTCCGGTGTCATTCATTCATTTTACCATTTTCTCAATGGGAGTGCTTTGCCTTTGAAAGGGTTAAACGTAAAAATTTCATATTTCCCTATAGAAGAATCGCCATAGAATTATAATTAATCGAAAACCTCTTCAACACGGAGTTTTTCTGCCCCTAGCGATTCCTCTCTGACAGATATTACTGCAAAAGATTATTGTGTTTAATAATTAATAGAATAAAAACTGTACTAAGACAGCATATCGCCTGTAGAAAAATTCCGTTTTAGACATATTTCTGTATTAGCAAGTATGTATAGTGTTCCTTTCGTAAGGGACTATGAATTTTTTACGTTTAAAAGAGCATTCCGCTATAAACAGGTTCCGTTTTCATATGATTTATCGTACATTTATGTACCGATTAAGAAAACACTGCTGCGCTTTTTTTACCTCCCTGTCCCGCTTGAGATTTGAGATTTTTCCGAAAATGCTGTCAAAATTGGCGATTTGAAGTGAATTTAAAGATGCGGCAATGAAGGGAAGGAAAAAAAACTGACGTGTTGAGAAAACAATAGTTTATAACTCAAGATGTAATTAATTTCTCAGAAAGGGGACACACACACACACAAAAATATTCGATTACAAATCAATTTAAATAATCATTCCTGCAAATATCATGCTTTTATGTTTGAACATGAATCAGAAAATGCGTCAGAAAGCTTCGCTTTGTTGATCTCTACTGCTAAACCTATGGGCTTGGAATGCATCTTTATTTTTCAAATTTCTCCTCGGAAAATTAAATATTTTTTCTTCTTCTGTTTTCTGTATGCTCTTCTTGAAAAATGCTTTTTTTTTTTTTTTCTTTCTTCTATTTTTACACGAAGTATTGGATTCGTGAAAATTTTCGACTTTCGGTTTTCGACGGATTTACACGGTTTAGGGGGTCAGAGATTCCGAAAAACATCTTTTTACAAAATGTCTGTCTGTGAGTCTGTCTGTATGTGACACAAATTTTGTGGGCGCTCTGTCTCAAGAACTAAGCACGGAATTTAATAAAATTTATATTCAGTTAGTCCCTGATATAAATTGGTGCTTATTAGTTTTTGGTGTAAATCGCTCAACAGGTGGCGCTGCTATGCAACATTTTTCACGATTTCCGCAATAGCTCAATCTCCAGAACTAATGCATGGATTTTCATCAAACTTCAGATTCAGGTATACCTTGATATGAATTAGTGCTGTTTATGTTTTGGTGCAAATCGCTGAACAGGTGGCGCTGCTATGCTGCATTTTTCAGAATTTCCACCATAGATCTACCTCAATAACTAATGCACGGATTTTTATCAAACTTCAGATTCAGTTAGTCCTTGACATGAATTGACGTTTTATACATTTTGGTGTAAATCGCTCAACAGGTGTCGCTGCAATGCAGCATTTTTCACGATTTCCACAACAGCTCAATCTCCAGAACTAATGCATGGATTTTCATCAAACTTCAGATTCAGTTATTCCTTGACATGAATTGACGTTTTATACACTTTGGTGTAAATCGCTCAACAGGTGGCGCTTCTATGCTGCATTTTTTGCAATTTCCGCAATAGCTCTATCTCAAGAACTAATGCTTCGATTTTCAACAAACTTCAGATTCAGGTATACCTTGATTGATTTATTGCTGTTTATGTTTTGGTGCAATTTCCGCAATAGCTCTATCTCAAGAACTAATTGCTTGGATTTTCAACAAACTTCAGATTCAGGTATACCTTGATTGATTTATTGCTGTTTATGTTTGGTGTAAATCGCTCAAGAAGTTGCGCTACTATGCTACATTTTTCAGAATTTCCACCATAGATCTTTCTCAATAACTAATGCACGAATTTTCATCAAACTTCAGATTCAGTTATACCTTGATATCAATTAGTGCTGCTTATGTTTTGATGTAAATCGCTCAACAGGTGGCGCTGATATGCTATATATTTCAGAATTTTGCCTGTATAGCTCTATCTCAAGAACTAATGCATGAATTTTCATCAAACTTCAAATTCAGCCATACTTTGATATGAATTGGTGCTAAATTGATGTAATTTCTTATATTATTTAAATGATTTAATTGGTGTGATTTATATAGAAGAAAGTTTTGTGATGGCCACAACATACTAGTTTATTATTGGGCAAAATATTTTTTAAATACATTGTTAGTTTTATTTAAAGTATTAAAATCTTACTTATACAACTCGCCTGTTTCACTTAGATTTTAATACTTAAAATAAATTTAAATATATATCTTAGAAACATTTTGGCAAATAAAGAAGAAAGAATCATTCTTCAAGAAGAGCGAACAGGAAACAGAAGAAAAAACATTTTCCGAGGAAAAATTTTAAAAATACGGATGCATTCCAAGCCCATAGGTTTAGCATTAGGAGAGGGGAATTTCCAGCCTGACAGATGAGGAGCTTTAAGATTGTTCTCAAATGCAAACAGGTTAATTTCTGACACACTTCTGAAATCATTTTTGTTCACTAACGCATATGAAATTGGAAGATGTTCCTATTTAGAAACTGTGTAAGGGGCTATACATATATAACGTTATCAACTTTTTGGTAATTTTGAACCCTTCGATGTCATACGTTATCACTCCTTTAACACCTCCCCCCCCCCCCCCCCACCTGTAATGATATCGTTATCAATGTCTGAAAATTCTTTTTTTTTCTCTTTTGTTTGGAGTGATATGGCTACTTTTATTTTTTCCATACTTTATTGATTCAACAAAAGTCAATAAAATATCACTTTACACATGAAATAAAACTTTATATCAAATAACACTTAAAAGAACTTAATTATATATTTTTGTTATATAATGCATTCAACAGTAGTAACGTCTTCTTGCACTTGTCCCCGCGCGGGGGAAGGGAGGCAGCAGACAGAACTTCCTATCAACAAAACAGGTGGACAACATTCTCTTTTATTTACTTGTAAACACGAGTATAATTTCCAATATACTTCGTATATTGTTTCTTGAAAAGTGTAAGAATAGGAATGACAAACGTTGGGGTATTCCACACTTTGGAATAAAATAATTTTATAATTATTTAATGATTTTAATAATATTTTTGTACTTTAATAAAAATAGATAACACACTATAAAAAGATAACATATTATTTTGATGTAAAAACCAAGTTGCAAATAAAAAAAAAAGGAAATTTTGGTTGGATCAAAAATGATAACGATATCAAAAGACAACTTTCCCTCCCCCTAGAGATATCTTACGATATCATGTGAAAGACACCCCCCCCCCCTCCCTAAAAGGATAACATTATATATGTACAGCTCCTAATAGAACAGTTTTTCCTTTTTTTCGGTATAGGCAGATAATTTTCAGCTTTATGGCTGCCCCCCTCCCTTTTTGTTCGATAATAATTTTGAAATTAAAATGTATGGTGCGGAGGAGGAATGGTGTTCTCTCCGACTGTACCTTATGAAAAAAATGGGGACTTTTGGCGTCTGGCGCAATAACAGACAGGTCTTGTAATAGTTCTCGTAATAATTCTTCGTAAATTAATAATTCTCGTGGATATTTTGTCTGTTTTCATAATTGTAAAGGTAAACAAGTCAGAAATTGTACGTCAAACGTGGTAAATGCGGTGCGTTTGTACTAAAACTAGTTTTATAAATATTCAGATCTTGGTGTAATAGTTGTTGGATTCTAATGCAAAAAAGTGAATGAATACAAAATTCATTACGATTATATACATTACAGTGAAACCTCCCTGTGCGACCCCCACCATTAAGCGACCACCTCTTTGAACGACCATATTTTCATGAAACGAAATTTATTCCCATACGCTCAATACTAATTTTACCTCCATTCAGAGACCATCCTAGTTGAATTCCCTCCATGAGCGACCCATTTCTTTGAAGAAAATGAAACAAATTCCGTTTTTTCCCGGTCACTTGAAGAAGGTTTCATTAGAAAAATAATTCCGGAGAGCGCATTATTCTTCAAATTTCTAAACTAAGTTTAGAATTTATTTTTTATTTCGGTAAATTTTAAGTGTTTAAACGACTTTGTGCTTTTTAGGCAATGCATTTAACTCTAATTATAAATTAAGAATGTCGGTTAATAAACTCTCCTGCCCTGTTCTGTCAGGAAACTCTCAAAGAAATAGATAACTTAATGAAATCGTCATTATTTGTTCCCATTAAAAAAAAAAAAAAATGCATTTATTTACTGAACTTCGAAATAAAAGTTATAAAGATAAAACTGTAAAATCTAAAGAAACGTCAATGTATTCATTTTTTAAACTCTGGAGTAATTAACTTATGTAATTAATTTTTGTTTTGATACTTAAATTTTTATATTTTTTCCTTACGTGAAAGATAAATTTTAGTAACATTAATTGTTACCTTTTTTCAACAATTAAAATCTAGGTTTAAACATGACCTCTATTAAGGGACCACCTCTCGGAGCGACCAATTTTTATTGGAACGGAACGTGGTCGCTTTAGGGAGGTTTTCCTGTAAATTCAGTAATATAGAAATAATGTGACTCCTCTTAAATAGGACGTCATCACCATGGCAATCTACTAGAATCATTACCTATCATGGGTTATCATTGAATTAATTACGTAGGATAGGATTTAATAGAATGAAGAAAACTTTTATTAATATCTTTTTAAGTTTTGATTCGATTTTCATGAAATTTGAAGGAACTCAACAAAATTCTGCAACGATTTATATATTAAGTTTCAAACAATTCGGTTGGGTACTATAAGGCAGGGTTGGGTTTTTGACGTCAAAAACTGGTTTTTGACATGACAAGCGTCAAAAACTGGTTTAAACTGTCATAAACTGGTTTAAACTGTCGAAAACTGGTTTAAACCGTCGAAAACTGCCAAATATATGTAACACGCTAAAACATCTTAACAATAGATAAACATTAAATAAGTCAATGATTTATGTGATCTTTTATTGAAATTTAATAATTTAAAAAATATATTATTTGCAAAAATTTGATTTTTCAACCAGAAGAAAATAATTTTGTACAATTAAATAATCCGGATAAATTTTACCCCGCAGCATGCTGCAGCACACCACGTGTTTAGCACATTTATTTACACCCAAAAGATTTTTGAGTTTAGAGTGTATGAAGCGTTAGAAAATAGTCCGTCTCTTAATTGATGCTGATCTAGTAGGACTTGATAGCAAAAGCATTGCTAGATGAGCAAGTTTTGAAGCAGGCTCATAAAGCTGTTGCATTTAGTGATACCTTTCCACCAAACAATGGAGTCCTCCCTATAGCACTGAAATAGGAAGACTGGAAAGGGGATTCTTTAGCTTCATACACAATCAGTATGGGTAAGCATCCATAAACTCTCTCTGTAGCTCAAGCGCGAGCTGAATCAACTGACTTCATCAACCGTCTTTTAGATGACCGAGCCAATTTTGTTCAGTTTTAAAATCGAAAACATTTTTATATATTGAAAGAAAGCATGTTTTAAAAAGATTTTGACTTTAAGCTTTTTTTTTAAAAATTACTTCCGTTATTTTGTAAATGTTTGAAATTAATAATCCAATTTCAATTTTGAATGGAATGGTTATTGCCTAGACTAGAATAACATCCATGCACATTATCTTGTTATATATACAAAAAAATCTACACTTTTCTAAGTTTTTTTTTTCCCATAAAAAAAGCTAGCTAATGCTTTAAGCTCTCAAAAGTAAGCGAAATTAAAACGATTTTAAGTAAGAGAAAAAATGTACAGCTCAGGTGAGCTTAATGTCTACTTTTTAAAAAAACACAATTTTACAAAACAAAAAAAAAAAAAAAAAAAAAAAGAAAAAAAAAATTAAATTAAAATTTTACCCTGTTAAAAAGTTATACTTAACAATAATACTTTACTATGTACTAATTACTGATATACAGTAAGAGTGAATTTAAAATATTACATGTAATGTTGTCATGTGTGACATTTAATTTGAATTTTTACAGATCAATTTAGTATTTGAGGTTTTTGACATGACGGTTTAAACTATTGTTTAAACCCGACATAAACTGACACATGTCAAAAACCTGCCAACCCTGTAACTATTACTAATACTATATACTAATTATACAGTTACAGTAATAGTGAATTTTAAATATTACATCTAATGTGTGACATTTAATGTGAAATTTTACAGATCACTGTAAGTATTTGAGGTTTTTGACGAGGTTTTTGACAAGGGGTTTTTGACATGACGGTTTAAACCGCAGTTTAAACTGTCAAAAACTGACATGTGTCAAAAACCTGCCAACCCTGCTATAAGGGCTACGTATTTATAAAATTACGCACGCATCTAAAAAGAATGACTATATAAATATATAATTAAAATAGCTTTAAATAAAGTGATGAAAAACTAGAGTTTTAGACGAATTTCGAATTTAGGTGGAAGACCTCATTGTAATATTCCCCCCTTCCCCGTTTCAAAACATTGTAACAGTAGAGGAATTTCCATCATTCATACACGTTTCCATCATTTATGAGAAATGTGGGAAAGAACACTGGCGAAATGTCCCGATTGTTTCAAATTCTAGTCACATCGGCTGCCACCTGTGCGGAAAGAAACCGAGCGAAAAATTAATATTAGGTGATATAATCACCGATCCGTGACGTCTGATAGCAACTGTGTTGAGTGTTTGATCAGTGTAGTAGAAATATAAAATAATAGTAAAAATAGTTTAAAGAGACATCTCTTTTATAGGCATCCATTGTTTATCTTAAAAATCACTCAAGTTAGAGCACCCACTCGCTAATGGTAATCATATGGGAGATTTATTTAAAAATATCTCGTTTGCATTTCAATATTTTTAAAGGATTCTTTTTGAATATCTGAGGTCGATCTCTATTAAGGCCTTTTTTTACTTTTTCGATTTTGTTTGCAGGCTTTAATTTTTTTAGGATATTTTCACTTTCGCAACTGAAAGTGAAAGTAAAAGTGAAAGTATCCTCATGAAGAAAACCTGCAAAAAAAAGTCAAAATCTGTTATAGACATTCCGTGTTTATCGTTAAAATCACGTTTAAGCGGCTATTTCACTCAAGTTAGAGCACCTGCTCTCTAAGGTTAATGCTATGGGAGAATTTTTTAAAAATATCTCGTTTGCATTTCAATATTTTTAAGTGATTCTATTTGCATTAGATAGCTGAGGCCCATCTGTGCAAAGACTGTTTTTTCATTTTTCGATTTTGCTTGCAGGTTTTATTTTTTTTAGGACAGTTTCACTTTCGGAACTGGTTTTGAAAGTGAAAGTATCCTCATGAAAAAAAAAAAAAAAAAAAAAAAAAAAAAAAACCCAGCAAACAAAATAGAAACAGTTAAAAGAGGCCTTCGTCCTCAGCTATCCAATACAAAATAAATAAATAAATAAATAAATAATAAATAAAATAAAATAACAATAAAACATTGAAATGCAAACGAGATATAAAAAATCTCCCCTAGAATTAACATTAGTGAGTGGGTGTTTTATCGTGAGTGAAGTAGCCTCTTAATTTCATGACTGTAATTCACATAACTCCTTAGAACAACAGCAGCAACAAAAAAAGTTACATTATATTCATTTGGCGTGAGAACTGATTATTGAAAATTCATTGCTTTATTTACGCTTAACAGAAAGCGCGAACTATTGAATTTATTAAATATATATATATATATCTTTTGGTCTGTTTTTTATTACGATGCAGCAATAGAAAAGAAAAAGAGTAGCACTATTCAAATTATCTATTCAGGGTCTCGCCCCACCAGTGGCTGAGAGGTTCTGCTCTCGAAGCTGGTAGCCGGGAGGTGCTGGGTTCGATCCCAATCGCGCCCGTCGGCCTAATCGTTCGGAGTTTTCGTGGTTTTCTTCGAACCTTGGATTTCCAAGCGTTAATACGGGTTAGGTTTCCTTAGAAAGACCCCCACGAAGGGCACGTCTCCCTGGGCCCAT
This sequence comes from Maratus speciosus, assembly GCA_963932465.1. Classification (NCBI taxonomy): domain Eukaryota; kingdom Metazoa; phylum Arthropoda; class Arachnida; order Araneae; family Salticidae; genus Maratus; species Maratus speciosus. The sequence goes on along the minus strand of OZ010797.1, from coordinate 352,894,397 downwards.
ATCCCTCGTGCAGATAATTGGCCGTCATAAATACAACCAACCAACCAACTATTCAGGGTCTCTAAATTATTTCCTGAACGTATAATCATAACTGAATTAATATCAAACTATAAATGATAAAATACTAGTTTTTATATTGAAAATAAGACTCTTTATTTTTTATTTCTATTTTTTCTTTTCTTTTTTTTTAGCGTTTAAAATATTTCGTTGTTACAGCTTTATAGCCAGTTGACCTATTTTGGCGCATACATCTTTTTTGTAACTCATATAAAGTTGTAAATCATAAAGATTATTTGGCGATTTAATCACTGCGCCCGACTAACGGAAAAATGAAATAAAATTAATTTATTAATTTATAATCAAGTTTTAAAAATAATGTATTGCCTTTGGAAACACTCCTGCGTACATAATTTTTATATAATTTTAGCATATCGGGAAGCTAGTGAAAATTCGATAATAAAATTCCATCTTTACATACAAAATAAAATTAAATAATTCGATTTTTAAAAAGTATTAAGAAGAATTGTTACATGCTTCAAATTAACCTAATATACAGTAGAACCTCGTTCCTCATACTCTGTTTTATTTTTTACAGTATGCCGTGCATTGAAATTCAATAAAAATGCAAGGTGAATATTTTTATCTTTCATAACAAAATTTCTGCGCTGTTTATTTTGGCCGATTCAAAAATTCAAGACTATGACCAATACGTAACCAAAATCAAATGTTTTGTATTTAAAATCATTATTTTCAACATAAAAAAAGAAAAAAAAAAAAAAATCTTTTTCACGCCAAATAATTTGATACCGAATCTTTGATATCACTCCAGATAAAAAATAAAAATTAATTCAACATATTTCATCCAATAACGAAAACACACACTTTTTCTCGTGCTTTAGCACACGAATAACGGGAGAAAATCATTAAAAGATAAGAATTCAGCTTTCACTCCTTTATTTATATTATAAAGGACAAACATATCTGTGCGTAACGCATACGTCATTTTGCGAATGGCAACACTTTGAAATTTGAAATAAAATTTTGGTTTTGCATTTTCTTTACTGCAAATTTTTAAACTTCTATGCATCACACATTTTAACTTTTTACACCGTCGTATAAGGAAAAAAATTCTCTTTTAAATACTATTTGTTTGAAAGCTGTATCTCAATTTGTTTTTGAGATATTAATTTTTTTGTAGTTTTTAATACAAATTTTGTAATTGTGGCAACTGAAGTACTCCATTTATACTGAAAGTAAAGGGAAAATATTCATGGTTTATTATTTTTATTCATTATATCCTTATTGATTGCCATTTTCACATTACAAATAAAAGTAACTTTTTTATAATTTTTGAACAGAAAATGATGTCAGACATTAAATAAAACACGCATTCTTCTTTATAAATCAGCTACATTTTAATATTTTTACATTACGCTGATAAATGAGTTTGAGGCGCTCGGCAAAATGATTCATTGAGCAAAAGTGATATATTTAAAACCAAAACGATCATTTTTTTTGATAAAACTAAATATTTCACCAATACTACAAATGGCGAATACTATGACAACTGAAGTCAAATTTCTGAATTTTTTTTTCGCGGGTACTAAGATTAGAACTTAGGGTTTGTGCGAATGTTCACATGAAAAGTTGTATCGGACAAACGTGACTTTAACTTTGGAAATGCATTCATTAATAATCTATTCTTTTGCGCGTTAAAATACTTTCAAATTGTGAATTTGAGTGGTGCGTATGTAAATTACGAGAATGTGAAAATAACGTACAGTTTAGATTTTATGGGGGAAAATTTTATGATGTGACAAAGCGAAATCCTTTTTACTGATTTTTCATCCCGTAAAAACAAACATAAGAGCTCCATCGATAACTTCATCATAATTACTCATCTTGATTACGTAATCTAATACAGTTTAATTTTTCAATAATTTAAGCAGTTGAAGTTTGTAGAAATAATATTTTGGTAATTTTGGATTTAAAATATCATTTGTTTTAAGAGTTAGACAACCAATGTAAGATGATTTTTTTGTTGTAATTATTTTTGTAGGTTTATTATAATTTCGATCTGACACTTCCTTTCAAACATTTTAGTACGTCGAATTTCGACGGGTTGCAACTCGTATCTTTAATGGCATAGAAAAGCAGGACGTGTGTTGGTTCTAACATAAACATAACACACTCTATAGGCACTAAATATAGTTACCATTATAGCGACTTAAATCATTATAATTTGTATCAGTAACATTATTATTATTATTATTATACTATAGTCTTTTCAGACTAAAACAGCTTCTATTTTTATGATTCCCCATACTGTGTTTTATTTTTCTATAGTACCCCGTACATTTAAATTCAACCAAAATGTACAATGGATATAGTAATATTTTCATAACATATTTTTCTACATTGTTTATTTTGGCCTATTCACAAATTTAACACTGTAACCAATGCATAACCCAGATTCAATGTTTTATAGTTAAAATCATTGTTTTCTCATATAATAAAAGAGGGGAAAATCCTTCTCACGTCTACAGTTAATTTGAACGCCTTCTGCCTAATAATTTGATACGAGATTTTTGATTTGATTGCAGATAAAAAATAAAAATTAGTTCAGCATAATGCATCTAATAAAGAAAACACTTTTTAGCACGCGTATAAGGGAGATAATCGTTAAAAGATAAGAATTCAGCTTTTACGTCTTTGTATCTTACTTAATGACGTAGAAAAGCAGAACGTATGCTGGTTCTGATACAAAAATAACACAGACTAGGCACTAAATGTAAGATACCACTATAGTGACTTGAATCATTCTTAATTTATATCAATGACATTTTATTATTATTACTATTATACTATAGTCTTCTCAGACTGAAACAGCTTCTATTATTATGTTTCCACAAACTTTGTATTTTTTTTATAGTACGCCATACATTTAAATTCATTAAAATGTACAATGAATATATTTAAAATTTCATAACATATTTTCCTATATTGTTTATTTTGGCCTATTCACAAATTTAGCACTGTAATCAATGCATAACCTAGATTCAATGTTTTATAGTTAACATCATTATTTTCCTGTATAATAAAAGAGAAAAATCCTTCTCACACCTACAGTTAATTTAAATGCCTTCTGCCAAATAATTTGATATGAGATCTTTGATTTGATTTAAGATAAAATATCAAATTAGTTCAGCATATTGGATCCAGTGAAGAAAACACTTTTTCTCACACTTTGGTACGCGTTTAATGGAGATAATCATTAAAATATAAGAAATCATCTTTCATGTCTTAGTATCTTACTTAATGGCGTAGAAAAGCAAGTCATGTGTTGGCACTAACACAAACGTAACACACACTAGGCATTAGAGATTACTATAGCGACTTGAATCATTACTAATTTATCGCAATAACATTCTTATTCTTCTTATTATTATTGTTATACTATAGTCTACTCATTATGAAATTACGCTTATTTTTATGCTGCTTCATACTTTGTTTAAATTTTTTTTACAGTGCACCGTACATTAAATTTAATCAAAATGTACGTTGATTATTTTTATCTTTTCATCACAAATATATATATATTATATATATGTGTATATATATATATACATATATATATATATATATGGCCATAACCAATGCATAATCCAAATTCAATGTTTTATAGTTAAAATCATTGTTTTCTCATATGATAAAAGGGGGGTAAAAATCCTTCTCACGCCTACAGTTAATTTGAACGCCTTCTGCCTAATAATTTGATATTAGATCTTTGATGTGATTGCAGATAAAAAATAAAAATTAGTTCAGCATATTGCATCCAATAAAGAAAACACTTTTTCTCACGCTTTGGCACGCGTATAAGGGAGATAATCATTAAAAGATAAGAATTCAGCTTTCACGCCTTTGTATCTTACTTAATGGCGTAGAAAAGCAGGACGTATGCTGGTTCTAACACAAACATAACACATACTATAGTGTAGATACCGATAAAGCGGCGTGCCTTATCGCGAAATCCCGGTTTTCTCGCGGCGAAGATTGTGTTGGCAGGAGCGTGAGAAACGGAAAAAATTATGAAAACAGATTACCTTCCGCAAGGAAAAAAATATAAAATTAAGGGGTGGGGGACGTGGTTATAGCAGACGATCCCACGCTCGCAGAGCAGCCACCCGCACCTTCGCGGCGCGATGACAGCCAATCACCACACGCGACCGGCGTGCGATTCCGAAACTTTCTCACAGTATGGGGTTACTATAAAAATGTTTTTATCACTCTACTTGGAGATAAAAGCAAAAATTTCATAACTTTTTCCTTCAAAGAAAAACGTGAAGTGTTGCAGTGAACGAACTTTTACAGGTTTAATGCATTTATAAAATTGCTTTATTCGCACTTAGTTTTCAGATAAATGATTTAATTTTGTGAAGATAAATTGAGTAATCATCTGAATAGACAGTAAATAAATGTCTAACATACTTACCAATTTTTAACTTTGAAACTTAGAAGATAAATATATACTTTATGCTGCTATACATATTATAAGGCATCAAGAAAAATAAAATTTAAACGTTTTCTTTTTTCAGCTTTACACAATATAATACTCTAGCAAAGTTTTGAACATATTTTAACTTAAATTGTACTATTATTATTATTATTATTGTTGTTGTTGTTGTTGTTATTTAAATATTCTGATAGAGTCCGAATGAAATTTTTTGAAGAGGAGAAAAAAATCCAAGTCTCTTAAAAAAAAAAAAAAAAAAAAAAAAAAAAGGAGGAATAAGGTAAAGTAAATGCTTGTTGAGCAGTATTCGCTGTCTCTCAAAAATCTGTTATTGATGAAAATGAAAAAAATAATACCTGCGACATAACCCCTCCCAAACTAGACTAAATATTTTTTTTTTTTAAATTATGAAATAATAATAATATTATTTTTTAATACGTCTTTAAAAATTCGGTATTTTTGAAAATATATTAATTTTGTCACACATTTTTTTTTCTCTTTTACAAATTTTAGTATGAAATTAGAAATATTAGCGTGTTTAACATTTATTTAAAAATTTAAGACCCCGTGCAACCTCTTACTATTTTTAACCTTCATAATATTTTGATAATTTAATAATACAACTTTAAATCGTTTGATTGCAAACAGACATACAAAAAATTGCAAAAACTAAAGATATATTTTAGTGCAGTATTTAATTATTTAACATGTTAAAAGCATTCAGAATTAGCCCCACCAAAACTTTCCAGAGCTTTCTCTGGCTGGTTACGATTCTGCTCAAGTCAGCAGAAGAAAATGTAAGTCAGGACCTGATCCAGCACGTCCGATCAAGTCAAATGAAAGGAAGACAGCGCTCGGCAGCTGGTCGGCCCAGATCTGGGCACATATAGGCCTCTAAAATATGCTAGCCCCCTCCAAAGCGTAATCCTGGATGCGCCACTTTATGCTAATTTAATAAATCGGGATTCAAATCAGGGCTTTATGCCAAAATTAACCATTTATGAAATATTGTTAATAAGTTTTTTAAATCCGGTGAACTTTGTATCATATTCGACAGTTTTACAAATACTATGCTAATCAGTTAAGTCAAACTATCAAACTAAAAAAAAAAAAAAAAAAAATAATAATCAGTTAAATCAAACTATTAAACTAAAAAAAAAAAAAAATAATAATAATAATCAGTTAAATCAAACTATTAAACTAAAAAAAAAAAAAAAAATAATAATAATCAGTTAAATCAAACTATTAAACTTAAAAAAAAAAAAAAGCAATTTAACAAATTACAACGACCATTTGGAAAATGATTTTTTCAAAGACTAAAAATCGCACAGAGTTGATCATATATTACGTACGCCATGAATTAAACATTAATAGTGTTATTACACGTAAAAATTGCAAGCAACAAAAATCGCCTGCGACTCGTCAGATTTCCTGAAACTTACGTATTATCCACCTGAAAGTTACGTATTATCCAAGCATTTCATTGGCTGTTCGGGAAAAGGCCTTTCCATCGTCAGATTTCCAAGAAATCTGACGACCCATTTTAAATGAAATTTCATTTTTAAACTTCTAAACATCCCACAATATTACTTTTTACACCATCATATAGAGAAAAAAATGTACTTTTAAAAGCAATTTGTTTCAAAACTGTATCTCAATTTGTTTCTGAGTTATTATTATTATTTTTTTTGTAGTTTTCATTACTTTTTTGTCATAGTGGCAACAGAAGTATCCATCTCTGTTTAAAGTAAAGGGAAAATACAGAATACTGTATAGACCAAACAGAAAACGAATAAAATGCGGATTCAACCGATAAAACGCTTCAGATATGTTTTTGATTTCCTACCCTGACAGAGGGCAATAAACATTTTTCCAAATGGTTAACAACTACTCTATCATTTAAAGAATATTATGTTTTAAATACGAGTTGACAAAAAAGTTGTGAATTTTATGTAAAATTTTAGTAGTTTATTAAATGCTGCTAATCATTTGAATCCATATTTAAAACCGAGTAAACATAATTTTGCCATTTATAAAATACTGCTTATAATTTAAGTGTATAATAGCAGCAGCAATATTAAGATTATTTATGAATCTTGAAAAATTGTTTTATTTCTTAAAATTCTTCAATAGAAAACAAAACAAAACAAGTCGGAAATTGTACGTCAAACGTGCTAATGAGATGCGTTCATACGATAACTAGTTTTATAAATATTCAGCTCTTGGTGGATTTACTGTTGCACTCTTATGCAAAAATGTATGAATACAAAATTTGTTACGATTATATATATTAAATTCAGTTCAGTCGTCCCCGTTTAAACGAATATTGACGGTTCCAGGAAAATATTCGATTAAGCGGGGTATTTGATTAAACGGGTATCATAACAGTAATATTTAATGCCTAATAAAAAGGTAAAATAACCATCTACGGTATATTTAATTAACAGCATAATAGATCGTTAATGAATAACATACAATACAAATAAATACAAATGCTAATATAAAGTAAATACGTATTAATTTAATGTCAGAGCATACATTTGTATTTTTTACATCATACTTAATGCAGCTCGTTTGAATTGGGTCAAAGCTTTGCTACTTCTAATTTACGTTATTTATACTGCCTTAAAAAAATCGTTTAAAGTGGTTTGTTTAAGCGGAATTTTAAAGGAGTAAATATCGAGTTATTTTTCGAATGAGTGCAAAATATCATAACTACTATCTCGAGTCTCGAGGGTCATTACCATTAAAGCCTGGTTAACAGCAAGAAGTGATGGTGGGGAAATCTTTTGACCTGTCCATTATACACCTGCTGGCCTAAATCATTGCAGGAAGAATTGAAAATTTGTTTTCAGCATAAAGGAACAGAAAATGACAAAAGGTGGAAGGAAATTTCAGCTGAAACGTGCTTTCCGCGCCTATTTTTAAACATCGGTCTCACAGCTGTTATTCGATGAAGCGGGACGTTCGTAAAATGTATTTGGTTTAAGCGGGCGAAAATAACATAGAACTAATAGGAATAAATTCGGTTCCGATATATTCGATTATCCATGATCCAATTAAGTGGGGAGGACTGTAATACGGAAATAATAGGACTCTTAAATATAACGTAATCACTATGGCAACCTAGAATTATTGCCTATCCTGGGATATCATTGAATGTATTACATGTGATAGGATTTAATTGAATGGAGAAAACTTTTATTAATATCTTTTTAAGTTTTGATTCGATTTTCATAAAATTTTAAATTACACGACAAAATTCTGCTACGATTACATATATATTAAATTAAAAACCATTGGGTTGGAGAATTTTTGCGCTGTTATATGCGGACAGAAGAACAGACGACGAATATAGGTGCCACATATTTATATAACTACGAAAGCATCTAAAAAAGGTGATTAGATATGAAAGCATGGAAATGAAGATACCAGTGAAAGAAGATGTTATGTAGACAAATTTAAATTTTGAGAAAATATAAGCAACGATTTTGATTGAAAATTTTATTAATTTAATTTCATCTTGGTAGAATATGTTTAAATGGTAATGAAGTTGATACTAAATCTATCAGAAAAAGAAAAAAAATAACATTTAATTATTAAATATTAAAAATATTATTATTTAATAATTATTAAGGCTGTTCTAATTTCTAAACAGGTTTATTTTCTAACAGATTTCTGAATTTAATTTTGCTTGCAAGCGAATGAAATTGTCAGGTGTTCTTATTCAGAAACTATGAAATCAAACTCTTTTTATTTTTTTTTCATTTTTCGATAAATATGCTCTTACAGTCCTCCCCACTTAATCGGGCCTCGGATAATCGAATACCTCGCTTATTCGAATAGAATCTTCCGGAACGGAATTTATTCCTATTGGTTCTATGCTATTTTTCCCCGCTTAAGCCAAATACCTTTTACGAACGTCCCCGCTTAATCGAATAACAACTGTGTGACCGATGTTTGAAAATAGGCGCGGAAAGCACGTTTCAGCTGGAATTTCCTTTCACCTTTTGTCATTTTTAGTTCCTTTACGTTGAAAATAAATTTTCTGTTCTTCCTACAATGATTTCGGCCGGCAGGTGTGTAATGGACAGGTCAAATGATTTCCCCACCTTGATCCCCTCACATCACATCTTGCTGTTAACCAGGCAATGAGATGGTAATTGTGATATTTTGCACTCATTCGAAAAATAACTCAATATTTACTCCTTTAAGATTCCACTTAAACAAACCACTTTAAACGATTTTTTTAAGGCAGTATAAGTAACGTAAATTAGAAGTATCAAAGTTTTGACCAAATTCAAACGAGCTGCATTGTGATGTAAACTATATAAATGTATGTACTGACATTAAATTAATATGTATTTACTTTATATTAGCATTTGTATTTATTTTAGTTTAAGTTATTCTATTAACAATTTACTATGCTGTAATGAAATATACCGTAGGTGGTTCTTTTACCTTTTTATTATGCATTAAATATTACAGTTATGATTCCCCGTTTAATCAAATTATCCGCTTAATCGAATATTATTTCTGGAACCGTCAATATTCGTTTAAACGGGAACGACTGTAATTCCAACAAAGTTGGCTTTTGAAGGGAATTCGCGTAAATGACAGTGCGAAAAAGAAATAAAATTGCCGTTAAGAGTTCTTATAACTCAACATACAATTCAAAGTAAAAATAATATATATATTCGATTCCAAACCACTTTGTTAATTCATACCTGAAAGTTTCATGTTTTTATTTTTTAAAGCAACTTCGTAAATGTGTCAGAAAGTTTTGAGCTGTTCAGCGGGGGAAAATATTTTTTGAGAACCTTCTTAAATATAAATTATTAAATATAAAATATTAAAAAATAATGTTGCATATTGTCACTAATTAGAATAGAATGTTGGTATTTTATTTTTACCCTATGGTATAATATTTTATAACACCTTCCCTAATAAAACAAAACTATTTATGTTAGAAAATTGTGGCATAACACTATCTTCCACTAATGTTTTCAAATTTATAGATGTTTTGTTCTCATAATTTTCTTTAAATTCGCACGTCTCGATAAAAGTTTAATGCATTAAAGCCCACTAATGAATAGGAGCATGAAATATTTTACTTTACTTTATTACTTAAACGTGCTACTTTTTGTATACAAACTAGTAACATAAAATTTGCGAGTTTTATTTATTTATTTTATTTAAAAAAGGGATAAGATAATAGCGAATAGATTGTGGAAAAAAAAACAAAACAACAAAAAAAAAAGAACAACAACAACAACAACAAAAAAAAAACAGAGAAATTTACTGTGAGAAGCTAAATGAAATTTAAAATACTTTTAAAAAAGTAAATAATATTTAAAAAGTTCAATGTATATTTCAAGTTATATTATGATGATGAAATTCGTAATTAATACATTATTTATTACTATTCTACTATTTATATATTATTTATTACTACTATACTATTTATGAATAAATTATATTTCACAAAAATATAAACAGACAAATAATTAAATAAATAAATAAATAAAGTAGGAAAGGAACTCTCTCAACCGTGTTGTTTTTATTTTTAAACATGAACCTTTTAATAAAACGTGGCATAAGGAAGGTATTGCCATTTTTATTTGAATGAACTCTACAAACGTATAATTTATCGATAAAATAATTAATTCTAGTAAGTGGTTATCCGAAATAATAATAATAAAAAAATATATATAATAAAAATATATGCAGAAAAACAGATTTTTGTAAAAGTTTTCGGAAATTCTTTTAATTATTCCCAATTATTTTAATACTTCTTATTTTATAATTGGCATTAGCTATTTTTTTTTAAACACCAACAAATCTCTCCAGCCGCAAAACAGCATCCGAGGTTGGCAGGTAATTAGCAATCGCACGTGTGTGACCGTCGCCAAGGCCGCACGCACCGCTGTGGCAACCCTTCCATTCATGAACACGCTCTGAACGACTCCCAGCGCAGTGTTGCACAATACTACAAGGAAGTGAGAGTCGCGTGGCGCAGCTCCGGATACTACATAGAAACTCGTGTGCGCACACCCCCTGCGAACGTCTTATATCATGAAGAGAAACATAAGTGACATGGACTCGGAATGTGATGATGTCTTTGGCGACGATTCAAAGGGGTAAGCTGACTTTCGCTTTTGTTTTTAGAGCTCTAACTGTTGCTTCAATTAAAGCTTTTAAAAACTCGCAAAAGAGGAGGGAAAATTTTATTTATACATGTTTTTCCAATTTTGATCTGGAAACGGTATTATTCATTCGGTTTAATTTCTCTGATAGTTAAAAAATCAAAGAATAATTTCATTCTTTTAAATTGTTATTAATTCGTTTAAGCTTTTTTGATATTTTGAATTTGTTTCAACAGACATATTTTTTTACATTATTCATTCTTTTAAAATTTTACTGATGTTTGCAAAATTTCTTTCAATGAATATGTTTATTCTTTTAAATTATTATTCATTCTTTTAAGACTTTACTGATATTTAAAAAATTTCTTTAAATAAGTATGTTGATTCTTTTAAATTATTATTCATTCTTTTAAGAGCTTACTGATATTTACAAAATTTCTTTAAATGAATATGTTCATTCTTCTAAATTATTATTCATTCTTTTAAGAGGTTACTGATATTTACAAAATTTCCTTCAATGAATATGTTCATTCTTTTAAATTATTATTCATTCTTTTAAGATTTTATTGATATTTTGAGTTTCAAGTTTATTTATTACAGACGTGTTTTTCAAATTTTGATCTTGAAACAAAATTATTCATTATGTCTGATTCTACTGATCTTTTTTTTTTTTTTTTCTTAATCAAGAAATATGTTAATTCTTTTTAAATTATTATTCAATCTTTTAAGCTTTTACTGATATTTAGAGCATGGAAACTGTTTATTTATAACGTGTTTTCCAATACTTGATTTTGAAAAGAAATTATTCACCCTGTTTAATTTTACCAATTTTTAAAAATTTGTTTCACAAAATATGATAATATAATAAATAAACTACGATTTATTTATTCCTTGTAAAAAAATCATCCCTTTTTCCTTATTCCAGAACAAAACTTATAGTTTAAAATAATAATAACAAAAATATTACTATTAAAAATATTTTTAAACGTGACATTATTGAGTAGTATTAAAATACGTCGAAAATTTCATATTCAACCCAAGCAGATAATTTTAATATTTATTTTTAAAAGCAAAGGATCTTTATTTTGAATTTTTGAATTTTTTGCTCACTAAGCAAATCAAAAACTGCGTTATCTTCTCTACCTTTGAACAGTTTTTAATTTCTGTAAATATATTTCCTATAGGTCCTTTTTCTTTATTTTTCTTCTTTTTCTTTTCTTTTTTTTGTAATGTTTTACTTTGTCAAATAATGTTTGATTTATATGACTTGGTCTCATTTCTTTTTGCGATACAACCGATATTGACTAGAATATAATTTTTCGCATCACATACACGTGATCGTATATATTACAAACAACGATCTCATATTTCGACGATTATATTGTTAAATAAATATATATGTATATATTAATGAAAGGACAATTCACTTTTCATCCGATTTATCAGTTTATCTGTTTAATAAAATTTCTTAATATTAATAATTTAAGATATATAGGCAATATATATGAATAAGTAAATATTCCCAAGGATACGTATAAGTTGAATTTTCTGTATTTCGTATATTTGATTTTAGATAATTTGTCATTTTCGTGATAAGTTAATTTTAATTATCAATATAAAAATAATTTACATTGCAAATATCTTCATTATATATTTAAAAATAATAATGTTTTGCAACATTTAAAATTATTTACAATGCTTGGCAGTAATTCTATTCATAATAGTTGCAAATTTTAAAACATATTTAAAGCTTTAAATTTATTCTTGAAAATTTTTCTTGAATTCTATAAACGCATTTTAAAAATAACTGAGAAACTTTAAAATACGTATAATGCTGAATAAATTAGTATCTACATGCAGGTTTTATTATTAAATACATAAATAAATAGTTCGGCTTGCAATATAAATATATCAGTATTTTGAAACTCTTTTTACAAATAGATTGCATGACTAAACTGTGTCTGTTACACATATTAATATTTATAAAAATAGTTATGAATATTTTATTAAACACTAAATAAAATAATGTTTTATAAGCCAATATTCAAATAACAACAAATCTTCGCTAATTCATTTAAAGGCGGACTCTGTGTAAGACGGAAATCTGTCTAACTCGGAAAGAATTTCAAGTCCTTGTGAATCCATAGACATAGAGTAAAATTTGTCTAAGGCGGAATATTATCTACTGCGGAAAATTTTCTTGGTCCCGATCGCTTCCGTCTTAGACAGAGTTTACTGTATTTACTTATTTTATGTATCGAAGTGTTTTATTATATTATCAAATATATCTATTCTTCTACATAATTTTCTATGTATCTAACTAAATAATTTAGGAATAAGGTGTAAAAACATAATAATATCTGTTATTTTACATTTCCAGTAAAGATATATAAAAATGTATCTTCAATTAGCTTTACCAGTACGCTTATTATCTCTAAATCCCTTTTCTACCCTGTCAAACAAGTTTCACTGCAGGAAGTGTAATACAGTTGGAAAGACGATGAGCTGTTATTAAAATAAAGCGAACTTTCCCCCGTCGTTCAATAATAGTGCATTTATTTTGAATCTGGAATTAACTAGGAAAATGCTATGAGAATATTTTGAAATGTATTTCATTTTATGGCTACTTTATGATTATATAAATTAAGAAGATTAGGTTTTGGATTTTTATATATATATATATAAAAAGTAATATTTGCATTAATAAAGTGTGAAAATATAATAATTTTCTTTTAACATGTTTAATTATATGTTAACTGATATACCATGTTATCAGGCATTAATTATTATTGTGAAAAACAAGATCATTATAGACCCTTCGTTAAATGTCACTTTGGTTATTAAAAAACACTATCTTTCTTAAAAAATCTTTCTATATTGTCTTTAAGAATTTTACATTATAAACAATCACTACAATATAGAAAGTTTTTTAAAGAAAAATAGTGTTTTTTAATAACGAAAAGGAAATTTAACGAAGGGTCTGTACTGATCTTGTTCTCTACAATAATAATTAATGCCTGATAACATGGTATATCAATTAACATATATAAATAAGACGGGAATGAAAAAAAAAAACCCAGATTATTCTGTTGGATAATTATATAAAATAGGATTAATTATTCTAATATTTAAATATATATATATATATATATATATATATATATACAGAATATTTTGGTCCTGAAATATTTAAAATAAACGAAATTTAAAACTTCTGTATATAATAAACTGCATAAAAATAAATTGTATATAAAAATCACTTCAAAACATCAAAGTATTCATAAATTGCTAAAAGTGGTAAACATGAATTTTAAAACGCAAAATACCTTTATTTATTTACATTTAGACATATTTAATTGCATCAGGCGGCAACATTCTAAAAAAAAAAATTAAATGATAAAAATATTTTCGCAAAAATTCAAATTGAAAAACTAGTAAACAAAAACAAAAATCACGCGAACAGAAGCATAATGAAAATTAACTGCAATATTAAATATGGATAAATATAAAATAATTCACGTTCACAAATTTCCATACTTAATATTGCAGTTAATTTTCATTATCCTTGTATTCGCGTGATTTTTGTTTTTGTTTACTAGTTTTTCAATTTGAATTTTTGCAAAAATATTTTTATCATTTTATTTTCTTGAGAATGTTGCTATCTGATGCAATGAAACATGCCGAAATGTAAATAAAAGTATTTTGCCGTTTTTAAAATTTATATTTATCACTTATAGCAATTAATGAGTACTTTGATTCTGAATTTAATTATGTATAGAAGTATTGCTAAGTATTATATTTTGCTTTATTATTAAATTAAATATATTAAAATTATATAGATCACGATAAATTAAATATATCGTGAATACATTTTCATAAAATCAGTTAGTTAAAAGACTTGCTTGTAGTAAATATCCAACGATATTAATATAATGCACTCTATTTGTTTCGAAAATTCTAGAACCTTGCGGATTCTCTGCTTGGTTAATTAAGTAGCTTCAAGTATCGATCGTTACACCCCTCTGATATGATTCATCTTATTTCTTGCATATGCTTCTGCACTTACGCACACATACATATGGTCTTAAAATTAAATTAGTATGTTATGGAATCGTTATTAACTGAAGAAAATTTTTTTAAAACATTGATATTTAATTAAAGCAAACAAAAATATTTTTTATTTCAGTAACAATTAATGCATAAAATAAAAGCTCACACAGTTATTGATATTCCATTAATACAAAACACAGTATAAATATAAACATAAAAAATTAAACTAATTTTGTGATAATTCATCTTTGCGGTAAAAAAAAGAGTAATTTCCCTCTGATATGATTCATCTTATTTTTTGCGTATACTTTTGCACTTAAGCACACATACATATGGTCTTAAAAATAAATTACTATGCATGGAATTGTTATTAACTAAAGAAAAAAGGATTAATACATTGCCATTTAATTAAAGCCAATAAAAATATTTTTATTTCAGTAATAATAATTAATGCATCACGTGAAAGCTCATAGAGTTATTGATACTTAATTATAATAAAACACAACATAAATATAAACATAAATATTAAACTGCGGTAAAAAAAGGAGTAATTTCCCTCTGATATGATTCATCTTATTTTTTGCGTATACTTTTGTACTTAAGCACACGTACATATGGTCTTAAAAATAAATTACTATGCATGGAATCGTTATTAACTAAAGAAAAAAGGATTAATACATTGTCATTTAATTAAAGCAAATAAAAATACTTTTATTTCAGTAATAATTAATGCATCAAGTAAAAGCTCATACAGTTATTGATATTTCATTAAAACAAAACACAATATAAATACAAACATAAAATATTAAACTAATTTTGTGAAATTTTTTCTTTGTGGTAAAAAAAAAAAAAGAATTTTTCTAATTTTACGTTTCTTTTTTTTTACAGAACTCCTACTCAAAGCAATGATAGCTGCCAAATGCTCAACAGAAAAAGAAGACGAGGTGTAAGTGTTATAATATCTTTATTTTTATTTTTTTTGCAAATTATGTAACTAATTTATTAAATTTAATCAATTAAACTCCCATTAATTAGTGCGAATATTACTTTATTTTGAAAGTTGTTTATATTAACTAAATAAATAATTTATTAGCTGAATTTTCAGAAAAAGATTCAATTTTTTCTGTAAATATAGTTTGGGCAGATCCTCGCTTTATTTTTTGCTACATGTAAAAAAAAACAAGATAGCTAAAGTACAGATGGAATATTTACATCAACTAAAAAGCATTAAAAGAAGTGTAATAAAATAAATACGGTATATTTTGTACAAGAAGATTATTCGAATGTTACAGATGTGCGTTATAAAAAGTAAAAGATTAAACATTAAGAAAAAAAAGGAGATGATTATAAGAACACAGATTTCTAATTTAATGAACATGTTATTTACTTATATATATATGTATATATATATAAAACTATCAGATTACATGAAAATTAATTCGTATTATACTTTTAAATAATTTCTATTTTTTTCCCCTCTATATCGGATGAAGGTTTCTATGCAAAATAGGGATTGGGGGGGGGGGGAGTAGTAGTTATAAGGCGAATATGTCTAAAAATAGAAAAATGAAGTCTGAAAGTATAAATTATTATATAAATGTTGTAGCTTTTATTACAATAAATATATGAATAAATAATTTGGCTAATATTATAAACAGAACAGTCTTTTAAAACTCTTTTTACAAATAATCTGCATTACTAATCTATGTCCTAATCTCTGTACACATAATAATATGTATAAAAAATGATTCTGAAAAGTTTAATAAACATAAAAAAAAAAAAAATGCTTTATAAACCATTATTCAAACTACAATAAATCATTGGTAATCCATTCATTCATTCATTTTATGTATTAAAGTTCAATAAATAAACATTCAATGTTAAAGAAAGTTTTATATTATTTTATATAATTTTATATGTATTTATCTACTCGTATATAGTCATATTAATAGCGATTATTCTGCATTTCCGGTAACAATATATAACGAATGGATGGATCTTACACTTATTTTCGATAAATCCGTTTTTTACCCTGTCAAACAAGTTTCACTGCAGAAAATATAATGTAGTTGGAAAGGCTTTTACTGAAATAAAGTCAACTTTCTCCCGTCGTTCAATGAGACTGCCTTTATTTTTAATATGGAATTAACTTGGCAAACATCAAGAGAATATTTTGAAATATGCATTTTAAATTCATTTTGTAGTTGCTTTATGATTTTATAAATGAAAAATGTTAGATTTTTTTTTTTTCATTTTAAAAATAATATAAAATAAATTAAAGTTTTAAATCTTTGCATCTATTATGTAACTTGAATCAAACTTGAATAAATAATAAACTTTGAAAAATATTTATAGATATATGAAAATTTAATTTCCTTCACAACTGCCAATTTTCGAGTTTTTAAATTATAATTTTTGGCTTTTAAAGGGTGTAAAAAAGTTGAATTCACATTTTAAAAAGTATCTTTTAAATATTTTTTAGTTTATTTTAAATCTAATAATATGTCTTCTTATTTTCAGATTATTGAAAAACGTAGGCGCGATCGCATCAATAGTTCCCTGTCAGAGCTTAGAAGACTTGTGCCTGCAGCCTTTGAAAAACAGGTAATATTATATTTTTATTGAATTTTCTTTTTTAAAATTTAATGTTTTCGTTTAAATGGTTTTATTAAGTGAAATTGTTGAAACACAATAGTTGAAAAATTTGGAATCAATATTTACATTAAATGTAATTTTAGTTATTCGCGAAGATATAAGTGAGTTTTAAAAATGCTTCTTGTACAAGAATCTTATACTATTTTATTTTTCACTTCCAGGGGTCTGCTAAATTGGAAAAAGCTGAAATTCTTCAACTGACTGTAGATCACTTGAAAATGCTTCATGCAAAAGGTAATAATTTTTCTTTCATGAAAACAAAAAAAATACTTTTACGTTTATTTTCAATTATTTATTTAAAATTTTTATTGACTTCCAGCCTCAATATATCTATTTGAGCACATACCGAATTTGTAAAAAGTGTCCTTTTTAAGTTTTAATAGTATATTAACATATATTGGATAAATTCATTAACAGTTTATTTCAATCTTAAAGTAAAAACGAATATGATTTTAACTTATATATTTTAACTTTACAAACTACATAGACTGATAATTAATTATATTTTCATAAATTATTAATAAATTAAGCTTGCAACATATTTAGCTGTTTCTGACCATGTTAATCAACAAGCCCTTGCAAGTCTTTGCAGTAGAATTAATTTGTCAACATTTTGAAATAATGTGACATATGTTGATCAAATTAATTAAACAATGAAATTATTTAATTTATGATTTAAAGGGTGCTGGTCGCTCAGGTCTCTAATTCCCTTCACTAATTTTAAACCTATAGGTTGGGAATGTATTCTTATATCTAAAACACCTCCACTGAAAATTAATATATTGAACTTCTTTTACTTGCATTACATTCTTCTCGAAGAATGTCTGTTTTTTTTTTTTTACTCTTTTCAATACAGTTGAAAAGTGTATGAATTTGGTGTGTCTGTCTGACCTAAAAAAGAAAGAGCCATCCTTTAAGAAGAGGACACAGGAAAAATAAGTTAAAAATATTAATTAATCTTCTGATGAGATATTTTTAAAAATAAGAAGGCATTCCAATCCCTTACGTTTAACATTAGCGAAGGGTGTTTGTTTCAGTGACCGACACGCTTAATTTATATTTTCCTTTACTTAAATATGTTTATGTAAATTTATTTAAACTTTATATGTAAAAGAATACGGTGATAATTTTTTTTCATTAATATTCTAGGTTTCGATGCCTTATCTTTCGATCCCCATAAATTTGCCATGGACTACCACAGCATTGGTTTTCGTGAATGTGCCTCCGAAGTTGCTCGCTACCTTGTTGCCATTGAAGGTATGGACCTACAAGATCCTCTGAGAGTTAGATTGATGAGTCACTTGCAGTGCTATTCCGCCCAAAGGGAACTCTCTCTCAAATCATCCGTCCACAACCCATGGAATCCTTCCACCTTCCCAACACCTCTTCCTCAAGCACCAACTCCTCAGTACCCTGGTCCATCGTCTGCTCCAATTCCTCAAGTAACAGAGGCACCCCTCCAACCATCCTACAGTTGTGCTGAGCCAACAAGGATAGCTCAGACCATGGACAATGCTTTTGCATCGAACAGCCACTATGCAAGAGTTTCAAATGGACCTTCAGTTAACACCACTTCCATGCCACCCGCCACAATGTCACTTGTACAGCACACTCCACCAGCACCTCCTATGATGGCACCATTACCACAAATGTCAAGTTCAAACCAGTACCTTGGAGGACATGGTTTTTCTAGTGGTGGATATGGAAGCGCGGGTGCTTTTAACCAACATGCTACTTCCACAGGACGTCCATACAGGCCTTGGGGAGCAGAGCTTGCATATTGACTAGACTAGTTGAACTGTCACAGTGCCTGTTGAATCGTGTACATAGATTTGTTGTATAGCTACTTACGAAAAATGACTCTAAACTATTTTTTTATTGTGTCATTTGTATAAATTTAAATCTGTGATTTTTCATGAACCATCGAACGCATTTTTTATACTTTAAATTATATTTTATAGAATATTTTTTTAAACCTATTTTTTACCTTTTTAAAGAATAGTTCTAATAGTAATAATATTTTTCAACCTATAGAATAACACGTTTACGTAGCAACAATTGCAAGTATCAGAGAACGTTGGTCCAACATAAAATACTAAAACCTTCAAATTTCTATCAATAATTTCATTATTTCTAAAATTTAGTAAACAATGCTTTGTTTATACAAGTATTATTCACTACATGTAATATGAAATTACATTAGTTTCTTGGTCTAGAAAATTACTTTATTAGCGTATATTATTATTATTATTATTATTATTTATCCCTAAAACACTTCTTATGGATTTTTATGTACTATAGGAAACGACTGATTTGATTTGGAAGTTCTTGATTTTACTTTTTTAGACATATTTTTAAGTCTATTTTATAAGATAATTTTTAAAGATTTTCTGTTTGGAAATTAATGTAAATTACCTAATAGTACTAACAGTTAATCTTGTTATTTATTCAACTGAGGAAATACCAAACAAAAATTCTGTAACTTTTACCCCAGATCTGGGAGATTCTCAAAAGGTGGGATCATTAAACGTTAACTATATGTAATTTTTAAAATTTTCAAATTTAAGGCCAATTTTTTTTAATAGTATAGTATTTTGTCTATAAATATAATATATAAATATTTTATAATAGTATGTCTACAAAATTATACACAAACAGCAACTATTCTGGAAAATTAATGATTAAAGCACTTAATTAGCAGTTACGTACGTTACAAATTTTGGACACTCTTTCGCACGTAAGTTACAGATTTTGGACGTTGCTCTTAGTATTTAAAAAATTCTTAAAACTAAGAATGTAGTAAATGTGTCTGTATACATATATATATATATGCATAATTAACTTTTTGTTATCCAGTAATAATAATAATAAAATCAAATACTTTGTTACGTACGTTACTTTCGGACATAACAAAATACAGAAAAATTCTTTATAGAAAAGTCCTTCTATTTCAAAAAAGCAATAAATCAGCATGCCATCTCTTAACGAAATTATAAAAAAATCATCCGTTTCCTTTATGCATTCGTTGTTTGCCATTAGAACCACCTGGAAAAAAGTTAAAACTCTTTTTCTTGGTGGTACATTAGAGCAGTTAACGTTATGAATGTCCGAAATTGGCCTCTTTAGCATAAAATAATAAAATTTTAAGATATTTATACAAAGCTTTTACAATAAATTATGTCATTTTCTGTCTCTGAATAGAAGTAAAAACTCAGTGTAAAAGAAAAAAAATAAAGTCAATGATAATTAAAGTTATGTTTGAAAGGCTTAAAGTTATGGCTTGTGTCCTGTGCCCACCTTTTGAGAATCGCCCATCTATGAGTTTTGATTTTAGTCATTTTTAGTGAAGTAATATAAGTTTCTGATTATAGATTTGCTGTTAAAAATCTTGCACTGCACAAACAAATGAATTAATAATATAAAAGAAAAAATAATAATCCAATGCAATTTTCACTCCGATGAGATATTTGAATTTAAAGGGAATACAATGTTGTAATATTTTTACAACGTTGTAAATATATTTTAATATGTTTTACTTTAATGATCTGGTTTTACAATAATATTTTTACAATAATATTTTACAGAGCATTTTTAATATAACGCAATTAAATCCCATATTGTACTAATATTGGTTAGAATTTGGCATTTTGTAAAACTCTTGTGCCATATTTTAAAATCTTTTTCTACCCACTGTGCCTTTACATAAAAAGTGAAAAATTATAATAAAATATTTTCCAATTTTGTAATTACATGTTAAAGATAACCTACTCAAGATGTTTTATACAAACCTGTTTACTTGTCGAAAGCACAATTTCTATCATTTTTAGCATTTATGTCGTAATTTTTATAGAAGAATGTTCTGTTTGCCAATATTTGTATATCAAATTATACATTCAACTAAATCTATTTATATTTTATATATCAATTTATATTTTGAAATTACACACTGCAACAATGAAATTGCTTTTGAAGTGAAGGTGTGCAATTCATCCTCTGAACACGAATATCGCCATCAAAATGCTTCATTGGTGTTTGTTTTGAAAATATAGATGCACAAAGACCTTTTTCAAAATATATATTAGTTGAAATTAATATTCGAAAAAAAAAATGAATTGTATGTAATCTATCACTTTGTAAAAATAGAAATTGATTTTCAGAAGCTTCAAATACCCGAATCCAAAATTACAGCTTCTTCCGTCAAGTAATTTTTGTATTAGGCTTAAAACCCTATCAGTATTGCAGTTTGTTTTGTAACTATATTAAAAAGCAATTTAAAATTAAGAGTTTCAAATTTTAAGTCTGCATAATTCCTAAAATAATTCGGTGAATGATTTCGTTATGATATTCGAATGTAAAAATTACCGAAGAATCCAAATATGATGTCAAAATTGCGCCTTAATGTTGACTTCAAAGTTTTTTTACAATTTCAATATAGAAATGGCCCTCTAAGCTTTTATTTCTGTAGCATAAAATGAAAGAAAACATAATTTCGAATCGTATGGTCATTTTCGGTTTTCCCTGCGACAATTTGAAATTTAAAAATATCGTGTGTTCTCTCTCTCTCTCTTTTTTTTTCTTTTTTTTGTTGACGAGACTTAACATATTTTAATCTCATCATTTAATAGAAATCTAAAATGATGTATTACACTATATCATTTTAATTATATCATGGTTAGAGTTATTTATTGCTTTTGATAAATTCATTTACGTTTATTGTTTCTGATTGAATTTGTTTTTAAAAAAGTCTAATCTAACGCACGCAATAGATGCAATATGTAGAGAAATAGGCCAATTCAACTTTTTAATTGTCATATTCACATTAAGCACACGGAATTAATTAAAAATTAAGTTTTTTTTATCATTACTATATATATTTTTTTATGTCAGAATAATTAAATTCGTCGATTTGTGTTGCATTGTGTTATTTTTTTTATAGACCATTTACTTCTATCTTATTCAGAATCTAATTGCTTAAATTTAATACTAATATTCAATAAATGAAATTTTAGAAATACTTGGAAAAGATGAATATTCTAGAAAGTTATTATTAATTTTAAGCTTAAAATAAATAGAAATATTGTTCTTAACAAACTGTTTTTGATTAATTCTTTTTCTTTTTGTCATACTTTCATAAATTAAAAGAAAATTCAAATATAGGAATTTTAATTACTAGAACAAGATTATTTTTTTAAAGTTTGCTAAGCATTTTATACGCACAAATTTAATATTTCCTTATACAGAATATACAATGGTTTAGTAACTGAACGGTGTAACTGCAAAAATGTTAAAAGTATGCTTTCGTTCATATACCTTTATATTATCCATAATCCAGACATTTTATACAGTTACACACAAATGTATCTTACGCATATTTATTGTGTAGTTGCATTGATTTGATTGGCATTAGCAGAAATATGTGAAACGTATCAAATTTCACTATTATCTCATAATGAACCAAATTTTAATTTTATCCTTCTGATATTAAGCCACCAGAATTTCTTTTGAAATGAATGATTTTCATTCATTTTATTGTTTCATTATACTTAAAATACTCCTAAATCAAGCCTTAACCAGTATTTGAATACTGGCATAAAAGTGATATAAAATGTAAACCAGTTGAAAATTTCAAATTTCATAAAATTATGTAAAATATTTTGTGATGTTGCCTTCAAAAAAGTGTGTCATATATTAATTAATAAACCAGTCCGATATTTTAAGCAGTTTTCCGTAATTTACCGTCAAATAAATTTAATTGAATTCTTTTAGCATGCATATTTTTATTTTATTTTATTTTAGTTGTAACAATTATTTCTGTAGAAATAAAAAAAGAAGAAATACTCAATTAATTATTGATTATATATTTTTTAGAAACGATCTAGTCTATTGGTATTTGCAAAAATTTTATTTTGTGATTTATATTTTAATTTTATTATTTTGTTATGGAATTTTTTTTTACTTTATGTTTTTATTTTGTAAATCAAAAATATTTTTGAAGTCAAATATGTGATACATTACCTCAGCATCTGAGCATACATATCTATTTTTTCACCTGTATTGCTTGTATATACTCTAATCTAGTCTTTTATTAAAAATGATGTTTTATATTTATTTGTGTTTGTTTACTTTGAACACAACCTGTTAATTAATTTAACACAATACATTCAAGCACTTTGCTAAATATGTTTTTTATAATTTCAAATTTAAAAAGAGAACATCACATTATCATAAACATACACATTCATTAAAATTTTCTTTTACTTAAGTAAGGTGCTGCACAAAATACATTATATAAACAAATACACAACTTGGCATGTTTCGGTTTCATTAGAGATAAAAATCATTATCATAAAAATTCATCATCGATCAATTAATATCGATTATGAGTTTATACATTCATGCACTCGTTTTGGAACAACTATTTTGCCACAATAAAACTTGTCTTACATGTTACACAATGTTTAACATGTCTTTCCAGAGATAAATTTTTTAGACTTTCAAAGGGAAAAGAAATTTGTATATGTTTCTTTTTGGAATAGAATTTTTTGTCCCATTGTACAATACTTTGGGATAGTTAGAATGATGGTATTTTTGGAGTAAAGATCAGTTGAACATATCGCTCAGCCTCAAGAAAAGTGACACATCTCGACAAAAGTAAATTTCACAGGAGTGGCGAAAAAAAGATTTGCATAATTTTACTATAAGATGAAATTGCAGCACTTAACTCTGCATGCTGGAATAAAAACGTGCATAAAAGCATAACACCAGGGGACGGTGGAGCTTAAAATCCTTAAAAATAATTTTTTTTTATTTTTGTAAATTTCAACTTAAATATTATTCAAGGGTACATTATATACATTATAACATGCATTTATCCCAAAATAAATTTAAAAAAAAATTTATTTTTGAGAAAAAAATGGAATTTGGTCTTAGAAATCTTCGAAACGCCCCATGCGTCTTCCATATCAATGAAAATCCCCAATATTTTTTATAAAAGTTTGGTTTATATATAGAAATAAAACAGAGCATCGAATTTTACATATTTGAATTTAAAGGTTAAAAAAAAAAATTGAAAAAATTTGAAATTTTTTCGAAAATTTTTCAAAATTTCAAATTTTTTCAATTTTTTTTAATTTTTTGTAAATTTTATCTTAAATATTATTCAAGGGTACATTATATGCATTATAGAATGCATTTATCACAAAAAAAAATTTTATTTTTGAGGGGAAAAAAATGGAATTTTACGCGTCGTCTTAGAAATCTTCGAAGTGCCCCCTGCGCGTTCCATATCAATGAAAATCCCCAATGTTTTTTATAAAAGTTTGATTTATTTATAGAAATAAAATAGAGCATCGAATTTCACATATTTGAATTTAAAGGTTAAAAAAAATTTTTTTTGAAAAATTTTGAAATTTTTTCGAAAAAATTTTGAAATTTTGAATTTTTTTTTTTTTTTTTTTTTTTTTTTTTTTTTTTTTTTTTTTTACCTTTAAATTCAAATATATAAAATTCGATGCTCTATTTTATTTCTATATATAAACCAAACTTTTATAAAAAATATTGGGGATTTTCATTGATATTGAAGACGCATGGGGCGTTTCAAAGATTTCTAAGACGACGCGTAAAATTCCATTTTTTTTCTCAAAAATAAATTTAAAAAAAATTTTTTTTTGGGATAAATGCATGTAAAAATTATTTTTAAGTATTTTAAGCTCCACCGTCCCCTTAAGAATGAAGACGTATGATGAGCTTTGAAGGGTTGGATTGTTTCACCTTCCCACACAATCCACCTCCCTTCTGTGGTCACAAATGGAAATATAGCATAATAAAGTAAGTCTCCTTATAACTACACTTATGAAACTGTTTGTGTAGCAAGACGCGCCCTATGACAGACCTAATTAGTGGAATAAAACGCAAAATGTATTTTTGCGAGATGTGTCACTTTTCTTGCGGGTGGGCGATATACACATATTTAGCATGGGATACCCCCCCCCCCCCTCCTCCTTCCTTTAGGAAGATGGGAAAATCTTAAACATACAAATCATATTTTGAATAAAAAAGAAAAGTGCCCAGCTAAACTGATGGCATTGAGCTCACAGGCTATTCACACTAATTGTATATTATACTCTTATTTTAAAGAATAATGCCCTAAAGTAAATAAGTGAAGGGGAATTAGCCCCCGTTTCCCCCTTTATACTTAACCAGTGAACTTCCAACTCTAATCAGGGAAACTCCTTATCATAATAAAACGGTATACCAAATTTGGAGCAAATCGAATAATCCTGCAAAAAAAAAAAAAAAAAAAAAAAACATTTATCTAAATTAAGGGGGTGGACTAGTCCCCCTTTATTCTTAACCAATGAATCCCCAAAACGAATCAGGGAAGCTCCTTAACATAATAAACCGGTATACCAAATTCGGAGCAAATTGAATCATTCTGCATGAAAAACGCATTTATCTAAATTAAGAGGGGCGGGCTAACCCCCTTTTCCCCCCTTTATCCTTAACCAGTGAACCCCCAAAACTAATCAGGAAAGTTCCTTAACATAATAAACCGGTATACCAAATTCGGAGCAAATTGAATGATTCTTCATGAAAAACCCATTTATCTGATTTAAGGGGGTAGACTAACTCCCCTTTTCCCCCTTTATCCTTAACCAATGAACCCCCAAAACTAATCAGGGAAGTTCCTTAACATAATAAACCGGTTTACCAAATTCGGAGCAAATCGAATGATTCTGCATGAAAAACCCATTTATCTGAATTAAGGGGTTGGACTAACCCCGTTTTTCCCCCTTTATCCTTAACCAATGAACTCCCAAAACTAATCAGGGAAGCGCCTTATCAGAATGAACCTAGAAAATTTTTTTGAAGCAAATCGGATGTTTCTATCAAGAGTTATCGCGTTACGTACGTACATACATACATACATACATACATACATACAGAACGGGCGGGCACATTAGATCTCAGGCTTTGATAGCCTGTGAGCTAAAAAGTAATCTATGAAAACGAAAATAATAATCGAACATACAATTATATTTAATTTTATTATCTGCATTAGAGATGAAACTGACTGGGGCTCGATTTTTATAGGAGTCTTAGGGCACAGGTAACAAAATAGAAATTTTAGTTATTCCCAAATTGACAAAAAAAAAAAAAAAAAAAAAAAAAAAAAAAGCTGTTCATTTGAGAAACAAGAATGCATTCTAAGTTTTAAAAGTGTTTTACAAACCTTTACAATCCCAAGTTTTTAAAAGTATTTTACAAACCTATACAATCCTAAGGTTCCAAATGTGTTTTACAATCATTGCAATTTAGCTTAAAATGCAATTGATTTTTTATTGATGGGATATAAGACAAAATCTTCTGTCTGATTCTAAAACCTTTGCATCTATTAGTTAACATAAAAAAGACGTGGATATTCCTCGCTTTCTGTTTGTAGCTTTTTTCCCAGGATTACTGGAAAACAGAACCCATTTCCTTCTGTCATAGCAGTACAATGACATTTTAAAAGGTTAAGAATTGCGATTTTTACAGATTTCTGCGAGTGATTTGGTATAAATAACAATTTTGCTATTATAAACTGATTTTCAGAAACATGAAAATCATGGAACAGCAGCGTCACGAGGAAGAATTTAGACTTACTTACATAGAAATTAATATTTATTTCTATGTATAAGAAGAAATATTTAAATTAGTGATGGGCGATAACGAGATGTTTTTCTCGATTTTCTCGATTGTATGGACATCTCGATATTTTTCGATTGTATAAATTTTTTCTCGATGACTACAGTTTGCAAATTTCTTTTATAAATCATATATTATGTATTATATACGTCATACATTTATCAAGAATCGTCTGCGGGTGAACTGGAATGAGTCGATGTTAATAAAGACTAGGTGACTTCGACCGCTAGCGGGCCCCTCCTTTACTAGGGGCCCCTAATTTATACGTAATCTTGTAATATGAAATCACGAACAGGTTACCCGCTATATACGGCACTGATATATGATAGCAGGCGGGTGTGGTGTGCACGCGCTACAAAATCATGTAAAAAATATTATATCGAAACGAATGAACGTCGGACCAGATCTCTAGGTCAAAGCGAGCGGAGAGGCACAGCAGCTGCATAATATGATTAAGTCGTCACAGGTCTTTAGGCCTTTCCAACCATATGTCACATGAGAAGTCTGGATCTGAATTTATAAAAATGCCCTCCCCGTGGGGGGAAATGGGGGGAGGGGTGCGGGAGGTGGATAACATGAGTAAGTGGTCATAAGCCTTTCCAACAATATGTCACATGAGGGGTCTCGGCTAAATTTAGAAAAACACCCCGTGGGGGAAAAGTGGAGGGGGGGGGCGATCACCGGAGGTGCATTACATCAATAAGTAGTCACAGACCTTTCCAACGATATCTCACATGTGGGGTCTTGGCTAAATTTGGAAAAGTGTCCCCCCGGGGGGGGGTTCAAAATGGGGGGATGGACACCGGAGGAGCATAACATCAATAAGTAGTCACAGACCTTTCCGACGATATCTCACATGAGGGGTCTTGGCTAAATTTGAAAAAGTGTCCCTCGGGAGGGGCAAATTGGGGGAGACTGTCACCGGAGGTGCATAACATCAATAAATAGTCACAGACCCTTCCAACGATATCTCACATGAGGGGTCTTGGCTAAATTTGGAAAAGTGCCCCGGGGGGGGGGGGGCAAAGTGATGGTGGGGACACCGTAGGTACATAACATCAATAAGTAATCACAGACCTTTCCAACGATATCTCACACGAGGGGTCTTGACTAAATTTGGAAAAGTGTCCCCCGGGGGGCATAGAGTGGGGGGGACTGTCACCGGAAGTGCATAACATCAATAAGTAGTCACAGACCTTTTCAAAGATATCTCATAAGAGGTGTATTGACTAAATTTGGAAAAGTGTCCTCCGGGGGGGCAAAGTGGGGGGGGGGCGGCCACCGGAAGTGCATAGCATCAATAAGTAGTCACAAACCTTTCTAACGATATGTGACATGAGGGGTCTTGGCTAAATTTGGAAAAGTGTCCTGAAATTTCATAGATTATAAATAATATTTAGCGGAGGGCTCCATAAAAAAATCCGATCTAAAATGACAAAAGCGGAAAAAAACTACCCTCGCAGTGGGGGCCAAATTGGGGAGGGGAGGAAGAAAGTCTCATAATATGAAAGAGTCATCTGAGAGCTTACCGATGACATATCACATGACTGGTCCAAAAAAAATTTGAAAATTGCTCCCCCTCTCTCCCCCCGTGGGCCCATTCTTTCACCCCGGAATTCACGCAGCCGCCACTTTAAAATTTTTATGTTCAATAAATAATATTTACCGGAAGACTGCATAAAAAACCCATATCTAAAGTGATATTTAAATTTATTATAGAAATCGGCTACGGTTTAAAAAATTTGTTCGCCCCTCCCCCCCCCCCTTTGGGCGAAGAAAGGTTCATACTATGAAAGAGTGGTCAAAGGGCTTTTCGATTATATGCCACAGGAAGGGTTCGGTAAAATTTTTAAAATTGCACCCCATGAGTCCACTCTCACGTCCTCCTCCCTCGAAATCACCCGACCCACCTTCCTCTTTGAAAATTTTATATTTAATAAATAATTTTTATCGGAGGGTTCCAGGTATGTGACATCTTGGTAGGGCTAAAATAAGAGAAACTTTGAAAATTAGGGCTTCATTTCACAGCTCATTGTCATGCCTTTTTCTCTATCTCGTCCCTTGGTACTCTCGATAAATTTTCTTACTTTTGTTCTCTGCCGAGGACGAGAGAAATGCTCGAAAAGCTTCTCATAGCGAAATGTTGAAAAGCGCGAGAGAATTCTCGAAAGGCTTTTCATTGGGAGATTTCGAAAAGGACGAGAGTAACAAGCGAGAGGCTTCCCATCGGGAGAGGTTGAAAAGGGCGAGAGGAAACTCTCGAGAGACTTCCCATCCCGAAAGGTTTAAAACCGCGAGAGAACCACCATCGAGCAGCTTCCCATCTGGAAGCGTCGAAATGCTGGAAAAATCATCGAGATGAGATTTGCCGAAATGCGAGATGGAAATGAAGCTTTCAGAGTCAAACTTACCGCATTTCTGATTTAAGTCATAATTTTTCAAAGGAGTCCATCTGCTTATCCAATCTCTTTTTAGCTCACAGGCTATCTAAGCCTGAGAGCTAATGTACCCGTCGGTTCTGTGTGTATGCATGTACTGTACGTACGTATACATACGTATGTATATACGTAACGCGATAACTCTTGATTAAAATGTACGATTTGCTTCAATTTCTTTTATGTTCATTCTGATAAGGCGTTACGCTGATTAGTTTTGACGGTTCATTGGTTAAGGATAAAGGGAGAGAAGGGGGGCTGGTCCCCCCCCTCCTTAATTTAGATAAATAGGTTTTTCATGCAGAATTCTTCGATTTGCTCCAAATTTCGTATACCGGTTTATTATGTTAAGGAGCTTCCCTGATTAAACTTGGAGGTTCATTAGTTAAGTATGAAGGGGGGGGGGGGTAGACCCCCTCCTTAATTTAGATAAATGGGTTTTTCATGCAGAATTATTCGATTTGCTCCAAATTAGGTATACCGGTTCATTATGTTAAGAAGTTGCCTTGATTAGATTTGGAGGTTTACGGGTTAAGTATAAAGGGGGAGAAGGGGGCTAGACCCCACCCCCCTTAATTTAGATAAATGGGCTTTTCATGCAGAATTATTTGATTTGCTCATAATTTGGTATACCGGTTTATTATGTTAAGGAGCTTCCCTGATTAAACTTGGAAGTTCATTGGTTAAGGATAAAGGGGGAGAAGGGGGTCTGTTCCCCCCCTTAATTTAGATAAATGGGTTTTTCATGCAGAATTATTCGATTTGTTCCAAATTTGGTATACCGGTTTATTACGTTAAGATGTTGCCTTGATTAGATTTGGAGGTTTACGGGTTAAGTATAAAGGGGGAGAAGGGGGGCTGGTCCCCCCTTAATTTAGATAAATGGGCTTTTCATGCAGAATTATTCGATTTGCTCCAAATTTGGTATACCGGTTTATTATGTTAAGGAGCTTCCCTGATTAAAGTTGGAAGTTCATTGGTTAAGGATAAAGGGGGAGAAGGGGGGGCTGGTCCCCCACTTAATTTAGATAAATGGGTTTTTCATGCAGAATTACTCGATTTGTTCCAAATTTGGTATACCGGTTTATTATGTTAAGGAGCTTCCCTGATTAAACTTGGAGGTTCATTCGTTAAGTATAAAGAGGGGAAAGGGGGGTAGACCCCCTCCTTAATTTAGATAAATGGGTTTTTCATGCAGAATTATTCGATTTGCTCCAAATTTGGGATACCGGTTTATTATGTTAAGAAGCTGCCTTGATTAGATTTGGAGGTTTATGGGTTAAGTATAAAGGGGAGGGGCTAGTCTCCCCTTAATTTAGATAAAAGGGTTTTTCATGCAGAATTATTGGATTTGCTTCAAATTTAATATACCGATTTATTCCGATATGGTGCTTCCTTCATTAGATTTGGAGGTTCATTGGTTAAGTATACAAGGTTCGAAAAGGGGGCAAGTCCCCTCCCCTCAATTTAGATAAATGGATTTTCATGGAGAATTATTCAATTTACTTTAATTTTTTTTTCTATGTTCGTTCTGATAAGGAGCTTTCCTGATTAGATTTGGAGGTTCATTAGTTAAGTATAAAAGGGTTAAAGGTGTTAGACCACCCTTAATTTAGCGATATGTTTCTTTTTTTCATGCAGAATTATCTGATTTGCTTCAAATTTGATATACTGATTTATTATAGTTAAGGAGTTTCCCTGATTAGATTTGGAGATTCATTGGTTAAGTATAAAAGGGGCAAACGGGGTAAATTTCCCTTCATTTATTTTTTGAGGGGCATTATTCTTTGAAATAAGAGTATAATATACAGTTAGTGTTAATAACCTGTGAGCTCAATGCCATCAGTTTAACTGGCACTTATCTTTTTATTGCTATTAACCGAAGTGGGTTACGAAGCATAGTGGTTTATGTATTCAGTTCTGTATAGTCCTAGTTTCAAACTTTACTGTTAAATTTAGTGTCATTTTGCCCCGAATTTTCAATGTTTCTCTTATTTTAGCTCTGCCAAGCTTCCCCATACCTGGAGACTCAGATAAATACTATTTATTAAATATAAAAAGTTCAAAGAGGAAGGTGGGTGAATTATGGCGTGCGCGAGAGTGCACAAAGGGAGGGGGGGCGGGTAATTTTCAAACTTTTACCAAACCTCTCCTTGACATATCATCGGAAAGTCCTTTCACCACTCTTTCATATTATGAACCTTTCTCCTCCCAGAGTTGAATTCCGGAAGGGGGCGGGTGGGGGGGGGGGGAGCGGTGCGGGGGTGACTTTTTTTTTAATTGTAGAGATTTCTAATAAATATCATTAAATGAGGTTTTTTAATGGAGCTCTCCGATAAATATTATTTATTAAATATAAAATTTTAAAAGTGGGGCTGCGTGATTTCCGGGTATGTTCTAGGATAAAAGAGGGAACCCACGTGGGAGGGGTAGATATCAAACTTTTTTTTTGGACTAGTCATTTGATCTATCATCGGAAAGTTTTCGGTTATCATCGCAAAGTTACTCTTTCATATTATGAACCTTTCTTCTTCCCTCCTTAGTTTGGCGCCCCGAGAGAGGCACTTTTCGAACTTTTTTGAAATCGTAGCGTTTTTAAACATTTTAGATCGGATTTTTTTACGGAGCCCTCCGATAAATAATTTTTAATATATGAAAATTTCAAAGAGAAGGATGGGCAGGGTATATTTCGGGGGGGGGGGGGGCATGATAATTGGAATCCTGGGAGTTGGGACTCTTTTCTATCTTTTGCTGACACCCCTCATGTGGTATATCATTGGAAAGCTCTGTGACTACTATTTCATTTTATATATCGCCTGCGCCCCTCCCCTTACTTTGCCCCCGAGCGGGGCACTTTACTAAATTTAGCCGACACCCCTCATGTGCCATATCGTTGGAAAATCCTGTGACCACTTATTCATATTATGCACTTTCCTTGCCCCTCCCTCCTACTTTACTCCCCGCGGGAGTTCGTTTAATGTATTCCAGTCGAAGACTTTATAAAAATGGGGAAATTAAAGATCCAATCTCAAATGACGTAGAAAAATCAATAAAAAATTTTGATCCCTTTTATCATCCTTTAGTTAATATTTTTGCCACTAGGGGGTGCTTTTGATTCTTATTTCTTTGGCCATTTTGTTGCTAATTGCCGAAAAATTCTAATTTTTGATACTTAAACTCCCCTTACCGCTTCATAGCTACTCGCGTTTTTTCAGCTTTTTTCAACCAGGGGGCACCCTTACAAGACTTTTCCAGTCTTATGGCTCCTTTATAGTTTCCCTTTGGTTTGTTGTTTTTTTATTCCATCTGTTTTCAGTTACCCTATATTTAATAAAATCTGCCTTATATATATGTAAAAACAATGATTTCAATAATCGATTCTCGAACATCTCCTTTGTAGATTCTCGAAAGTAATCGATGACTGTATCGATTGTGTATTTTACGATAACGATTTTTTTCGATTGGTAAATTTTCGAGAATCGCCCAACACTAGGCCCTATCACTACTATGAAATTGTCGGCCAGAATAATAGCTAAGTTTTCCAATAACTGTTTTTAGTTTTTCTCGTTATAATCGATTGTAAAACATCTCGATTGTAGATTCTATGAATTAATCGATGGCTGTATCGATTGTGATTTTTTACGATGACGATTTTTCTCGATTGTCGAATTCTCGAGAATCGCCCATCACTAATTTAAATGAGAAAATTAATCTCGCTAACCTTTTGCCATAGTTGTACAATGATATTTTAAAAGAATAAGAATCGTGTCTTTTGAATCTTTCTGTTAGTGATTGGGTATAAACAAATAAAAATAAACAGTCAAGTGCGAGTATTACTCGCGCACAGAGGGTTCCGTAGAATAAATATTTGAATTTGTAATTGTATTATTAAAAAAAATCCGTTTGCTAAAAGAATACTAAGACTTTGTAAAAAACTATACAACGTAGGGTTGGGTATAACTGTATATACTAGTACCATGAAAGTTCAAAGAGATATATAATCTAAATAATATCAAATATAGCCATTCTGTATAACTCATTTTTTAATATTATCCTAATCTGTTTATGATGAACTTAATTCGGTACTGATAATAACAGCAGAGCATATTTAAACTTCATTTGGCATTTCATAAAATTAAATTCAGCGTAGTAATGACCTTTCTTTCTACAATGTAGCTAAAACAAAACCTTTGTTCAATGTTTAAATTTGGCATTGTGCTAAGCGCGCTTCAAAAGGAGGTCGCAAAGTTGCAACGACGCCTTGGTCCGCGCCGCGTTTCCAGATAGATTTTTAATTAAATTTAAAGTCACTCGAGCCGTATTGAGAAATCCACTCAATGCAAACTAGTCGCTAATCCCATAGTATTTATGTGATTCATTCTAATTAAGTTGTCTCAGGACTCTTCAAAATGTTAGAAATTTTAATTTTATTATATGTTAAACTCCTATTTTTTCTGAACATTTTTATATACTTGTTTTCTTGAAATTCCCATTAGAACAGAAGTTGTGGCTTTTAGAATTATACCCGTTCAATAGCTGAAGCGGCGTTTCCAAAACTTTGAAGTAATTTTTCTCCAAAACAAGTTTTTGGGCATAACGCACAGGATATCTCAAAATCTTCTGGATATTTTTTCTTGAAATTTTCAAAACATACATTTGATGTTAGTCTGTATAAACTGAACCTAAAATTTCCTTTTTATTGTTAAAAAAATATATTTTTTTAGGTCATTATATTGTTGAAATTTTCAAAATTTTGTATTAGAACCGTGCATTAAAAATATAAAAAAAGCTTTAAATACAAATGTATTTAAGTTCAGCGTAATTATTATAATCTGAAGTATATGTACGCACCAAAATTTTTATTCTAGTTGCAATATTTATTTTGTAATCCTGCGCGTAAACTGTTATGCCAATTTTCTGCTCGACAAATGTCTAACAGTTTCGAGCCCCCTATAAATACTAATTCTGCATCTTGCAATTTTTTAAATACATGAAATGAAAGAACATACTTATATCTTTAATCCCAATAAAAATTGTGTTTTAAAATCTTATGCATTTTAAGACATTAAATGTTGAAAATGGTTTTTTATTTATTTATTTTTTCAATTTTAAGAATCCTGAGACCCCTTAAATTAGTCTGTTTTAACAATTTGATGTTTATTGCTTTTATACTACTACTAGACATTACATTACACATATATGTCATTAAAAGTTGTTAACTAGGCATAGAGTACGCCGCCCCTGTCATTCTGTATGTCCAAACTGTCCGTATCTTTAAGGGTTAATGTCTCGGCTAATTACTGACGATTTTTTTTCGAAAATCATTATCAACAACGCTTTTATATTTCTGCTACGATAGGTACCTCCAGCGCTGCTCAACACTTTTGCTGAATGTCCGTAAATCAAAATTTGTGTGTAACAGAAAAATGCGATTTTCTCAAAAACTATCTGACCTAGGGTAATCGCTATAATTTTCCTTCAAGGTTTAAGTTAGCGTCTACTTCCTGTAATTTTTTCATAATTTTAGTTTCAGTAGATTCGGAATTAGATGGGGGGGGGGGGGGGGACATATTTTTGCGCTACATTCTGAACGATATCTTTGAAAATATAATACCTAAAATTAAAAGGAATGTATTTTTGAGTTCAGCGTTACGAAAGCTTTCACTCGATACCACACACGATATAAAAAGAAAATATTTGTTTTTCAAGTAGCTTAATTAGCCCCTATACATTTTTATTAAATATGTATATGAATGTTTAATGATCTGAAAATATGGCGGTCAATAGTCTTTATTACTTCCCCCAATTTGAATAATTTACGAGTAAAATGCTTGTGACAGACAGACACAGGAGTGATCTTATAATGGTTCCGTTTTTACTTTTTAAGTACGGAACCCTAAAAAAAGAACCGTATTCAAAACTGACTTTCAGGGACATGAAAATCACGAAACGTTCTCATGATGTATTTAGGATTAATACTTATTTCTGTGTAAAAAGAGGTTTTTAAATGAAAAAATATCTTGAAACAATTTTAAAATGTTACTAGCACTTTTCTAGTGCAGAGTACAGAATTCGGTATCGGGTCCGGGCTCTGATGATACAAAATCTTTCGGGTTCGGACAGGTTCCGATTTGAAATCGTCGAGTTCGGGCTCCTAAAAAAAAGGACCGAAATCATCTCCGATGTTCATGCTATAAAATCGTAATAAAATGTTTCCCTTTCCTTTCGTTCGAAGATTGTCTTTTAACACTTTCCAACATATAGTTAAAAAGTGTGTATGAATTCGGTTTGTCTGTCTGTCAATTAGTCTGTCTGCTTGTCTGTTTTTTCTGTCTGCCATCTGCCCGTACCGTGCTCTTAGTTGGTCTTGGGCTACCCTCACCCAAATTTTCAGTCATGTACATGCGGTAGATTTTCCTAGCCATCGCACACAGACACACATCCAGAGCCCAATACTTTCTTTTATTCGTATAGATTACAATTTTTCAAACATAATTTTACGAAAAGGTTTTTTAATTTACCTCAAAAGTGATAACTTTCAACTTAGATTTTTAAAGTTTGTTAGAAACATAAATGTTTAAAAAGCTCCAGGTCCACAAAGTTAACTTTCTTTTTTTTCAAAAACAGTAAGTTTTTTACTTCAAATTTCTATCGAAATTGACATTTTAAAGAAGTGCTTAGTAGGATAGCACATTGAGGGTTCCATACTGTTATGTCATATTACACTAAAGCATAGTACGTGCCTAGTTTCTTTACAAATATACAAGAATAAGGACGGCTTACTTATACCTAGATGCTTCTTGTAATTCTTGCATCGTATCTCGGTAATTTTTAACATTTTTCAACATAGTTGAAAAGAGTTCATGAATTCAGTTTGTCTGTCCGTGCTCTAACTCGAGTAAATATACTTGGATTGCCATGCAATTGACATGTTAGTGAGGTTTACTATAGCATATTCGGCATAGAAAATTAAGTGTGCAGCATTTAAAGCTCAATTAGAGGGACATACAAAAGAATTCCGTTATATTAAGGTCTCTGGGGAAAAATCGCTTGTGCTGTAAATTAATGATGTTACACTATCTCAAACATATTGAAATTGATATGCGTTTCTGAGGTGTACTAAAACATGTTTTTTGTAGAATAAAGTCTGTATAGCAGTCATCGTTCCTTTACTGCGACATACAAAATAATTCGGTTAAAGTACTGTCAAGAACAATAATTAGTGGAAATGTGTTTTAAATTGCGGTATATGTTTTTAAATTAAACTAATTTTTTGCCTATTACTTGATGTATATAAATTTTATAGTTCATATACAGAGCAGCAAAACAGATCTCGAATACATTTCCGTTGTTGATGGAAATGGTTGAAGGGGAATTTTCAACTCTGCTTAGCGTTTCTTAAAAGAACTAGATTTTAGCATACTATATAGCATGGTATATACAGATCTACATCTACAGATCATATACAGGGTTGCACAATAGAAATGGGATTTTTTTTCCGACTGTTGGTGGTAATTCCTGAAATTTTGTTTTGAAACGAATTTTCCAAGTTGTTTATTTAGAAACCATCTTTCACCTTATTAAACGGGGAAGTTTTGTTAAAGTATTCTGGAAGTGTTGGAAAGTGTTTTATAATATATGCTAAACGCATGATTTTTCGTTCTTGTTTAATTATCTGTTAAATCTTAAGTAGATTTTTAATTGATGATTAGATAAAGAAAATATTACACCACATTGCATGTCAAAGTTAGAAGAAAAATGCTTTTAAATTTCCAGACAGCTTTCTCTTATTAATGGCTACATGCCCCTATCGAAAAGAAACATAAACAGATTTCGTCTACAATATTTCAATTTAGTTTGGTTCTCGATCTCAGACTAACGAATAGTTCTCTAAGAAATTTAGAACTATTCCTGTGCCTGGGGTCTTGATTGCGGAAAATACAAACATTAAAAAACTTTATTTTAAGGCCATAACTTTTCACTGAAGTTCTAAATTTTTACAAAACAATGGGGCCTTATTATTTGATATTAAGTTAAACTTGATATCTTTAACGGTTCTTGGAAAAAAACCCGCTCTTGATAGCCAGACGGTCAGACAAGTGCGTAATAAATCGACATAGAATTATAATTTAATGATTTTTTTCGATTTCTTTTTCTCCTTTATATATGCTATAATACCTTCTGCATGCCCATTTTCGAGAAATACCCTATAGGTTTTGAGAATGAATTTGTATGAAAACAAACAAACAAAAAACAAACTTTGTTTAATGACTGTAACCCGTAACTTTTTATTAGATTGAATTAGAAGCTCGGAATTTCTATAAAACAATGGCGCTGCAATACTATTCGATATTAATTATTAATTTAAACTTGATATCTTCAGCCATTGCGGGGGAAAAAACATAATCTTCACAGAGAGAAAAAGCATCTATACAATAAAGAATCGAACAGACTAAGTTTCTTTTCGGCACAAGTTTGATGTGATCAGGTGCCTTTTTCATGTTTTATGACTTCTGTTGGGAGTCTAGAGGTCAGAGCTTAGCGATGGACGCAGTTGACATGTTTATCTCCGGCTCTTTCTTTTGCTGAGATTCCCCTTTCTTTTGTTGATGACTGCAGAAAATTTGGAAATGAAAGTCCAGGGGAGTGATTTACGGTTTTCGTCGGAGGTTTTTGAAAAAAGCATCTAAAACATCTTCAGTGTTCAATTTTTTTTTTTTTTTTTTTTTTTTTTTTTTTCATTTTAAAGTGCCAAATCCTAAAAACTGATACATTAAGTTTGAAACCACGACATTTTATTGAAAATGAAAAATTTCAGACAATCGCCAGTAAAGACTAGACAAATATAAATATTTTAAAGTGCTATTTTGTTTCATTGGTTTCAGATGAAGCAACTCACAATCTTTGCTACCACGGAAGCTACAAGACGTGCAACATCCAGGTAAAGCAATTCCATCATATCCACAAGGTGCATTTTTCAACAAAAATTATTAAAAAAATTGGTTTTTTAAAGTTCAAAACATGTGTCTTTTATGAAAACACCTAAATATTTCTACAACTTAATGGTAAAATCAACGGCGGATCCAAGGGGGAGGTCACGGGGGTCATGACCATCCTCCTCCCTGAACGAAGAAAATTTCTAAAGGACATTTTAAAAATGAAATATATGTATGAAATTCTTTCAAATTTACCCTTTCTCAACAATGAGAATCTTTCTGTCTCTTTTGCCAGTGGCCGAGAGGTTCTGCTGTCGAAGCTGGTAGACGGGAAGTGCTGGGTTCGAACCCAATCGCGCCCGTCGGCCTAATCGTTCGGAGTTTTCGTGGTTTTCTTCGAACCTTGGATTTCCAGGCGTTAATACGGGTTAGGTTCCCTTAGAAAGACCCCCACGAAGGGCACTCCCTCCCCTTAGGGCCTATATCCCTCGTGTTGATAATTGGCCGTCATAAACACAACCAACCAACTTTCTGTCTCTTTAAAGCTCTGCTTAAATCCAAAGTAAGTAATTTCGACACATCCATGATATCATTTTTAATCTCAGATGCAAGACATTTGCATTGCAA
The DNA here is from genome assembly GCA_963932465.1 of Maratus speciosus. Classification (NCBI taxonomy): domain Eukaryota; kingdom Metazoa; phylum Arthropoda; class Arachnida; order Araneae; family Salticidae; genus Maratus; species Maratus speciosus. The sequence continues at coordinate 352,855,348 of OZ010797.1, read as the reverse complement.
GGGCACCTATTCAGAACAAATGTGATTGATTACCGTTTTCCATTTTTCGATAAAGGCAAAGAATCTTTTGAGAAATCTCCGTAACATGCGGGGTTTTAAACTGAATTTCAGGCCGCGACAGCCAATTGCTCCCTCACGACAACATTTTTGTAACTGTAAAGTACTAAAAATTTGCATAAAATGCTCAATTTCTTGAATGATCTTTAAAATTGAGAAAAATGAGAAATTCTTCAATTTCTTGGTATATGAATAAAATGCATAAATTTTATATTTTTACGAATATTAATGCAATTTTTTTGTATTTACGAATGAAAATGGCTTCCTAAAAGTATCAGAAAAGTAGCCATTTTGGATATGTTAACAACCTTCAACATAAAAATCGCTTATTGAGAGATGCGACCCCCAGGGGCTCTACCTAGCAAAATTCCTGGTAGTTCTGGAAAAAGGCTTACTATATGTTTTTTGGCTCGCTGAATCCGAATTTTTAACTTCCCACCAAAATTTCCCCCGGCAACCACCCTAAATTTTGGTAAAATGTCACCCCAAATTTTGGTAAAATGCCTCCCCAAAAAGATTTTATTAAAAAAATCAATTTTTTTATTGTTTTAGGGAAAAAGGTATCTAGAAATTCAGAAAGTAGACAAAATTTGCAACAAATAAGATACATGACATTATGACGTAGGATGAATGGGGAGGGGGGTGGGGGGGTGGGGGGGGGGGGTGGGATCTGCCTCGGAACATGCGCTGCGGTGCTGCGTGGACTAAGTTGCGCAATTCCACTTAACCGCTCACATCGTTTACATTCGCCATCCCGTCTCCCCTCCGAACTTTCCCCATAAAATTTACTTTAAGTTTTTTGGGTAGCTGAATCCGAATTTTTTACTCCCCCCCCAAATTCCCTTCCCCCCGAAACTCCCACAAAATAGTTGTTTTTAAATTAAATTTTTTATTGTTTTAGGGAAAAAGTATCTAGAAATTCAGAAAGTAGATAAAATTTGCAACAAATAAGATACATGACATTATGACGTAGGATGAATGGGGAGGGGGGGGGGGTGGGATCTGCCTCGGAACATGATTCCACTTAACCGCTCACATCGTTTACATTCGCCATCCCGTCTCCCCTCCGAACTTTCCCCATAAAATTTACTTTAAGTTTTTTGGGTAGCTGAATCCGAATTTTTTACTCCCCCCCCAAATTCCCTTCCCCCCGAAACTCCCACAAAATAGTTGTTTTTAAATTAAATTTTTTATTGTTTTAGGGAAAAAGTATCTAGAAATTCAGAAAGTAGATAAAATTTGCAACAAATAAGATATATTACATTATGACGTAGGATGAACGGGGAGGGGGAGGGCTGGCAGCCCCCCCTCTCCATATTTATCTTAAGTGATAATGTCATATATCCTATTTGTTGCAAATTTTGTCTAGTTTCTGAATTCATAGATACTTTTCACCTAAAAAAATAAAAAAAATAATTTAAAAACAACTATTTTTTTTTGTGGGAGGAGGGGGGGGGGGCGATTTTGGGAGGAAGTTAAAAATTCGGATTCAGCGACCCAAAAAAACTTAAGTAAACCATAGGGAATGTTCGGAGGGGAGACGGGAGGGTGAATGTAAACGATGTGAGTGGTTAAGTGGAATTGCGCAACTTAGTCCACGCAGCACCGAGGCGCATGTTCCGAGGCAGACACCCCCCCCCCCTCCCCATTCATCCTACGTCATAATGTCATATATCTTATTTGTTGCAAATTTTGTCTACTTTCTGAATTTCTAGATGCTTTTCCCCTAAAACAATAAAACGATAACAATTTTTTTAATAAAAATCTTTTTTCGGCGGCATTTTACCAAAATTTGGGGCAGTGCTGAATTCAGACACTTTTCTCCGGGAGGGATTTCTGTGGCTCCGGGGGGACATTGTAGAGTTCCGGGGGGGAAATTGCACTTTTTGACCATTGAAAACACAAAATCTCAAATCTTCCGGGGGGGACATCTCATTGCTCCGTGGGGGAATGTCCTCCCCGGGCCACCCCCTGAAATCAACACTGATTTGGGGGGTTGCCGGGGGAAATTTTGGTGGGAAGTTACAAATTCGGATTCAGCGGCCTAAAAAACATAAAGTAAGCCGATTTCCAGAACTACCAATAAATAAAAATTTTTTTGCTGCTGACCATTTTTTCTTTATTTGAATCATTAAGGGTGTATTCCGATCCAAACTGCTTATTTTCTGATTCATTTTAAAATTCATTTTTGCCCTCAAACGCATCAAACTGGGAAATTCTCTTATTTAGAAACTATATAATGTGCTGTGCTTCTTAATTTTTTGATAAATGCAGAAAATACTGTAAAAAACGCTGTTAAATTTGGCGTTTTGAACCGAATTTTCCGAAGCGGGCGATCTGGGAATGAAAAAAATGGTCAGACTGAGAAAATAATTGTTTAAAAATCAAATTCTAATTAATTGAGCTGAAAATGAAATCACACGTCATGTTAAACATGTCTTCAGAAATCACCCCAGCAAGTTTCATGTTTTTACTTTTAAAAATGAGTCTGAAAATGTCTCAGAAAATTTCGAGCTGTTGAGGGTGGAAAAATATTTTTTCGAATACACCCTTAATTTTGCCAGGTAAAATTTGCCTGGACAAATATTTCTTTTAAAAAATTTAAACAATTTTATAGTGGCGCTACCTATTGAGAAAATATGAAAATAAAATAATATAGTTTAATATTACTGCTTGGTTTTCAGAACAAAAAGAAAAAATACGCACTTTAAAAACAGTATTTTCAAGGATGCCTATTTTGTTAGCTAAAGTCCCTTTTCACAGTGATTTTAAAAGTACGCTACTAAAGTCTTTTTGTTTTTTTAATTTATTACAATATATATAAATCAGAAATTATGAATGATTTGTATTTCATTTAAAATATATTGTCATCGATTCATTGAGATGCAGTGAAATTTTTTTTCGGATTTAAAACTAAATTGAAGTACTTCATAAATAAAACATGCTGCCTTTCAAAAAAGTTTGCTGTTTTTAATTGTATTTTGGTAAATAAGATGAGAACTTATCTTTCACATTCTTAATTTTACAGATGAATTATATTTAGTGCTGCCATCTACTGATAATAAAATGAAACATATAAGAAATTAAAAATATAACTGCAGTGATGCGGTGAAAACATGTTGCAATAATCCGGACTAATGTATTTTGCAAGTTATTCGGATATGTAGAAATCAAGATAATTGGGCAGTCTCACACACACACGCACAAGAAAGAAGAGAAAAGAAAACCTCACGGTATGTTGTTATGCTGCAATTTAAAATGTTTTCAGAAATTGCTTTTGTTTATTTAAAAAAGTAGGTCTAGTGCAGGGATGGCGAACCTATGGCACGCCTGCCGAACTTGGCACGTAAGAAAATTTCTCTGGCACGCGAAAAAACTTATACATTATACTCAATTTATAGAGAACAATCCATTTTATGTTTTGTTTTTTTACAAAAAGTATAGTTTTCTGTAACAGGTATACAGGGTGCAATATGTTATTATCTATCGCCGACCTTTAATTTCTCAATCGTTGGTCGTAGACATATAGTTCCAATTATAAAAACGTTTCAAATGAGCTAAATATTCATGTTGTGGTATTATTTAAAGTAAAAAAATCAATTTTATAAAATTTACGAAAACTAACTTTTTATACGGTCCCCCAGTCCCTATAGTTATATTTAGTAAAAGTTTACTCATATCATAATAGATATAACTCAAAAAGTTTGACATCTGTACTGCAAAAATTGACCCAGTTATTAAATTTCAAAGTTTGAGATTTTTACACATGATTGTACCTTTCATTAAGGGATCAGTTAAAAGATGAATTAAGTAATTCGAGATCAAAATCAGGGTGCAATATCCTTTTTACGACGAAACCACCTTTAGTCACTATCACCAAATCGGGGAATCACCAAATAGGGTTATTTCATCTAAAAATTTGTGCTAACTTTTATGGGTCGAACAACATTAAAAAATACCGACGATACCGGCTAAAAGTGGCTTCGCCGTAAAAAGGACATTGCCCCCTGATTTTGATCTCGAATTACTTTTAATTCATCTTTTAACTGACCCCTCAATGAAAGACAAAATCATGTGCAAAAATCTCAAACTTTGAAATTTAAAACTGTGTCAATTTTTGTAGTACAGATGTCAAACTTTTTGTGTTACATCTGTTATGATATGTGTAAAATTTTACTAAATATAACAATAGGGACTGGGGGACCGTATAAAAAGTTAGTTTTCGTAATTTTTATAAAATTGATTTTTTACTTTAATTAATGCCACAACATGAATATTTAGCTCATTTGAAACGTTTTTGTAAGTGGAACTATATGTCTACAACCAACGGTTGAGAAATTAAAGGTCGGCGATAGATAACATATTGCACCCTGTATAATTTACTTTAAAATAATCTGTAAATTTTGAAAAAAATTAAAGTGTTATAAATTTCAATGAAAACGCCTAGTAGCATCATTTTCTCGCCGAACCATTCAACATAAAGTGTTTTGCAAATCATTTTGATTCTTTATGAAATTTCAAAGGTTTTTCAAAATTGAATTTTTATTTTTTAGATAATAGTTTGCATAGTAATATATCTAATTGACACACTTTAGATTAGGTCTTATTTTATTTAGGTTTAGGGTTTTAAGTAATGTTAGGTTTTATTATATTCAGGTTTTGATTTTGAAAATTGAATTTTAACTGTTAGTGTAAATAAGTATGTTGAATGAAGAAGTCTATTGAACCTGCTTCTACCTGAAAAACTAAAAATGATCTGATTCGGAAGTATACAATAAAAGAAAAACTCGCTTATAAATTATTAATACGGAATTCGATGCGACATGGCTATATTATTGAGTAAATACAGCATAATAAACAAGTTAGGAATCAAATTTAGCATAAGTTTAAAAGTATTTAAGTAAAAAGTCTATAAAAATTAGTTATTGAATTTTATCTAAGTTAAAATGTTTCTGGCACGTTAGAACGTTGGCACACAATAATTTTGAAATTTTTGGCACGCATACTCGAAAAGGTTCGCCATCCCTGGTTTAGTGTATTCAATTTATATTAGGTGTATGAATCACTGTGTGTGCAGTGACTCCCTTTATTATAAAAAGAAAAAAAATAGGGCGGTGCACCGGGCGCCATTAACAAGGGGCTCAAAATTGAGGATGTGTTTTTGCTTACTTTGCTTTTTTTCTTCAAAATAGTAATTCAGTTAATTTTTAAAAATTAATAGAAGGTATGATCCATGTCAATTCAGGCAGCCAAAGAAAAAATCTTATCTTCATAGTCTCAGAAGTTTTTGAATTGAACATATGTTAAAATTCAATAAAAAATAAGATACTTGTATATTTTGGTTTTGCCCAAAAAAATTCTTGGCCCGAAATACAGGCCGCCAAAGATGGCATCCCGGGCACCAAATCCAATTCACCATTTTCGATAAAAATTTTAAAGTGCTCTATCTCTAGAACGGGGCAAGATATTTTGTTGCAGTTTTTTTTATTTTAAAGATAATATTCTTCTGTTTAAAATGATATACCCAATTTTGAAAAATGTATTCAACTTTTCTTGTGGCAACCTTTTGAAAAAATAAATTTTTTTCAAAAAAAAATTTTTTTTTCGAAAATGCCAATCCTAAAAATTTTGATTTTTTTGCTGTTGATCAATACCATTGGGAACTATCTTCACTGTAAAGGAGAACTTCCACTTTTGAGTTTAACAAATTTTAGAAACATTTAAAAAATTCAGAGAATTTTACAGGAACTGTATACATACAGTTCCAGTAAAAGTCACTGAATTTTTGCTTATTTGTATCATATTTGTAAGGATAAGCCTACTATATATCCTAAACAAGTTAGAAATTGCAATATCAAATGTGGCAAATGAGGTGCGTGCATAGTATTAACTAGTTTTATAAATATTCAGATCTTGGTGCAATAAGTGTTACACTCTTGGGTAAAAAGGCATGGATACAAAATTTACTATAATACCATATATTAAATTCAGTAATACGGAAGTAATATGAATCTATCTTAAAAGGACTTAATCGCCATGGCAACCTAGAATCATTGCCTATCATGATATATCATTGAATCAATTATGTATTATAGGATTTTTAAATAGAATGAAGAAAACTTTTATTAATGTCTTTTATGTTTTAATTTGATTTTCATAGCATTTAAAGTGATACATACTTTACTGCAGAGGTTTACAAAAAATTACTTCCTGTGTCATAGAAAGTGCATAGTGTTTACAGGGGCACACAAAAGATTTTGGATACTTTACCTTATTGGAAATACTGTACATTAGCGATGATTGCTAGAGGTGCATTTTTAGTTGCGATATGAGTTTTTAAGCTTAATTAAATTTTTCCATATTACGTTGTGTGCATAAATGCTGTAGATCATATACAGGGCTACACAAAAGAAATCTTAAGGGTTTACTGAGTATGAATGAAAGTAGCTTAAAGGTGATTTTTAAATGAGTTATGCATTTTTACGCTGAACTACATTTAGTATACTAAGATATGTTTGGAGAATATAGATAAAATGATATACAGGTCCACGCAAAGAATTAGATACATGGCCGTCTATGGATGATAATCTCTGGAAGTGTGATTTCACTGGTTTTAAGGATGTTTTAATCTTAATTAAATATTAGCTAAATAGTGGCATGTATATAAAGATAGTAGGTAAAATACAGGGTTGTATGAAAGTATTCAAGTATGCTTCTGTCTATTGACATAAATTTCTAAAAGTCAAATTCCGACCTATTTATGTGTTTTTAACAATTTCCAACATAGTTGAAAGTCTTTATGGATTTGATTTGTCTGCCCATCTGTCTGAACTCTAACTTGTATTAATATAATTTGTATTGCTGTGTAATTGATATATGTTATTGAGATTGTTTTACTATGTTCGGTATTGAAAATAAAGTATGTATCACTTCAAATGCTATGAAAATCAAATTAAAACATAAAAGACATTAATAAAAGTTTTCTTCATTCTATTTAAAAATCCTATAATACATAATTGATTCAATGATATACCATGATAGGCAATGATTCTAGGTTGCCATGGCAATTAAGTCCTTTTAAGATAGATTCATATTACTTCCGTATTACTGAATTTAATATATGGTATTATAGTAAATTTTGTATTCATGCCTTTTTGCCCAAGAGTGTAACACTTATTGCACCAAGATCTGAATATTTATAAAACTAGTTAATACTATGCATGCACCTCATTTGCCACATTTGATATTACAATTTCTAACTTGTTTAGGATATATAGTAGGCTTATCCTTACAAATATGATACAAATAAGCAAAAATTCAGTGACTTTTACTGGAACTGTATGTATACAATTCCTGCAAAATTCTCTGAATTTTTTAAATGTTTCTAAAATTTGTTAAACTCAAAAGTGGAAGTTCTCCTTTACAGTGAGGATAGTTCCCAGTGGTATTCATCAACAGCAAAAAAATCAAAATTTTTAGGATTGGCATTTTCAAAAAAAATTTTTTTTTCAAAAGATTGCCACAAGAAAAGTTGAATACATTTTTCAAAATTGGGTATATCATTTTAAACAGAAGAATATTATCTTTAAAATAAAATAAACCGCAACAAAATATCTTGCACCGTTCTAGAGATAGAGCACTTTAAAATTTTTATCGAAAATCGCGAATGAGAAAGGATGCCGGGGATGTCATCTTTGGCGGCCTGTATCTCGGGCGAGGAATTTTTTTGGGCAAAAGGAAAATATACAAGTATCTTACTTTTTCTTAAATTTTAACATATGTTCAATTCAAAAACTTCTGAGACTATGAAGGTAACCCCCCTGCCTGAGTTGATATGGATTCAGCCACATGCGTTTGAATTTCTCTTATAAAATTATTTTGTTTGTTTCTAGGTTTTACGCATATATTATCTGTTTGCCAGTATATTAAATATTGGTAAGTACCATATTTAATTATTTGCTTTCTTGCAAGTATTTTAACAGTTTTACTGATCTTTTACTATAGGACTGAGAGTAGTGACGTCATGTTTAAAAATCTGTGTCACGTTGGGGTAAAACCGGGTACTTAAGAGTGGGTCAAAACCGGGTATACCCATTTTTGTTCTACACTCATGGAATGATTTTTTTAGGATATTTAATACTTTAGCATGGAGTTTTAAATTGAAATTTAATGCTGTTAAGTACTGTTAACCCTTTGATGTGTTATTCATAGCACCTCTAAACTTATACTACAAACAAGAGGTGAGGAAGTGGGGGTTATTTCCAATACTGGGCGATCTGTAACAATTTACTAAGTTAGAAAATCATTCAAAGCTGCATTTTTTAGAGAAGTAGTTATAAATACGCCAATCAGACGGTTTGAGAAAACAGGGATTTTTCCTTACAACAACGATCTTGTTCCTGGATCTATTTGCTCCTTCGAAAATGACAGAGAAACCCATAAAAGTCAATGATAAAACACCTAAGTCTACGGAGCCATAGGTTGGCATAGCTGCAGCAATAAATATTTCTGAAATATCGCAAGATAATGAAGCTCGTCCTTCCACATTTAAAAGTGTCGACATCGCACATCCAGTAGTTGACAACATCCAGCCTCTTCTATCGAGATCTGATATTGTGTAGCCAGCAATCTGTATTTCCAATTTCAATTAAAATGTTTTTACCCCTCCCCAGGAAGGCTTTAAGATTGAGAAAAGAGCTGGCAAAAGAAGTGGAAACTGTTATTTTAACTACTTCACCCTATAAATTGGAGCTCGAAACAGATATCAAAGAGAAAGAAGTCAAACAGTCTGCAAAACGAAAAAGGAAGATTCTTAAAAAGAAAATAAGAATCAACAGGAAAAGAAACCAAAAAAGTTTGATGAGGCATCCTCAGAAGATGAAGAAGATAATGAAACCAGAATGTTTTGCAATGAGCTTTACTCCAATTCTAAATCCAAAGAAAGTTGGATACAATGTGTGAAATGTCACGGATGGGCACACGAAGCATGTAGTATGAAGGAGGATATGATAACAAATTTGTTTGTGATTTTTTGCAGTTAAAATAACTCTAAGACTTCCAGCGTAAAATAAATAAGCATATACAATGTAGATAATTTCCTACAGATTTATTTTTGACCCATGAAAGAACACATGTGCAATTTCGTTTTGTTAAATATAACAAAAATGTATTTTTTTATCATATTAAACAAGATTTTTTAAAAAGAAAATGAGTTTTCCACGAGTTTTAAAAGGGTACCCGGTGGGGTAAAACCGGATTTTTACATATGTCTGAAAAAAAGATATTTTTTTATATAATCGATTACATTTTTTGCTGAAAAGAGTATGTTTTAATATAGCCAAAGATTCATTTAAAATGTAAAACTGTGTTCAGAGTTTGTTTTCCCATTTGATTGCATTTAAGAACAAACATTTATGGTACCCGATTTTGCCCCACCTTCCCCTATATATATATATATATTTAAAAAGATAGGAAGGAAGGCAGTTAGAATTTGAATGTATGTATATGTAGAGTAAAAGCTCTGTATAATCACTTTTTGACGTAACTTTACGGCTCTCCGGTTGCCATAACAGCTTTCTACCTTCTTGTTCTTTACAACGAAGACTGGACTCAAGATCGTTGCATCATTCCATGCCAAGCCTTGAGCAGGTATTTAACAGAGTAACTTACATACGCCGATTCATAAACCATTGACGTTACATAAAATAGAAGTCCTTGCTTGTGAAAATTTTTTACTGGCATGTATTTACGTAACTTTTCACTCGTCACTATTAAATTTGCACATAATAGAAGATTTTAGGTGTTTAGTTATTAAATGACTAGGACGTAGTTATCCACAATGAAAACATGTTTATTATGCCAATCGAACATTGCACATAAGCGGAGCATCCAACACAAGTTACGAATCCATCATATTGTAATAAGGTTAATTACGGCATTACACAGCTTCAGTTTTTCGTTAATAATCCATCATAATCCAGACTATTAGATGATGATAAAGCATCTATAATACTGTCTGCGTAAGTTTTTTATTACCGCAATGCGACAGGCTCTCCTGGAGAATAAAAAAGTGAAAAGAGTTATGATTTGGCATAGGAAAAACAGCCGTAAAAAGGCACTTCCGAATAAAGAGCGGGAAATAAGCTTTTCAGAATAAATAATACTATAGTGTAACCCTTGAATAACGGTTACCAGTGGGACGATAAAAAGTGACCGCTATTCAGAGGCGGGTGTTATTCAGAGGTTTAATTTAAAAAAAATCATAATTACATAAATTTAAATAGAAATACACAGTCATTTTAATTAATCCTCATTGTTTTAATACATTAAGAAAATCAGTGATTTGCAGTTGCTTTTTTTTTCTGCAAATATCTTTCTCCAAAGAAATAATTGTATGAGTTTTTTTTTTTTTTTTTTTTTGCTGTACAACTCATCATCATTATGATTTAATGCAAAATTTTTGATTTCACGAAGGTTCGTAAAAAATTTAGTATATGTGTTAATACTGGAAATTTTAGGTGATTATATAATCTCTTCCATATTACTTTTCTCTTCCTCTGTCCTATCTTCCACCATTTGCTGTATGAATCAAATGTTGCAGTAACTGCCAAATCTTTGTCCAGACACACAAACTTACTGGCGTTCGTGTTAGTTATGCTTGCTGTTCTAAGAATATTATTTAAATTTTCCCCATGATTATTGTCCTCATTTTCTATGCCTAGTTTTGGAAAAGGATTAAGTGTTCAGGAGATTAAGCAATATTTTTTGACATATTAAGCAATATTTTTTGACATATTAAGTAAACATTGTTTGATCTGCTTCAGATTTTGGTTTGGAAATAAATATGAAATGGTACCAGAAACTGTTAAAAAAATTTCTCGTGACTTTTGAGCTGCCGTTGTTTAGAGGTGACCGTTCAAGGAGGTTTCACTGTAATAATAAAAAAAATGGCAAAGGAAAAGTGAGATTCCTAGAACAAATAAGCTAAGGGGAATGAAAATCACATCAGTGTTCGAATTAGACAGATGGCCTTCGAAAGAAAAAACATTTAATAATAATGCGTGAATTGTTTTAGTAAGTTTTTGAAAAGGAAAAATAAATGATATCGTACGCATAGATAAATTATTGGAATATTTTTTTAAAAACAGGTGAAAATTAAATAAACTAGGGTAATAGAAAATATATTAGATGGGAGAAATTTATGGATTATTTGTTTTGGTTTATAATGGTTATATATACACTGGTGTGCAAAAATTAAGGACGAGATGTTTTTTCGAATGTAACGTCGTGCAGAAGTTTCCCACATCGACCGAAAGCATACCATAAGATCTCCAAGATGTGAAAACACGATAACTATAAAACAAACCCATCTAAACAATCCGTTCTGTTGCTTTGTTCGGATTTCATGCTAATTTATCTGCTTCGTCTTTATATATATATCTAAAAAATTTCAAATCCAATCCTATTTCGAAGATAGCCATGGCTTCTGCACTGTTGAGAAATCTGTCTTTCTCAAAACTACAAAGAATTATCCAAAAAACATAGGTTCCTATCTCATTTCTAGATTATTATGCGCGATTTACTAAAGGCGCTATGGTCATTTTTTGCATACATTACATCCATTTGTAGTAGATTCCGAACCATTACAAAGCGTAATTCAAAGCGGCGAATTTTCAATAACCGAGGCTCACGCCAGATTAATGTATTGCGACGGAAAATTTTTGGAACAACATGAACTAACTGCAGTTATAATCTTCATGCAAACGTGATTTCATGCAATTATGCGATTTCAAGCAGATATGATTTTTAAGTTAAACATTGAATGCTTGTAGATGAGTATTAAAAAAATAAATTTATACTTTTATTGTTACATTAAAGCCTTAATTTAAAAGTGAAACTTTCGGTGATTTATTCGAAAAAAGAAATTGGTGAGGTTTTTTTTTTCGTGTTTTATACTTCTTATCGTTGATCAATAGTTAATTCCTAAACCGTTAGTTTAGAAAGTCAGGGATAAGATTTCCGACTTTTTGTACACCAGTATAATGTTAGAGAAAATGTTTTTCTCTTAAATCGCAAAAATGTTCCGATTAAATAAAATAACAGTTTCTCTTAGATTATACTGGTATACAAAAAGTCAGAACTCTCATCCCTGGAAAGTTTAGTTAGTCAGAGGTATATTTCCGATTTAAAAAGAACGTTTCGCATTTTGGACTGCAATTATCAGTTCATACGTTATGTGGTAAAGTTGGCCTCCGCCTCTCCCCTCTCAGCTCATACATAAATAAAGTTAAATTATAACACATGATGCCTTTCCTCAGTTCTTTATTAGAACAATCAAGTTAAGGTAAAATAAAATAAAAATTACAATAAAGTGTGAGACACTCTCACTTTCTTTAACAAATTCTTCTGTAAAACAAACCCTCTACATGAGTGTATACCATCATACTCCATATACAACATTGCGACGTTACCACACCATTCTCCAAAATCCGAGTCTAACTGTTCAGCCTTCTTCACTAGAACTCACAGACCCTTGTTCTTTTTTTCTTTCCCCAGCTAGGGGCCTGAAAAGGTTCACTCTCATTGGTCCAGGGTTGTAGTAGGTAGCCTCCCGGGTACCTGTCCAACTACCCGCCCGGGTTTTGTTTAAACACCGGTTTTTTACAACCCTGCATTGATCAGTCCCTTACAATTTCTCCAAGATGTAGAAATTTACACTTTCACACACACTTGGACACTTCTCAAGGAGATAGATAAACTTCGTTATCCTCTCCCTGAATTATTTTCGACAAAATGCTATTGCACCGCCCGGAAATATTTGCTAATAGCCTCCAGGCCTTTGTGTATCGAAAACACGATGTCACAGGTAGCATCAATTGCGTGAACACCATGTTTTTCCAAAACTTTTTGTGATGTTATCAAATTTCATACAAAACCAATTACATATCTTTACATTTTTATTGCAATATCTGTATTTTTCGCAAAATTATTACCGTCAAACCGACTTCAGTTAGGGTGAAAACCTTGTATTTGTGACTAAATAAGTAGTTTTCGACCTAATGTTCTATGGCAATTTTTCATCCTCTTGATTTATTCTTACTATCACTCCTCCGAATTTGTTGCTCGAATTTGGCAACACCCTGCTTACAAAAATCAGAACTGCCCGACCTGTGGCAAAGTAAAACTGCTTAATTTACCGGATTATTAAATGTAATGTCTATATTTTATGCAACAATACCTGACAACAATGAAGCTACTTTATTATTGTTCAACAATTACAAGAATGGTTTTCCTCTATCAAAAAATTTTTTTATGTCAACAATGAGACATTTAATTGATGTAGTTATGAGTTTTCAATTCATTTTATTTTGATGAATAATTTTAGAACTCTTGCAGGAGATTCGTCATTATTTTTAATCCTTAATTTAAAAGGGAAACTTTCAAACATCAAGTTTATTTACTTAAAAAGAATAAAAAGAAATAGGTGAGAGTTTTTCTGTATGTTTCATTAATATTGTAAGTTTGGAATTTAGTCTAATCATTCTTGTATCACAGTTTGAAAGAAAGCGTCTTTACTAGGTAATTAAAGTGCATTTTATTATTATTATTATTATTATTATTATTACACTTTTTATTTTTTGTTTGATTTGGCGCGATTTTATTTTTACGACAATTTGATAAAATCCTCGTTTTCGAATACCAGTTACATATACAGTGCTATAATAGCACTTTATTTTTTTAAAATAAAGTGATGAACAAAACATTTTCTATTATTTTAAAAGGAAATAAATAAACGATAGTTTAATTAATAACTACAGAATAAAACAATTTACATAAACATTATACGTGGTTACCATGTGTGGCAAAATAACGCCATTTTGGCGCCAAATAGGTACCCCGATGCGTATATGACATTTGTGCCATATTTGTCTTATTTTCAATATTTTAGTGTTTAAACTATTTCATTATTGCAATTTCGCAGCCAGTTGGTACATTTTAGCGAACGACATTTGGCGAATAATTAATTCTATTGTTCTTGTAACTCCTATACGTTTGTCATCATAAAGCATATTTGGCGATTTATCACCTGCGCTGGGATAAAGGACAAAAGGCTTAAAATTAATTTCTTAATTTATAATTATGTACAAAAAATATTAAAATGCTGTATTGTCAAAGGAAATCCACATGTATATATATTTCTGTTTCTTTTAATAATTCTAGCGCATTAGGAAGTGAGTAAAATTTGACTGCAAAATTCTATCTTTACAAATAGGATTTCTATATGTATAAAAATATGTAATATTAGTATGAAAATATCATAAACTAAAACTCATTATACATAATTATACACATTATGCACAAATTGAAACTTAAATATTTTGCTTGAATCTCAAGTGATTTTTATCTGTGTATAAGTCTCAAAACCTTCAAAAAGTTGATTATTTAAAATTTTTAATCCAAAATGCCCGAAAATAATATGGCGAATTAAAAAAAAAAAAAAATCTTCTATAATTTAGAACAACGGTATTTCGCACTCAAAACGTTTGTTGTCAACAATGAAACATTTAATGACATAATTGTCACTTTTAAACACTTCATTTTATTTCCATAAATGATTTTCGTGTACTTGCAGCGAAATCGTGATAGTGTTTAATCAATTAAGAGCATTTTAAAACTTTAATTTCAAAGTAAAATTTCCCGAGTCATTTTTTATTTCCCAGTATTTTTTTTTTATCTATCTTCGGTACACGTGGCAGTATGTTCTGTAACATGAGAAACTGGGAGGGGGGGTGCGGGGGGATTGGCTGGTGTTTATAGATGAAATCATCAATAAATGCAAAGAACAAATATAGTAAAGTTACTCAAGTGCGTAGTAGAATTTTAACGCAAGTGCGAAACGCAAGTAGAAACGCAAGTGTGTAATTCTCTTCAGTAGTACCAACTTTTGGAAAAAATTGAGTGAGCTCAAAAGTTTTTGAATGAAATAACACACGCATATATATATTTAACCTTAATGAGTACGTGAAGGGACAGGGGCGGCGGAGCAGGGAATAGCTAAAGATGAAAATTCGAAGTCAACTTACGGTTTTGCTAACTAAAATATAAAATTATTACAATTTAATAAATAATTTAATTAAATTATACCCTTCCAAGTTCTTCCTTATAAATACACTGGTCATCAAAATTAAAGGATAATGACAGAAATAAAACGTAACTAAGACTTTATGTAGAAATTTATACAAAAGCATTAAACATAAATTACAATGTTTTGCAGTTAATTATTCTCAAAATGTTGGAATTAAAACCAAATATGTGGAAATTGGAAAATGATGGAAACATTAATTCACCTCTTGTGTAAAATATTTTTCTTTAATGTGGCGTATGGTCACCTCGGACAGATATGCATGCCTCACATCTTGATTTCATAAACTTTACAAAAGTGTAGATCAAGTCTTGTGAAATTGCACGCCACTCTTCTAAAAGTGCGCTTTTTAATTCACAGAGGGTCCGGAAAGGAATTTGGCGCACTGAAAATCGGCACCCTAAGGCATCTCACACATTTTCAATCGAGTTCAAGTCGGGTGAGTAAGGTGGCCAATCCATTCGAGTGATATGTTCTGTTTGCAAGTATTCTAACACCAATTATGCTTGATGTGGCAGAGCATCGTCATCCATTAGAAAAATCTTTGGGCCAACAGCACTCCTAAACAGTCTAACTCTGGCTTCGAATACCTCTTCCACATACCTCCGTGCGGTTACAGAACCTCCTTGAAATATATGCAGCTCGGTTGTTAAAAATGTTATGGTTGTTATAATTAGTTGTGCTGCGAGCATTTGTCATGATTCACGCCAAAATCATTAAACTGCGGTCGCGGAAACGTGGTATTTCACGGACAAGAAAAGGCAAGTTGCGTGTTCCCCCTTTCTCCAAATAAAAACACGTCTAAAATAAGTGTTCGGACTATATTTGGACTTGTCAGTAAACGATACTCGCGCCCAGTCTTCTTTGCTTCGACATGATGGCTTGAACATGACGACGGCACCAGTTTAAACGGGCTCCTTTGAAAGTTGTAGTGAGTGGGATACAAACTATTGGTTTTCTCGCATACAGTCCCCGCTCGCTAATCCTTTTTGCAGCAGTAGAACGGTCAATTCGAGTTCCTGTGCCAGCCTGAAGATCTGAACCAAATCTCTTGTAGTTGCTTCGCGGTTTTTTCGAGCCGACAATAACAGAAACCGGTCTTCGGATGCAGTTGTTTCTTTTAGTCGTCCTTGACTAAGCTGTCTATAAACGAATCCAGTGACTGAAAAGCGGCTCAAGTTCTTGATAGGACATTTTGATGGATATTCAAATCCTGGGTGACCTTCATCTGTGTCTGACCTCCCTCGATTCTACCAATTATTCGCCACTTTTCACCTTCACTTAAATGATGCCTTTAAGCCATAAATGATGAATGCTAATCATTCTCAGACACCACATTCACTTTAAATTACACTGCAGACCAGAATTCCAACATGCGTCCATTGCGCACAACATTGTAAATCACCGAATTTGCATATTTTCGGCGTTAATGTATGCGCGGAAATGCAATTTTATGTTCAGTTGTATTTAATTAACATAAATAATTGTAACATTGGGCATTGGTTGAAATATTAACTTAGAGAGCATATTTTTTCTCATTATCCTTTAATTTTGATGACCGGTGTACATTAATATTTATTACAAAGAAGATAAAAATTGCTAACTCTTGAAAGTGAAAAAACAATGTCAAGAAAAACATGTATTTTAGACTAAGGGTGTTTTATCGATCCAAGACATTAAAACACACGGCAAAATATGCAGCAAATTTGTTTTTGAGACAAATTTAATTGCACACCCGCTGAAGGGGCTTTCGATGCGCCTGTAACTCTAACCGATGGCTTTACTATTTTATAAGCAAAAATTTTTTTTGAGAATATCAATAAAATCACATTTTATTTCAGCGATTAAATAAATAATTAAATGAATAACGAAATAAATCAATGAAAATTGCGTGGGCGCAATCAACTTATTGGGTGGGCTATTTATTTGGGCCCCACGGGTATGATTTTACACCATATCACTGTATATGATTTTCTATACGAACTACGCACGTACCCCTGACATTCACTTATTCCACTTTACCTTATGTAAGTAAATTGCGCAATTTTCCATAATCGGATTTATTGGCTTGTAAGTTTTTTCGTAAGAACACTTTTTAAACAAATGAAAGAAATAATATCTACTCCATAAATAAAAATATTAAATAAATAAAAGTCTAAACATGTGGTAAAAAATAGTTTTTATTTCTCTTTAAAAATGGATGTTTAAAAGGTCAATTTATTGAAGCCTGAAAAAAAGCGTTCTCGCTAAGCTTGGGCAATAAAACGCAAAAATGTTATTTTAAATATACAGTAATCCCTTAACATTTGCGAGTTTTGATTATTCGCGAAATAAAAAATGAGGAACATTTCAATATTCGCGAATACTTAACTTGGTTATTCGCGAATTTTGTTTTATAAAGAATATTTTTTTACAAAGTGAACTTGCTTTGTTTTAACAATATCTTAAACTATTTGACACTAGACAGCTGCATTGTACTGTATAGCCTAAGTTCCGAGAATTTGAACCCTTGTATAGCGGCAAAATATAGATCAATAATTCCGAAAAACCCGAAAAATGACTCGATGATAAAAATAAACAAATACTAAATTTTCTAAAATTCAAAATTTTTATTGCAAGTGAATTTTTTTCTGCAAAATTTGTATGGGAAACTTTAAAGTTTCAACAACAACGTGTTGAGAAAGCAATAAAATGCGATTCTTAATTGGTAAGGAATCTTAAATTTAAAAGAGAAATAGAAACCGCAACTTTTCCTTATATAGAAATTTATAAACAAAAGATATGTTTTTCCAAATAATCGCATATCAATAAATTTTTTCAGCCATCAACTAGCAACTAAACTTTGTATACGATATGTTTATAATTATTGAACTTTATTCACAGCATGTACTTTTTAATGGTTAATAAATATATTTTTACGTTTCAATTGCTTTTTCCATTTAAAAAAATTATAAAACCTAACCCCCTTTTATGCATTGGAAGATAGTCTCAACATTCGCAATTTTGACATTCGCGGAGGTTTCCGCGAACCTAACCCTCGCGCATGTTAAGGCCCTACTTCAGTCACGCGAAAAGACCCGTTCGCCAATGCTATTCCTATGGAAGAAATTTATAAAGATATCTCGGTCGCATTTCAATATTTTTAAATGATTTCTTTTGCATTGAATAGTTGAGATCGATCTACATGCAGGCCGTTGTTTACTTTTTCGATTTTGATTGTAGATATTTTTTATGAGGATGCTTTTACTTTCAAAACCGGCTCCGAAAATGAAAGTGTCCTCATAAGAAATACCTGTAAACAGAATCGAAAAAGTAAAAAACGGCCTGTATACAGATCGATCTCAACTATTCAATGCAAAAAAAAAAAATCATTTAAAAATATTGAAATGCGACCGAGATATCTTTATAAATTTCTTCCATAGGATTAACATTGGCGAACGGGTCTTTCCATTTGACTGAAGTAGCCTCTTAAGAGGGCTGGTCACTCAGCTTCGGAATTTTCCTCCGTCATGTTAAGTCTATGGACTTTTGATGCATTCGTATATTTAAAATATCTTCTCTGGAAATTCATATTTTTAACATCTTTTCCTGTGTACTCTTCTTAAAGGATGTCTTTTTTTTTTTTTTAGCTTTCAAAATGTTTCTAAAATCTATGCTGAATATAATATTTTATGTGTTAAAAGCGGGCGAATTGGGAGTAAGATTTTAACACTTCCTATAAAATTAAATCTACACTTTAAAAATATTTTGAGAACAAAGAAAAAAAGAGACCTCTTTTAGGAAGTGTACGCAAAAAAAAAAAAAAAAAAAATATTAATTTCCCGAGGTGATATTTTAAATATACGAATGCATCCAATGCCCACAGACTTCACATTAGTGAGGGGGAAATCGGAAGCTGAATGACCAGCCCCCTTATTAAGGGATTACTGTATTACAGTTTGAATTTCATCAAATTCGCTTTTTAGCAAACTGTTAACTTTTTTTCACTGCTTATTTTTGGTACCGAAGTGCCATCGTCAGCCTTGCGCAATAAAACATGGTAACATAAATGTAACTTTAAAAATATTGCGATTAGAATTTTGCTAAATTTGCCTGTTACCAAATATTTAATCTTATTTTTGGTGATTTAGTTTTTGAACCAAATGTGTGTATGTGTAAGTGTATATGCTACACGTAAATGCGAAGAAAATTCACAGTCAATTGGTATATTCTAGTGGGTGTTGTTTGGCTCCTAATCAAATCCATGTGATAAGTTTCATACAGTTTTAATCACATTGTTGCCAGCATCGTTATGGAAACAGTTTTTCTCAGTGGCACTTTTTTAACACTTTCCAACAAATTTGAAATGTTTATGAATTCGGTTTGTCTGTCTGTCCATGCTCTAACTCGCATGAATATACTCAGATATTCATGCAATTGATATATGTTAATGATGCTCGGTATTGAATATAAAGTGTATAGCTTTAATAGCTCATTTACAGGGGCACTCAAAAAAATTCCGTTACGTTATGTTCAATAAGGAAAAATCGTTTGCAGAGTATTTTAATGACATTACGCTACTTCAAATGTATTGAAACTGATATAAATGACTGAATTTCACTACACGCTTGTTACTATAGAATAGGGCATTCATAGCATTTGTCGTTCAATTACAGGGCCACACAAAAGAAATAGGTTACAATACTGTCTTTGAGCAATAATTGCTGGAAATGCGTTTTAAATTTCGGTATGCGCTTTTAAAGTGAAATAATATTTTGCAAGTTACTCGTTGTGTATAAATTCTATACCTCGTATACAGGGCTAAACAAAAGAACTCACGTACCATTCTCCTTATTAGCGGAAATAGCTGAAGGGGAATTTACAACTGAGGTATGTATTTCCTAACTGAACTAAATATTTGCATGCATGTAGTTAATAGATACAAATCGATATATTATATACAGGGCTGCTCAAAGAATTCGAATAATTTTCCGATTATAGATGGGACTTGCTGAAATTGGGTTTTCAAATGTGTTATGCTTTACCGTGTGATTCAATTAGACATCCTATTTCAACATATTAAAAGGTGAAGTTTTGTTACATTATTCTGAATGTGTTGGAAAGTGTTTCATAATCTATGCTTGACGCATGATTTTTTCTTTTTAGTTACTTAGTAATAATACAGATGAAAATCTCAAAACTTTCAAAAAGTTTATTCTCTTAATGAAACCCTCATATTTTGTGCAGCAATGAACGACAACAATGTACCAAACTTTGTTATTGTTCAGCAATTTACAACAATAGCTTTTTGTCACGTAAAATATATTTTGTCAACAATTAACATTTAATTATGAAATCGTTTCAAGAATTCATTTTATTTTAAAGAATAATTTTCGTTTATTTGCAGTAAATGCGGGATACTGATACATCAATGAGTTTAATTGTATTTAACCAATTAAGAACATTTCAAAGGCTTAATTAAACAGGGAAACTTTCAATTTTTATAGGGATTTATTTGAAAAAGATGTAACAGTTTTTCTGAATGTTTATTATTAATATTATAAGTTTAGAGGTTAGTTTAATCATTCTTATACAGTACTTTGAAAAAAAGTGTCTTTTCATGATAAAAATATTAAAATTTCATTTTATACAGGGTCTCCACTCTCAACGTTGTTCAAAGACTAATGGCCCCACCAGTGGCCGAGAGGTTCTGCTCTCGAAGCTGGTAGACGGGAGGTGCTGGGTTCGATCCCAATCGCGCCCGTCGGCCTAATCGTTCGGAGCTTTCGTGGTTTTCTTCGAACCTCGGTTTTCCAAGCGTAAATACGGATTAGGTTCCCTTAGAAAGACCCCCACGGTGGGCACCCCCCCCCCTCAGGGCCATATCCCTCGTGCTGATAATTGGCTGTCATAAAACACAACCAATCAAAGACTAATTGCAAAACTAATAGTCATAGACGTACAATTCCAATGACGAAAAGGTTTTAAATTAGGTAAAGAAGTTTTTTAAAGCAATTTGACTCGATGAAAACATTTCTTAAAAAAATTTGAAATTTAAATTTTTCTAGTCTCGCGGTAGTTATAGTTAGTGAAAATATACTATTACCCTAAATAGTAAAACAAAAAAAGTCTAATTATTTTACGATTAAAACTTGACCAAGTAATAGCTGTTTAAAGTTGAAGCATCTTTTTTGGTGTGAAATAGGGGTCATTCACAAATTTACTAGAAATATAGATAATCGTCAGATATAAAAAAAAAATAATAGCTGAAAGTGAAATGAACAGTATAAATTTGATATCTACATTCATTCTGGCATATTAAAGTAAAATATACAATTTGTAGTGAAAATAAAAGAGAAAAAAAATAATAGATTTCTTGTTAAATGAAATGATGAAAAGCAACAGTTTCAATTCTTTAAAAAATAAAACATATGTTAAAATACAATTATTTTAACCAATCTGAAACTTAATTAATGAAAATTAACACTATCGTAATAGTATTTGTACGATATGACTAGATACACGCCAGAGCAGATACAGGCGAAATAAATTCATCTAATACTTTAAGCACTTAGTGTATGATCCCTTGAAGCATAGCCCAACTCATGTAATTTGCCAAACTGTAATTTACGCAATTTAACCTACATTGTAATTATGATTTCTTTCTTGAAATTTAGAATTTAATAAAATTAATCTTGTGAATTCTTTTAAATATAGAATAATATTGAACTTCTTTTTCTGCAAGAAATAGCAATAACTCATGCAATATAAATGCAACACATTGGATTGCACCTCCGTCAGTATGTAGTAAAATGCAACACATAAAATTTTTAACTGTCCCTCTTTTCCCTCAACTTATAGTTAGAAAAATACCATAACAAGAGCATTAAAAACAGTTCATTCTTTTACGACCGACATTTTCCAAGTTGTGATACCTTGAATTTTACGAATTTTCCTTGTTAATTTAACCGGTAATATCATCAACATGATGATAACTATGTGGTTTTAAGACATAGATATTATAAAATAAATTTTCAAATGTATATCTCTCCTAAACAAAGTAAACAGAGGAAAAATAATGGCGCTTTCTTCAAAAGGATCGGAAAAAACCGGACGGATTAAGTCAAGTTAGAAGAAGTTGAGTATTCAAATATTGAAGGAATTCATTAATATAATATTTAATTAAGTTATTTTAAGTCAACTTTTATATCTTTAAAATGTTGATCAATTATTCTTTCAGGGCTAGATATTATAAAATGAAATTTTAAAATATATATCTCTCCGAAGCACAGCAGACAGGGGAAGAAGAATACGGTTTTCTTCGAACAAAAGACGGAAACAAAGAGGACAGGACAAGTGAAGCCAGAAAAAAAGTGGAATATTTGAATAACGGAGGTAGGTATAATTCAACGATTTGATATTTAATTGAAGTTAACTTCAGAATTTTTTAGAATGTTTAACATTTTAATGATTTTTTTTTCAGGGATAGCTATTATAAATCAATTTTTAAAATATATGTCCCACCGAAATACAGGAGGCAAAGGGAGATGAAGAGGGTTGCTTGGAAAAAGAGACGGAAACAAAGAGTATCGAATAAGTAAAGCAAGAATAAAAGTTGAATATTCGAATATCGGAGGTAAGTATAATTCAGCGATTTGATATTTAACTGAAATTAACTTGAGAATTTAAAAAAAATGTTTAACATGTTAATAATTTTTTTTTTTTCAGGGATAGATATTATAAAACGTATTTTTAAAATATATGATCCTCCGAAATGCAAGAGTACGGGTTAGGTTCTCTTAGAAAGACCCCCACGGAGGGCACTCCCCCTTGGGCCTATATCCCTCGTGTAGATAATCGGCCGTCAAAAACAAACCAAACCAAACCGAAATGCAAGAGGCAGAAGAAGCTGAAGACAGTTCATTGGAACAAGAAAAGGAAACAAACAAGTCAAGCCAGAAAAGAAGTTAAATATTCGAATATCGGAGTTAGGTATAATTCAACAAGTTGATATTTAACTAAAGTTAACTTAAGAGTTTTTAAAAATATTTAACATGTTAATAATTTTTTTTCAGGGATAGATATTATAAAACGAATTTTTAAAATATATGTCCCTCCGAAATGCAAGAGGCAAGAGAAGCTGAAGAATGTTCCTTGGAACAAGAGAAGATAATAATCAAGTCAAGACAGAAAAGAAGTTTTAGAAGAAAATACGGAAACAGATAGGATGGAACAAGTCAAGCAAGAAAAGAAGTTAAATTTTCGAATATCGGAGGTTGGTATAATTCAATAAGTTGATATTCAACTAAAGTTAACTTAAGAATTTGTTTTAAATATTTAACATGTTAATATTTTTTTTCAGGGATATATATTATAAAACGAATTTTTAAAATATATGCCCCTCCGAAATGCAAAAGATAGGAGGAGATGAAGAGGGTTCCTTTGAACAAGAGATGTAAACAAACAATTCAAGGCAGAAAAGAAGTTGAATATACGAAAATCGGAGGTAAGTGTAATTCAACGATTTGATATTTAGTTAACTTAAGAATTTTTTTAAATGTTAAACATGTTAATAATTTTTTTTCAGGGATAGATATTATAAAACGAATTTTTAAAATATATGTCCCCCCGAAATGCAAGAGGCAGGAGAAGCTGAAGAGGGTTCATTGGAACAAGAGAAGGAAACAAACAAGTCAAGCCAGAAAAGACGTTTTTGAAAAAGAAACGAAAACAAAGAAGATTGAACAAATCAAGCCAGAAAAGAAGTTCAATATTCGAATATCGGAGGTAGGTATAATTCAACGAGTTGATATTTAACTGAAGTTAACTTAAGAACTTTTAAAATTTTTTAACATGTTAATAATTTTTTTTTCAGGATAGATATTAAAATACGAATTTTTAAAATACATGTTCCTCCGAAATGCAATAGGCAGGAGAAGCTGAAGAGGGCTAATTGGAACAAGAGAAGGGTTGAATATTCGAATATTGGAGGTAGGTATAAATCAAGAATTTGATATTTAATTGAACTTAACTTAAGAATTTTTTTAAATTTTTAACATGTTAATAATTTTTTCAGGGATAGATATCATAAAAAGAAATTTTAAAAAATATATACCTCCGAAATACCGGAGGCAGGGGGAACTTGAAAAGAGTTCCTTTGAACAAGAGACTAAAACAAAGAGGAAGGAACAAGTCAAGTCAGAAAAGAAGTTGAATATTTCAATAACAGAAGAAGGTATAATTCAACGAATTGATATTTAATTGAAGTTGAGAGAATTTTTAAAAATGTTTAGCCAGTTAATAACTTTTTTTTTTCTCCCGGAATAGATATTATAAAACGAGTTTTTAAAATACATGTCCCTCCTAACTGCAAAAGGAAGGAGAAGCTGAAGAGGGTTCTTTGGAGCAAGAGAAAGAAACGAACAAATAAAGCCGGTAAAGAAGTTGAACATTTGAATATCGGAGGTAAGTCTAATTTAACGATTTCATATTTAACTGAAGTTAACTTAAGAATTTTTTTAAATGTTTAGCCTCTTAATAATTTTTTTTTCTTTCAGGGATATATATTATAAAACGAATTTTTAAAATACACGTTCCTCCTAAATGCAAGAGAGCAGGAGAAACTGAGGAGGGTTCTTTGGAACAAGAGAAGCCCACGAACAAGTCAAGCCGGAAAAAAAGTTGAACATTCGAATATCGGAGGTAGGTATAATTCAATAATTTGATATTTATTTGAAATTACTTTAAGAATTTTTTTAAATGTTTAACACGTTGATAATTTTTTTTCAGGGATAGATATTATAAAACGAATTTTTAAAATATATGTCCCTCCGAAATACGAGAGGCAGGAGAAACTGAAGAGGGTTCTTTGGAACAAGAGAAGGTAACAAACAAGTAAAGCAGGAAAAGAAGTTGAACATTCGAATATCGGTGGCAAGTCTAATTTAACGATTTGATATTTAACTGAAGTTAACTTAAGAATTTTTTTAAACGTTTAGCTTCTTAATAACTTTTTTTTTCTTTCAGGAATATATATTATAAAACGAATTTTTAAAATACATGTTCCTCCTAAATGCAAGAGAGCAGGAGAAATTGAGGAGGGTTCTTTGGAACAACAGAAGGAAAAAAAACAAGTCAAGCCGTAAAAGAAGTTGAGCATTCGAATATCGGAGGTAAGTATAATTCAATGATTTGATATTTATCTGAAATTACCTTAAGAATTTTTTTAAATGTTTAACACGTTAATAATTTTTTTTTCAGGGATAGATATTATAAAACTAATTTTTAAAATATATGTCCCTCCGAAATGCAAGAGGCAGGAGAAGCTGAAGAGGGTTTATTGGAACAACTGAAGGAAACAAACAAATCCATCTAGAAAAGAAGTTTTTGAAAAAGAGACGAAAACAAATAGGATTGAACAAGTCCAGTCAGAAAAGAAGTTCGATATTCGAATATCGGAGGTAGGTATAATTCAACGATTTGATATTTAACTGAAGTTAACTTGAGAATTTTTAAAAATTTTTAACATGTTAATAATTTTTTTTCAGGGATAGATATTAAAAAACGAATTTTTAAAATACATGTTCCTCCGAAACGCAATAGGCAGGAGAAGCTGAAGAGGGCTAATTGGAACAAGAGAAGAGTTGAATATTCGAATATTGGAGGTAGGTATAAATCAAGAATTTGATATTTAATTGAACTTAACTTAAGAAATTTTTTAAATTTTTAACATGTTAATAATTTTTTCAGGGATAGATATCATAAAAAGAAATTAAAAAAAATATATACTTCCGAAATACAGGAGGCAGGAGGAACTTGAAAGGAGTTCCTTTGAACAAGAGACTAAAACAAAGAGGTAGGAACAAGTCAAATCAGAAATGAAGTTGAATATTTCAATATCAGAGGTAGATATAATTGAACGAATTGATATTTAATTGAAGTTGTGAATTTTTAAAAATGTTTAGCCAGTTAATAACTTTTTTTCTCCCGGAATAGATATTGTAAAACGATTTTTTAAAATACATGTCCCTCCTAACTGCAAAAGGCAGAAGAAACTGAAGAGGGTTCTTTCGAGCAAGAGAAAGAAACGAACAAGTAAAGCCGGAAAAGAAGTTGAACATTCGAATATTGGAGGTAAGTCTAATTTAACGATTTCATATTTAACTGAAGTTAACTTAAGAATTTTTTAAAATGTTTAGCCTCTTAATAATTTTTTTCTTTCAGAGATATATATTATAAAACGAATTTTTAAAATACACGTTCCTCCTAAATGCAAGAGAGCAGGAGAAACTGAGGAAGGTTCTTTGGAACAAGAGAAGGACACGAACAAGTCAAGCCGGAAAAAAAATTGAACATTTGAATATCGGAGGTAGCTATAATTCAATGATTTGATATTTATCTAAAATTACTTTAAGAATTTTTTTAAATGTTTAACACGTTGATAATTTTTTTTCAGGGATAGATATTATAAAACGAATTTTTATAATATATGTCCCTCCGAAATGCAAGAGGCAGGAGAAACTGAAGAGGGTTCTTTGGAACAAGAGAAGGAAACAAACAAGTAAAGCCGGAAAAGAAATTGAACACTCGAATATCGGTGGCAAGTCTAATTTAACGATTTGATATTTAACTGAAGTTAACTTAAGAATTTTTTTAAACGTTTAGCCTCTTAATAATTTTTTTTTTCAGGAATATATATTATAAAACGAATTTCTAAAATACATGTTCCTCCTAAATGCAAGAGAGCAGGAGAAATTGAGGAGGATTCTTTGGAACAATAGAAGGAAAAAAACAAGTCAAGCCGTAAAAGAAGTTGAGCATTCGAATATCGGAGGTCAGAGATAAGTATAATTCAATGATTTGATATTTATCTGAAATTACCTTAAGAATTTTTTAAAATGTTTAACACGTTAATAATTTTTTTTCAGGGATAGATATTATAAAACTAATTTTTAAAATATATGTCCCTCCGAAATGCAAGAGGCAGGAGAAGCTGAAGAGGGTTTATTGGAACAACAGAAGGAAATAAACAAATCCAGCTAGAAAATAAGTTTTTGAAAAAGAGACGAAAACAAAGAGGATTGAACAAGTCAAGCCAGAAAAGAAGTTCAATATTCGAATATCGGAGGTAGGTACAATTGAACGATTTGATACTTAACTCAAGTTAACTTAAGAATTTTTAAAAAAATTTAACATGTTTATAATTTTTTTTCAGGGATAGATATTATGAAACGAATTTTTAAAATACATGTCCCTCCGAAATGCAAGAAGCAGGAGAAGCTGAAGAGGGCTAATTGGAACAAGAGAAGGGTTGAACATTCGAATATTGGAGGTAGGTATAAATCGAGAATTTGATATTTAATCGAACTTAACTAAAGAATTTTTTGAAATGTTTAACATGTTAATAATTTTTTCCAGGGATAGATATCATAAAACGAAATTTAAAAATATATATCCCTCGGAAATACAGGAGGCAGGGGGAGTTGAAAAGGGTTCCTTTGAACAAGGGACGAAAACAGAGTGGAAGGAACAAGTCAAATCAGAAGAGAAGTTGAATATTTGAATATCAGAGGTAGATATAATTCAATGAATTGATATTTAATTGAAGTTGAGAATTTAAAAAAAATGTTTAGCTTGTTAATAATTCTTTTTTTCTGCCGGGATAGATATTATAAAACGAATTTTTAAAATACATGTTCCTCCTAAATGCAAGAGGCAAGAGAATCTGAAGAGGGTTCCTTAGAACAAGAGAAGGAAACAAACAGGTCAAGCCAGAATAGAAGTTTTGGAAAAGGAGATGGAAACAGAGAGGATGGAACAAGTCAAGCCAGAAAAGAAGTTTTTGAAAAGGAGATGGAAATAAGGAGGATGGAGCAAGTCAAGCCAGAAAAGAAATTGAATATTCGAATATTTGAGGTAGGTATAATTCAATGATTTGATATTTAACTGAAATTAACTTAAGAATGTTTTTAAATATTTAATATGTTAATATTTTTATTTATTTATTTATTTATTTTTTGAGGGGTAGAAGTCAAGCCAGAAAAAAAGTTGAATATTCGAATATCGAAGTTAGGTATAATTCAATAATTTCATATTTCACTGGAAATAACTTAACAATTTGTTTAAATTTTGAACACATGAATAATTTTTTTTAGGGATAAGCATTATAAAACAAATTTTTAAAATATATACCCTTCCGAAGCACAGAATACAGAAGCATAAGAGGAGGGCTTTTTTTAAACATAAAATGAAAGCAAAGAGGATGGACTCAGTCAAGTCAGAAAAAGAAATGTAGCATTCGAATATCGGAGGTAAGTACATTTCGATGATTTAATATTTAACTAAGAAGTTACTTTTCGAAATTTTTTAAATACTCAACATATTAATAATGTTTTATACATTTCTAAGATAGCTATTATAAAACGAATTTCCATAACATATGTTACTCCGAAACACACAGAACAGAGGAAGAAGTTGGCTTTTTGGAAACGAAAGACGGAAGCAAAGAGGATGGTTCCAATCAAGTTTGAAAAAGAAATTGGGTATTCCCGTATCGGAGGTAGGTATAATTCAACGATTTAATATTTTAGAAATTACTTTTGGGTTTTTAAAAAATATTTAACATACTGATAATATTTTTTTTCATTTTCAGGTATTATAAAACGAATTTTTAAAACATATGTCATTCCGAAACAAGAACAAAGGCAGAAGTGGTTTCTCTGGGAACAAAAGACGGGAGCAAGAAGGATCTAGCCAAATTAGAAAAGAAATTGAAATATTTCTGTATCGGAGATAGGTATAAACTAAGAAGTTTCTAAGATGCTTGCTCTATCTCAAAAAATAACGCACGGATTTTCATCAAACTTCAGATTCAGTTAGAAGTTGACATAAGTTGTTGCTGATTAGTTTTTGATGTAAATCACCTAACCGGTGGTTCTTACATGTTTCATTTTCCAGGAAGTATTAACATGTAAGAGATGGAAGAAAATTTTGGGATTACCACATCCGACTAGCAGTTTTATATTAATTTCAACTTGATACCTCCAGATGTTCCTAAAAAAAAAAAAAAAAAAAAAAAAAAAAAAAAAAATCGGATTTTTTCATTTACATGTACTATAAAACCTTTCTTCTTACCAAGATTCTCGGTCAATTGGAAGTACCCAATATGCTTTGAGCGTAAGTTTGTTTTAAAACAACAAATAAACGTTGTTTTAAGGCTATAACTTTTTATTTGCAATTGCTATTGAAAGGGAATTTTAAACTGAGGTATGTATTTCCTAACTAAACTAAATATTTGCATGCATGTAGTCAATAGATACAAATCTATATATCATATACAGGGCTGCTCAAAGAATTCGGATAATTTTCTGACTGTAGATGGGAATTGCTGAAATTGGGTTTTCAAATGTGTTATGTGTTTCCGTATGGTTCAATTAGACATAATATTTCAACTTATTAAACGGTGAAGTTAAGTTACATTATTCTCAATGTGTTGGAAAGTGTTTCATAATCGATGCTTGACGCAGGATTTTTCTTTTTTAGGGTTCCGTACTTAAAAAGTAAAAACGGAACCATTATAAGATCACTCCTGTGTCTGTCTGTCATAGCCATTTTACTCGTAAAATATGGAACGAGGAAAGTTCAAAATGAGGGGAAGTAATAAAGACTATTGACCCACATATTTACACATTATTAAACATTTAAAAATATTTTTAGGAAATATGTTGAAGGGCTAATTAAGTTACTTGAAAAAAAAAATATTTTCTTTGTATATCGTGTGAGGTATCGTGTGGAAGACGTCCTAATGCTAAACTCAAAAATACATTTTTTTTTTTTTTTAAATTTTAGGTATTATATTTTCAGAGATATCGTCGAAAATGTAGTGCAAAAATATGTCCCTCCATCTATTTCCGAATCTATTGAAACTAAAATTATGAAAAAAATTAAAGGTAGTAGACGTTAAATTAAACCTTGCAGGAAAATTATTGTGGTTACTCTAGGTCACATGGTTTTTGAGAAAATCGCAGTTTTCCGTTACACACAAATTTCGATTTGCGGGCATTCAGCAAAGGTGTTAAGGAGCGCTGGAGGTACCTATCGTAGCAGAAGTATAAAAGCATTGTTGATAATGATTTTTGAAAAAAATCGTCAGTAATTAGCCAAGATATTAACCCTTAAAGACACGGACGGTTTGGGCATACATAATGACATGGAGGGGGGGGGGCATATTTATGCACCATCGTTTTTTAAAGCCTAGATACCAACTTTTAATGATACATTTGTGTAATACAATGTGCAGTAGTAGTATATAAAAGCAAGCAATGCCAAATTGTTAAAAACAGACTAATTTAATTAGAATTAATCACATAAATACTATGGGATTCGCGACTACTTTCCAATGAGTGGATCTCTCAATACGCTTCCTGTGCCTTTAAAAGTTAATTAAAAATCTATCTGGAAAAAACTGGCACGGATCATTTGGCGTTGCAACTTTGCGACCTCCTTTCGAAGCGCGTTTAGCACATGCTAAGTTTACATTGAACAAGGGTTTTGTTTTAGCTACTCTGTAAAAAGAAAAGCTTATTACGACGCGGAATTTAGTTTTATGAATTGCCAAATGAAATTTAAATATGCACTATTTTTATTGACAGTGCCGAATTAAGATCATCATAAACAGATTAGGATAAGATTTAAATAAGTATTATACAGAATAGCAATATTTGATGTTATTAGGCTTCATAACTCTATGAACTTTTACGGTATACCCACACTGTTAAAAATTTTGCAGCATTCTGGCAGGTCATTCGACCGTTTTTTGAAAAAACGGTTTCATAACCATAATTTAACTATATTCTGACCATAAAATGGCCAATACTAATGTCAGAATAGTGTTAAAATTACGGTTGTGTAACCGTTTTCGGAAAAAACGGTGAAATGACCTGCCAGAATGCTGCAAATTTTTAACAGTGCATTCATACTTTTCTACTATATATACATACAGCTATACAACACCCTACGTTGTATAGTTCTTAACAAAGTCTTATTTTTTTTAAAACTTTCATCCATCTTTACAAGAATGTATTGGATTCGTGAAAATGTTCGACTTCCGTTTTTTGCGGGATTTACACGTTTTAGGGGCCAGAGATCCCCAAAAACATGTTTTTACAAAATGTCTGTCTGTGAGTCTGACTGTCTGTCTGTGACACAAATTTTATGGGCGCTCTATCTAGAGAACTAACGCACAGAATTTAATAAAAGTTTACATTCAGGTAGTCCCTAACATAAATTGGTACTGATTTGTCATTGGTGTAAATCGCCTAACAGATGGCGGCTGCTATGCTGCATTTTTCGCGATTTCTGCAACAGCTCTATCTAAAGAACTAATGCACATCTATTCATCAAACTTCAGATTCAGTTAGTCCTTGATATAAGTTGGCGCTGATTACGTTTTAGTGTAAATCGCCCAACAGGTGTCGTTGCTGTGCTGCATTTTGCAGGATTTCCATGATTTCCGCAATAGCTCTATCTCAAGAAATAATGCACGAATTTTCATCAAACTTCAAATGCAGTTAGTCCTTGATATGAATTGGTGCTGATTACGTGTTAGTGTAAATCACCCAACAGGTGTGCTGCATTTTTCACAATTCGCGCAATAACTCTATCTCAAGAAGTAATGCACGAATTTTCATCTAACTTCAGATTTAGTTAGACGTTGACACAAGTTGTTGCTGATTCGGTTTTTGTGTTAATCGCCGAACAGGTGGCGCTGCTATGTTAGAATCTTCACGATTTTCGCAATAACTCTACCTCAAAAACTAATCCATGGATTTCCCCCAAGTTTCAGATTCAGTCGTTGGAATAAGTTGTTGCTGATTATGTTTTGATGTAAATCACCCAATAGGTGGCGCTGCTAGGTTGCATTTTACAGGATTTGCATGATTTCAGCGATAACCATATCTCAAGAACGAAATGCACGGAATTTCATTTCTTTAGAATCCTCATGATGTGCATACATTGCCATTTAATTTTGGCAGTGTAATAGCGAATTTTTAAGTATTAACATGTGTGAGATAGAAGAAAGTTTTGGGATTGATTCATCCGACTAGTTCTTTTAGTAACGAAGTTTTTTATAATACAGTTAATAATTCATATATTTACCGTACGGAACCCTCTGGAGCGCGAGTAATACTCGCACTTGACCGTATATTATTACTTAGTAATAATACAGATGAAAGTCTCAAAACTTTCAAAAAGTTTATTCTCTTAATGAAACCTTCATACTTTGTGCAACAATGCACGACAGCAATGTATCAACTTTATTATTGTTGGGCAATTTACAACAATGGTTTCTTGTCACGTAAAATATATTTTGTCAACAATTAATATTTAGTGATGAAATCGTTTCAACAATTCATTTTATTTCAAAGAATAATTTTCGTTTATTTGCAGCAAATGCGGTATACTGAGCAATTAATTGTATTTAACTAATTAGGAACATTCCAAATGCTTAATTAAACAGTGAAAATTTCAATTTTTGTGGGGATTTATTAGAAAAAGATGTAGGTAACAGTTTTTCTGAATGTTTATTATTAATATTATAAGTTTAGAGCTTAGTCTAATCATTCTTATATCATAGTTTGAAAGAAAGTGTCTTTGCATGATAAAAATATTACTATTTCATTTTATACAGGGTGTCTACTCTCAACGGTGTCCAATGGCTAATTCCTAAACCGTTAGTCATAGACATATAGTTCCAATTACATTTTTTTTTTTTTTAAATGAGGTAAAGAGGTATTTTTAAAGCAATTTGGCTCAATAAAAACAAATACGAAATTTAAAATTTTAACCGAGTCTCCTGGTCTTATAAGTTATCTTTAGCAAAAATATCCTATTATTCTAAGAAGTAACAAAAAAAATCCCATTCTTCAAAGATTAAAACTTAACCGAGTAATAGCTGTTTAAACTTAAAGCATTTTTTTTTTTTTTTGCTGCGAAATCGGGGTTATTCACAAATTTATTAGAAATATAAATAATCATCAGATATAAAAAAAATAATAGTTGAAAGCGAAATTAACACAACAATATAAACTTGAAATCGATTTTTGTTCTGACATATTAAAGCAAAATATACAACTTGTACTGAAAATATAAGTATGAAAAAAAATAACAGAATTTTTGTTAAATGAAAGGATGAAAAGCAATAGTCTCAATTCTTTACAAAATAAAACACATGTTAAAATACAATTATTTTAACCAATCTGAAACTTAATAAAAATTAACACTATCGTAATACTTGTAAGATGTGACTAGATACATGCTAGTGCAGATACACGCAGATACTAGTGTAGATGCACGCGAAATA
Organism: Maratus speciosus; assembly: GCA_963932465.1. Classification (NCBI taxonomy): domain Eukaryota; kingdom Metazoa; phylum Arthropoda; class Arachnida; order Araneae; family Salticidae; genus Maratus; species Maratus speciosus. Next base: position 352,821,809 of record OZ010797.1, on the reverse strand, counting down.
AATTCATCTAATACTTTAAGTACTTTGTGTACGATCTCTCGAAGCATAGCCCAATTCATCTTTGTTCAGATGCAGAAAAATGGTGTAAGTCGTGCAATTCAAAGTTTCATAACTTGGTCAATTTTAGTGTTAGATGAATGGGACTTATTTTTGTCTTACTTGTTAGTGTGAAAGGAATTTTTAAATATCACTTATGGGACCGGTGCGCCGTATATAAAAAATCAAATTTTGTAACTTTTTAAGAAATGTTTTCATTGATCCAAACGACTGTTAAAACTAGAGAACAGGAATTCTGCTTTTTCAGAATTTAGTGTCGCCCCCGACATTTCGATTACTTCATTTTCTTCTGGTGGACTGGTGGTTTCTATTATTATGAAACAGCCATTATAAATGAAGCGTTAGGTGAAGATGAAAGAACAGTCGTAAAAAGTTAGAACTCTTATTTTCTGGTCAGAATGAAAAAAAAAATGGCCATAATTTTTTTTTCAAAAAAAAAAAAAAAAAAAAAAAAAAAAAAAAAAAAAAATATATATATATATATATATATATATATGGCCAATTTTTTCCCCCATTCTGACCAGAAAAATCAGAGTTCTAAATTTTTACGACTGCTCTTTCATCTTCACCTAACGCTTCATTTGCAATGGCTTTTTCATAATAATAGAGGCCACCAGTCCATAAGAAGAAAATAACTTGATTAAGCGGAACTCGGATAATTGGGACTCTACTGTAGTGCAAAACATATTTCAATTTTAAGACTTAAAGCACACGCTTTTATTTTATGTAAAAGGACGTCATTTACATAATGTAAATGACGTAAATCATGAAAATTGTGAATCATCATGTTTTCATGATTCACATGAATGAAATCATGTGAATCATGTAAAATGACGTCATATAGATACTTAAAATTATATATAGTTTATCATAGATACATGTTTTATCATAAATCATTCATTTATATTTTTCTCAAAATGGCACGTATTTTAATAAATTTTTTTTTCAATTTTTATGAGAAAATGGCAACAAAAAGATATAATTGCTATTTTCCAACCATTTTTTCTTTACTTTCTGCAGAAAGGGAGTACTTGAGTTGCCAAAATGAAACAAATGTCGCTAAAAACTACACAAGAATTAATATTTCAAAAATAAATGGAGATGCAGTTTTCAAACAAATTGCATTAAAAAGTACTTTTTTTCCCCAATACGACGGTATAAACATCGAAAATGTGCGATGCTTAGAAGTTTTATAAAATGCTGTAGAGTATTTAATCGCATAATGAAACATAGGCTTTTGTTTTACGGCTGGCTTATACAAGGTAACGTTATTTATTGGAGACAAAATAAGGCTGTGAGAAAGAAATAGCATACCGGGGGCTAATAATTTTTTACCTTATTTAAAACATTTTTGTAATTGGAACTATATGTCTATGACTAACGGTTTAGGAATTAGCCATTGAAAACCGCTGAAAGTGGAAACCCTTGGTATAACTCGAAACTTTTAGTTTATCAAAGTAAGTTTAATTATTCTCAATAAATGAAATATAACTGTAATTAAAAATACAGGTTATAGTGATTTTAATTTTTAAACCGCTGTTACTAGAAATATATACTATCACAAAAAGTATACAAATGAACATCTTTTATATACGATGTTTGTTTTGGAAAGGGCTGCATCGATTATATTAAATTCTGTCTGCCTGCTTGTATTTCTTCATTTCTCCTCCTAGAATATGGAACGTTGGGTGATAAAATTAACACCAGTTATTCGCAAGGATCCAAGGATGTTGTTTAAAGTCTCAGCATTTTAAAATTTGAATTAGTTTCCAAAATATAATTTTTTTTTGTAGTTTTTAAATGAAATTCCTATAATGGCTGACAACGACTAAATTACTTCATTTTTAACACTTTCCAACATAGATGAAAAATGTTTATGAATTCGGTTTCTGTGTCTTTCCGTGCTCTAACTCTCGTAAACATACTCAGATTGCCAAGTAATTGATATGTGCTATTGAAATTTACTATGGCATATTTGCTATTGAAAGTGGAGTGTGTAGCATTTATTTTACAAAGATACTCAAAAGAATTCCGTTAAATTATGCTTTATGAGGAAAAAACTTTTATTGTGTATTTTAATGACTTTACACCATTTCAAATATATCGAAATTGATATACAGGCATCCCTAAGTCATTTTAAAATATATGTCCCTCCGAAATATAGCAGGCAGGGGAAACTTAAGAGGGCTCCTTGGAACAAGAGACGAATGCAAAGAGGATAGAACAAGCCAAGCAAGAAAAGAAGTTGAATATTCGAATATCGGAGGTAGGAGGTAGGTATAATTCAAAGATTTGATACTTAATTGAAGTTAATTTAAGAATTTTTTAAAATGTTTAACATGTTGGTATTTTTTTTTTTTTTCAGGGATACATATTATAAAACGAAGTTTTAAAATGTATGTCCCTCCGAAATCGAGCAGGCAGGGGAAACTGAAGAGGGTTCCTTGGAACGAAAGACGAAAACAAAGAGGATAGAGCAAGCCAAACAAGATAAGAAGTTGAATATTCGAATATCGGAGGTAGGTATAATTCAACGATTTGATATTTAATTGAAATTAACTTAAGAATTTTTTTAAATGTTTAACATGCTTATAATTTTTTTTCAGGGATAGATATTTTAAAACGAAGTTTTAAAATGACGGTTTCTCCGAAATAGAGTAGGCAGGGGAAACTGAAGAGGGTTCCTTGGAACAAGCGACGAAATCAAAGGGGATAGAGGAAGCCAAGCAAGAAAAGAAGTTGAATATTCGAATATAGGGAGTAAGTATAATTCAACGAATTGATATTTAATTGATGTTAATTTAAGAATTTTTTAAAATGTTTAACATGCTGATAATTTTTTTCTCAGGGATAGATATTTTAAAACGAAGTTTTAAAATGAAGATCTCTCCGAAATAGAGTAGGCAAGGGAAACTGAAGAGGGTTCCTTGGAACAAGAGACGAAAACAAAACAAAGAGGACAGGACAAGTCAAGCAAGAAAAGAAGTCGAATATTCGAATATCGGAGGTAGGTATAATTCAACGATTTGATATTTAATTGAAGTTAACTTAAATTTTTTTTTTTTTATGTGTAACATGCTAATAATTTTTTTCTCAGGATTCGATTTTTAAAACGAGTTAACTTAAACAAAAACGAGTTAACTTAAACTTAACAAAAAAAGGAAGTTGAATATTCGAATATCGGAGGTAAGTGTAATTCAACGATTTGATATTTAATTGAAGTTAACTTAAAATTTTTTAAAAATATTTAATATGTTATTACTTTTTTTTTCAGGAATATATATTAAAAAACGAATTTTTAATATATATGTCCTTCCGAAAAACATGAGGCAGGGGAACCTGTTGAGGGTTACTTGGAACAAGAGACGAAAACAAAGAGGACAGGACAAGTCAAGCAAGAAAAGAAGTCGACTATTCGAATATCGGAGGTAGGTATAATTCAACGATTTGATATTTAATTGAAGTTAACTTAAAAATTTTTTAAATGTTTAACATGCTAATAATTTTTTTTCTCAGGATTACATTTTTAAAACGAGTTTTAAAATGAAGGTCTGTATGAAATAGATTAGGCAGGGGAAACTGAAGAGGGTTCCTTGGAACAAGAGACGAAAACAAAGAGGACAGGACAAGTCAAGCAAGAAAAGAAGTCGAATATTCGAATATCGGAGGTAGGTATAATTCAACGATTTGATATTTAATTGAAGTTAACTTAAAAATTTTTTAAATGTTTAACATGCTAATAATTTTTTTTCTCAGGATTACATTTTTAAAACGAGTTTTAAAATGAAGGTCTGTATGAAATAGATTAGGCAGGGGAAACTGAAGAGGGTTCCTTGGAACAAGAGACGAAAACAAAGAGGACAGGACAAGTCAAGCAAGAAAAGAAGTCGAATATTCGAATATCGGAGGTAGGTATAATTCAACGATTTGATATTTAATTGAAGTTAACTTAAAAATTTTTTAAATGTTTAACATGCTAATAATTTTTTTTCTCAGGATTACATTTTTAAAACGAGTTTTAAAATGAAGGTCTGTATGAAATAGATTAGGCAGGGGAAACTGAAGAGGGTTCCTTGGAACAAGAGACGAAAACAAAGAGGACAGGACAAGTCAAGCAAGAAAAGAAGTCGACTATTCGAATATCGGAGGTAGGTATAATTCAACGATTTGATATTTAATTGAAGTTAACTTAAAAATTTTTTAAATGTTTAACATGCTAATAATTTTTTTTCTCAGGATTACATTTTTAAAACGAGTTTTAAAATGAAGGTCTGTATGAAATAGATTAGGCAGGGGAAACTGAAGAGGGTTCCTTGGAACAAGAGACGAAAACAAAGAGGACAGGACAAGTCAAGCAAGAAAAGAAGTCGACTATTCGAATATCGGAGGTAGGTATAATTCAACGATTTGATATTTAATTGAAGTTAACTAAAATTTTTTTAAAAATATTTAATATGTTATTACTTTTTTTTTTAGGAATACATATTAAAAAACGAATTTTTAATATATATGTCCTCCCGAAAAACAGTAGGCAGGGGAACCTGTTGAGGGTTACTTGGAACAAGAGACGAAAACAATGCGGACAGAATAAGTCAAGCAAAAAAAGAAATTGAATATTCGAATATCGGAGGTAGGCATTATATCATCGGATATTATATTATCGGAGGTAGTAATTCAACGATTTGATATTTAATTGAAGTTAACTTAAGAATTTTTTAAAATGTTTAACATGTTATTGCTTTTTTCTCAGGGATAGATATTAAACTAACGAATTTTTAAAATATATGTCCCTCCGAAAAACAGGAGGCAGGGAAAGCCGAAGAGGGTTACTAGGAAGAAGAGGCGAAAACAAAGAGAACAGAACAAGTCAAGCCAGAATAAAAGTTCAATATTGGAATTTCGGAGGTAGGTAAAATTCAACGATTTAATATTTAACTGAAGTCAACTTAAGAATATTTTTAATTTGTGTAACGTATTAATAATATTTTTTTTTGTCATAGATATTATAAAACGAAATTTTAATATATATGTCATGTCCTTCCAAAATTACCGTAGTCAGGGAAGCTGGCGAGGTTTCCTTGGAACAAGAAACGAAAACAAAGAGGATAGAGCAAACCAAGCAAGAAAAGAAATTGAATATTCGAATATCGGAGGTAGGTATAATTCAACGAATTGATGTTTAATTGAAGTTAACTTAAAAATTTTTTTTAAATGTTTAACGTGTTAATAATTTTTTTTCTGGGTTAGAAATTTTAAAACGAAGTTTTAAAGTGAAGGTCTCTCCGAAATAGAGTAGGCAGGGTAATTGAAGAGGGTTCTTTGTAACAAGAGACGAAAACAAAGAGGATAGAGCAAGCCAAGCAAGAAAAGAAGTGGAATATTCGAATATCGGGGGGCAAGTATGATTCAACGATTTGATATTTAATTGAAGTTAATAAAAAAAAAAAATTTTAAATGCTTAACATGTTGGTATTTTATTTATTTATTTATTTTTTTAGGCATAGGTATTATAAAACGAAGTTTTCAAATGTATGTCCCTCCGAAATAGATCAGGCAGGGGAAACTGAAGAGAGTTCCTTGGAACAAGAGACGAAAACAAAGAGGATAGAACAAGCCAACAAGAAAAGAAGTTGAATATTCGAATATCGGAGGTAGGTATCATTCAAAGATTTGGTATTTAATTGAAGTTAACAAAAGAATTTTTAAAAATATTTAACATGTTATTAATTTTGTTTAATGGATAGATATTAAAAAAACAAATTTTTAATATATATGTCCTTTTGAAAAACATGAGGCAGGGAAAGCTGAAGGGGGTTACTAGGAACTAGAGACGAAAACAAAGAAAACAGAAAAAACAAATTTTTAATATATATGTCCTTTCGAAAAACAGGAGGCAGGGAAAGCTGAAGGGGGTTACTAGGAACAAGAGACGCAAACAAAGAAAACAGAACAAGTCAAGCCAGAATAAAAGTTAATATTCGAATTTCGGAGATAGGTAAAATTCAACGATTTAATATTTAACTGAAGTCAACTTAAGAACTTTTTTAAATGTTTAACGTATTAATAATATATATATATATATTTTTTTTTTAGTGATAGATATTATGAAACGAAATTTTAATATATATGTCCTTCCGAAATTACCGTAGGCAGGGAAGCTGGCGAGGTTTCATTGGAACAAGAGACGGAAACAATGAGGATGAAGCAAATCAAGCCAGAAAAGAAGTTGAATATTCGACTATCGGAGTTAGGTATAAATCAATGTTTTGATATTTAATTGAACTTAAGATTTTTTTAAAACGTTTAGCATATTAATTTTTTTTTAGAGATAGATATCACAAAACGAAATTTTAAAATATATGTCCCTCCGAAATAGAGCGGGCAGTTGAAACTGAAGAGGGTTGCTTGGAACAAGAGACGAAAATAAAGAGGACGGAACAAGTCAAGTAAGAAAAGTAGTTGAATAACTGTAACTGCTACTTATTATACTCCTGATAAAGAATGTTGGTGTCCACCTTAGTGATGCATATCATTCTCCTTAAATTCGAAATATATTAATACTTGTAAAATGCACCGATTTTTACACCATAGACCATAATGTAACAAATATTTTTATGTGTCCCTAAAAACTAACGATAAAGGCTACCCACTTCCTTTCCAATACCGAATATTCTATAGTAAGCTTAATTAACCTATTAAAATTTCATTGCAATCCGAATATATTTACCAGAGTTAGAACACGGACAGACAGACGGCAGACAGACAGACAAACCGAATTCATAAAAAGTTTTCAACTCGTTGGAAAGTGTTAAAAATGCGTATTCAATCAGGTTTCTTTTTCTTTTAAGTGTTATTATAGTCCAGGGGAGTGTACCAAAAAAGGGGGGTTACCTTGCAAAAGGTCGGGTAGAAGATTCTTTATCTGACTTGTTTATAATGATGCCCACACGGAAAAACCAAGTTTTCTAGAAAAATTTCTTAAAGCTAAATTTTCTGTGGCCAAAATACAAAAAAAAAATTTGGGACTTGTTTTGATTTTTTTAAATACCCTGAGACCCGTTGCCATGGCATATTATTTGTCAGTTACAATATTAAAGAGGATAAAATTCTGTATAACTTTCATACTTACAACTTTTTAATACACTCAATAGCAAGCGCAGTACGCCATTAAAAAAAATAGGACAATTTTTTCAGTTTTCTTAAAAACCGTGAAAAACGTAGTTCTGCCCCGATTACTCAAATGTTTCCCGCGGATTTAATCGTGTATGTCAACTTCTATGTATTGGTAGCAGTAAATCATGTGTTTCAGGGCCAAAACTAGCCTTTTTTGCACCCGTGGCAAACATGGATTTTGACACCATCCCCTCCCTAAAAAGAAAATTTACCACAAGAGTTTTAATAAATCTCTAATAGCCGCATTTGGAAAATTTTAAGTGTGTAGTCATTAAATACGTAATGCTGAACTACGTAACCAGCTTTGTCAAATATTGATTCATTAAAACCTTGAAAACCAAACTGAAATATATTCCGCTTTAAACAGGTTTCCATCTTAGCAGGTATAATTGTTCATATTCTTTCTCTTGAAAAAAAATATTTTTTTCTTTAAAGACCGGATTCCGTATATACAGATTTCATTTTCAAAGATTTTTCGGTAGTTGTAGTATTGAGGCGTTTAAAGTCACAGTTAAATGAATTATGAGACTAAATTTGTCACAGGAAGACATTCGCATAGTAATATTAAACCTGTTGCATCATAAAAAATATAATGCATCATTTCCCATTCAAATTAATTTAAATAATATAATTTATTTCAATTTTACAACTTAAATTAACATTTTCAAACACCTAATTTCTAATCACAAGTTTTAAACTTATAATGAAAATTTTAATGATAAATAATTCAATATTTCCTTATTTTTCAATGTAAACATTATCTCTTATTAAGATTATTTAAGTGCAATTAGTATTTTATTATATTTCAGTAATTTAACTTTCAAATTTCTTTCAACATACATCGCGAATGTGTAAACACATCGGAATTCTCTAAGTCTAAAATATAAAAAATAGAAATCTTTTATTTATCAATATTTCCCTTTTAAATTATATTATGTGGATAGAAATATTTATTTCTAGCCGATTGCAAAATTTTCAGTGACTTATGATAAATACTTTGGCAGAAATACGCAAAAATGTATTTTCTATCTTTTCTCATTTTTAATTTCGGCGCGCGACGCCATGAGATCATTCTTTCCGACATTTTGAAAGTTCCAACAAGAAGGGTATTCCCCTTTGCCAAACAGACGCTTAGTTCAAAACCGGACGTCTGCTAAATCGTTTAACATTCCTTTTGGAACACGCACGTTCTGTGTGACGTCAGGCGCGGGGAGGATAGGCGTTTTTAATTGGCTGGCGCACTCTGTAATGGCTTTTCATGTTTGAAACTCTTCTGGAAAAGTCATCATTCTTCACCAGGGAGCCGTTGGAGCAAGTAACTTGTGGGGGCTGCGACGCCGTGCTTTTTAGCCGGTTGTTGCGGCAGAAGAGTTCTGCTAGCCAGTGAGAAGAGATCGACGTTTCGTTAGGCCTTGGCGGCCGCATATCATCTAAAGGAAATATAATATTTTTCTCTTCAAGAAGCATTTCTAAGTAAATTTCATAGAACATTATTTGGAAGCCCTGAATTGTTCTGCTCATCGACATTTTATGATTCTTCGATTCTTCTTTACTATAAAAACATGAATTGATTATCTGATTTTTTTTGTCGATGCGATAAATGGTAAATTGCCTATGTAGCGAACTGAAATCGTCAAAATCTGCATTCCTGAAGGAAGTTTTCAAACTTCCTATTTCCAATTTTCCAAATCCGTAACTTTTCATTCGGTTTGGATTCGCATTTAATAAAAAGAAATAGAATCTACATTCCTGAAAGAAGTCTGTTTACAGCATGTTCCCAGTTCTCCAAATACAAGAGCCCTTCTACGACCCTAGTTGGACTTTATATTCCTGAACTTTAATCCCTAATTTGACTTTATATTCCTGAACTTTAACCCCTAGTTTAACTTTACATTTCTGAAATTTAATCCCTAGTTTGCAAAAAGAAATATTACGTAAACTTCTGCTTTTCCTTAGATGACAATATGTCTCTAATTGTCTAAAATTATAGTAAATTTTACATTCACTTTGATTATCTTTACATAATTCATAATGTAAGAATGCATTCAAATCAGCCAATTTTATATATGTTTAAATAAACGTCATTTGTGAATTATCTTTCTGTGTTCAAGTACTTGGGTGAGTGTTTTCTTTTCTTTATTTTTTTTCAGCTACGATAACTAGTAAATATAATTTTATTTGATCTTATATAATTTAAAATAATTCTTAAAAAACCACATTTAGCAATGTCAACCACTTACGTCATCGGCTGTAGTGTAATTTTGGGCTTATGAATCGGAATTAATTTTGTTCAATTCAAACTTTGGATTGAATTTCACTCTCCAATTCATTAAGCCCAGATTACAGTACATTTATGGTGCCGTTAACTTAGTGATTTCATTCTTGGAGTTATTGTTTTAAGCCTTTTTAATATTAATTTTTTCTTTTCATTCATAGGCATTAATTGATGCCATAACTTTAAAGATCGGAGATCGGGTTTCATTACTCTTTCATGATAATAGATAAAGCATATTTATTAATTAACTTATTAATTATTTAATCATTTATTTTAAAAATAATACTCACTAAACTTATATATCTTTTTTCTCTCTATTTCATGTGCGGACCCCATATTGGTGCAATATATTTTTAAAATATACATGATTTATATTTTTATTTATTTTCCTTTTAAGATTTGATTCTATAAATATATGTAAAGAAAAGAAATTTGATTTTTCAAAGATTTATTTGCTAATATTTTTTCATAAATTGAAAAAACGAAAACTTTATATATTACGCTTTGAATTTATAATGATTTATTGTTGCATGTTTTGATATTTGTAGTTATTGTGTTCCTTTTTTTCTATTTTGGGGGATTTGTACATTTTTGCATATATTTATTTAGTTTAACTGTATTGCACATTAATATGCATTTTTAGAAAATTTTTAAAAAAAAGTAATCTTCCATTTTTTTTATAATTTTTTTTTCTTTCCTTCATCATTTTAACAAATTTTTCCATTATTATTTTTTTATTTGCTTTGCTTTAAGATAATTTATTTGTCATACATCAGTGTTTTAGTATACCTTTTGATTTTTCACGTGTATACAAATTATTACGATATGGCAAATGATTTGCAATTAAACGCGCTTATGGCAGCGATTCCCACTTTCCATGGAAAAGAAGGGGAAAATGTACATTTTTTCATTAAAAACATTAGTGATGTCTGTAACATACAGAATTGGAACGACGAGAATCGTATTCTACTCTTCCGCCTGTATTGCAGAGACAAGGCGCAGGAATATGTTGCGAGCGATCCAGAAATTAACAATATTGATAATTTTGAAAACTTTGTGCGTTTATTTAGAGCAAAATTTAGCAGAGAAGAGAATTTCCAGGAAACCTCTTATCAGTTCTCAAATATAAGACAAAAACCTAAACAGACAGTGAAGGAGTTGGCTGAGGTAGTAAAAAAATTAGTCAATCGATTGGTTCCGAACGCTGAGGATATTCCTCAAATGGTCATTCTAAAGCAAAAATTGATGTTTAATAAATTGCTCGAAGCTCTTAGACCGGATATTAAAACAGAGGTACTTAAACTTGGAAAGGAAAATTTCGATGATCTGATTTCTAGTGCTATGGATTGCGAAAAAGCTTTGGAACAGCAATGTTCTTTCTCAGTCAACACCATCAACGCGACGCAGGTTTCAAACAACAGCAGTCAGGACTCGTTGATTACAATTTTGTTGAAACAACAAGAAAATTCAAATAAATTATTGCAGAGTATGGCGGAGCAGTTAAAAGGATTAAAAGAAGAGCGGACTGTTTGCCATATCTGTAGCAAACAGCATAATACGCGCGATTGCTGGTTTTTTCCGTCTTTGCAAAATAGGGGATTTTTTTCGCCGCAGCAAAATTTTTCTGGTCAGGGTAACAGTGCTGCTAATCAAGCAAGTAATTTTTTAAGTCCTAACAGTAATTCTCCAAGTAATGATAGATATTTTGAGAATCAGGGCAGAAACTTTGCTGGAGATTTTAGAAGAGGTAGCGATAACAATGTGCAGAGATTCAATAGGGGCAGAGGTAGAAATAATTATCGACCATATCGTGGCAGAGGCAGAAAAAATAATTTAAACTTCTAGAGGGTTCTGATGATATTTTGCACAATTTTTCCCCTCAATCTCACAGAGCCCTAGATGATAAATTTTTGCACGAGGGTATGAATTATTCTGATACTGCTGTTAACATTCCCAAATCACTTATGTCATGTTTTTCTGATGATTCTCCACTTCCTTTAATTAAATTAACATTTGGAAAACATAACTTTATTGGTCTTCTGGATTCTGGTGCAAATCTTTCTCTTATACAACCTAAAACTATTAACTTACTTAAACAAAACAATAAACTTAACTTTTTATCTAGATCTGTAAACATCAAGACCATCAATAATTCCAGTGCTCCTTATTTTTCTGCTGTACAATTAAACTTTAAAATTCGTAATAAATGGTTCAGCAATGTGTTTTTCGTTACCCATGATAATTGGCACTCTAACTACCAAATTATTCTCGGTTATGACTTTTTAAACCGAAATAAAGTTTTGTTAGACTCTGCCAACTCTCAACTTATCATGGGAAACCTCACATTTCCTTTCGAAAATAAAAATCCTGATTCTACTCAAACTTCTAATTTTAACAATGAAAATCTAAGTTCCAATGACAATAATACTATTCATGATATTTCAAATTCCAATGCTGAATCATATGAAAATATTATTTCTCTCTCTAACGATATTAATCATGAAGATTCCAAAAACTTTGTCACACCAGCTAACCGTGTCATTATTCGGCCAAATCATGGCAGGATTATAAGACTTAAAGCATTACATAAAATTAACAATTCATTTAACTATTTATTTGTTCCTTTAACTACCAAATTGCCACTAAACTTAGATCTTAGCCTTCATGAAGCAAATGTTAACAATTCTATTCTTATGTATGTATTCAACAACAATAGTCAAAAAATTGTCCTCAACAAAAATACTAAATTAGGTTACTTAAAACAAATTTCTAAAGATCAAATTTCTACGCATGACAACAGTAAAACATACCAGGTAAATTCGCTAATTTGTGATGATATTTTAGAACTTCGTAAAAATGAACTAAAAGCTAATAATTTTCAAGTTGATCACTTACCTGAATCAGATAGGAAGAGAGTTCTCAAACTTCTTATGAATAATTCAGCTGTTTTTTCTTCTTCATACAGTACACTGGGATGTACAGATAAAGTTGTTCCTCAGTTTAACTTACTGCATGATTTTGCTTTACAAACAAAACCATATCCCATTCCTAGAATTGCCAAGGAGTTTGCTAGAAATGAAATCGCTGATCTTCTGAAGGCTGGCATTATAGAAAATTCAACATCAAACTACTGTTTTCCAGTCATTTTTGTTAAAAAGAAGACGTTACCTACTGATGACCCTAACAAACTTAAATTTCGTATGGTTATCGACTATCGATTACTTAATGCAATTACTGAACCTTATAAAATTTGTTTACCAAAAATCAACGACATTATGCAAAATATATCGGGCAAAAAATTCTATACTGTTCTGGATTTAAAAGCCGCATTTTTTCAAATTCTTCTTCAACAGAAGGATAGGGCCAAACTGGCATTTGCAACGGAGTATGGGAATTATCAACCTAAACGCCTGCCATTTGGATGTGTGAACTCAACTTCTTATTTTCATACTTTAATAAATAACTGCCTTAGCTCATTAAGAGGTAAAAATGTTCAATATTTTCTAGATGACATAATTGTTGCTGCTGATTCGTTGGAGGAAATGTTAATATGGTTGCAGAAAGTTTTTGACAAATTGAGAGAATTTAACCTCACTTTAGACCCTAAAAAGCTTCAAATATGTAAAGAACAAATAACATACCTAGGTTTTAAATTACACAAAAACGGTCACTCTCCTTCTACTGATAATGTAAACAAAATCAATAGATTTCCCATTCCTACAAACCTGAAACAAGTTCAAAGTTATCTGGGTATGATAAATTATTTCCGTCATTTAATTTTCGATTTTGCAAAAATAGTACAACCTATTGTAAATTTAACGAGAAAAAAGGTAAAATTTTTCTGGAGCAATGACTGTCAAAATGCTTTTCTCAAGATTCAGGAAATTTTGCTTACTAATCCAACAGTTAAAAATTTTGATGATAGTAAGGATGTTTATTTGGTTACTGATGCATCTATGGTTGCAATTTGCGGAATTCTTATGCAAAAACACAATGACAAATTCTACCCCATTGAATTTTATTCCAAGCAATTAAATCAGGCAGAATCTAAATACCCTTCAATCAAACGTGAATTTTATGCTATCTATTCCTCTGTTAAACATTTTTCTGAATTCTTGTACGGTAGACAATTCAAAATTCTAACAGATGCTAAAGCTTTAACTTACCATTTAAACCTAGAAAAACAGGCTGAAATTATAACTAGATGGCTTTTATATTTGCAGAGTTTTAATTTTAAGGTTGAGCACATTCCTGGGCTTGTTAATCCAGCCGATTTTCTTTCTCGTGTCGTAAACCTTCCTAATAACCCTAATTTATATGTAAATGCATTAAATATTTTTATACCTACTAACGACTCACTAACTACCGAAAATATACTAAAAGAGCAGCAAAATGATGAAAAACTTAAGGAAATCCGAGAAAAAATAATTGCCAAAACATGTTCTAACACTAATTACTCAATCAATCCTAATAACGATCTTTTAATGTTTGCTAAAAAGAAATCTGGTAATGTCAATAGAGTAAAGAAAATCGTTATTCCTAAAACATTAATCAATAGTTGCATTGCCCTTGCTCACCAAGCTCATTTTGGAATGATAAAAACGGTTGAGACAATTTCCAGGAATTATTTCTGGCACGGAATGGTTCAGGATGTTCAAAATTTTGTGAATAACTGTGAAAAATGTCTTCCCTACAAAAGTAAACAGACCAACACAAAACCTTCCTTCATTTCCAAGTGTGAATTAGCTCCCGGAGAGATGCTTGCAATAGATATTGTGGGTAAACTCCCCAGGTCACATGACGGTAAATTTTTTATTCTCACCATCGTTGACCACTATTCACGCTTTCTGGAAGCTATTCCGCTTAGAGATGCTACTTCTCCATCTATAATTAAAGCTCTAAACGACTACTTTTCGAGGTTTGGTATACCAAAAATTATATTATCTGATAACGCCAAAAACTTTACCTCTGATGTCTTTCTAACCTTTCTTAAATCTCTCAATATCAAACGTAGAAATTCATCCATTTACTTCCCGAGGTCGAATGGTGTTATCGAACGTATTCATCGATCCCTGAAAGAATCAGTTGCTTCACTATCTGATCAAATAATTGAATGGTCTGATAGATTGAAATTTTTTGTGCTTCACTACAATAATTCTAAACATTCTGTAACTAATTTTAGTCCTGCAAACTTATTTTTTGGCAGAGATTTAAACTTACCTATTGATACTTTCTTACCACCTAAAGATGCTGAAGAACCCTCCCAATACTTTCAACAACAACAAGAACATATCAAAACAACCAGAGAATTAGTTAAACTTAATGAACAAAAATATTTTAAAATGAATGCAAAATTTCTTAAAGGTCGTTCTCCTCCAAAGTTGAAAATTGGCGACAAAGTTTATTTAAAGAATTTCAATCATACTAATACTTTCCATGCAAAAAATTCAGGTCCTTTTAAAATTATCCAGATATGCAATAACGATAACTATCAAATTCAACATATGACTGATCCAACAATCAGAATTATGACGGTGAATGTATCAAAACTCATCTCAACAGGATGCTAGTTTTTATTTGTTTTCTACTCACTTAATTTTCTTTTGTTATGGACATTTTAATTTTTTTGGGGCACTACAATCTTCCTACAAATGTAAATCCCATTTTTTCTAATTTCCATTTTAGTGTCTTCATATGTATATATATCTCTCTGAATTACAATTTTTTTTTAAACAATACAGTGGTAACATCTGTATCAATTCTATGAGTTTTCAATATTTTGCTGGCGAAATACTAGTGGTCACGGAATGTAAGCGCTTACGTACTGTCCATTACTGTTCACTCATACAATTGATTAAGCATACTGATTTATTGATTTCATTATTTTACAATTCTATATTTTATAATAGGTACTATCCTTCATCTAAATTTTTTTTTCTACCTTAATTTAAATGATGGGAATGCAATATTATGTTGCCACAGATTTTTTTTTGTATGTTCATCTTTGCTAATTTTTGAACAATATTTATCCATATCATATTGAAATTGAAGGGTGATCTCAACATATAAACTTTTACTGCTTATTCATGTGATGTTTTATTTTAAATTTAATTATAGGATCCTATATAACTATTATTAAAAATTATGAGAAAATATATATAAAAAAATTAATATATTTTTGAGACAACTTTAATAAATTACAAATAAAAAATACAAATGAAAATTTATATATGTTCCAGAAATTATATGAAAAATTATCAATGCTCAAATCTCCTAGCTGCAGCTCTTTGAATACTAGTGGAGATATTTTATGAGAATACGATGGAGCAACTGCTCTAAGTTATTTCTCTTTTTCTTTCAGTTCCCAACAAATTTATAGCGAGCACACACAGAAGGTAAATTCGGCATAGCTTGGGGCAAAAAATAATCACAAAATTAGTACCCTTCCGATAAATCCTTCAAGGTGCAACTATTCATAATTTAAAGGGAATAACATTCTATATTGTAAATTTCAGTGTCCAAGATCACATATGATCTATTTTAAAATTCACAGCTTAATGTCTTAAATTTTTTTAATTTAATGGGCACAACTATCATTCTGAACAATGTACATTTGTTTTTTGTTCAAGAAATTGATGGTATTTTACAATGTAAACAAAATAAATACTACAAATAATGATATACAGTTGTCTCAGCTACATCACAATTGCAGTATTATCCTGTTTTAATTTTATTGGTTTGATTTTGCAATACTTGAAAACTTTATGCAGCATTTTGTTTGTTTTTTTAAATATGTTTACACATATAGTTTTATTTTTATCATAGTTGCAATATGTCTACTGTTAGGGGTTTGCACATGAAAAGATTACATTTTTATAGGCCAATTGGAACCTCACCCATGCAGTGTTTTGTTTATATATAAATTTCAGTGGTTTGTTTCTACCTGTACCATGTTTGTTATTGTTTGATATTGTGTTACAATTCTATTTCTACTTGTACTGTGTATTCTTGTTTGGTATTGTGTTTATATATTTGTTTTGTTGTATTGTGTTTATTGTTGTTTAATATTCTGTAGTTTACCTTTAAATTTGCATAGAATTATCTGCAGATGGTTCATCTTTTCGAACCTGTCAGCTAAAAATTTTTTTTTTATCCTTTTTTTTTCTGCTACCGGGAGATAAAATGTTGCATCATAAAAAATATAATGCATCATTTCCCATTCAAATTAATTTAAATAATATAATTTATTTCAATTTTACAACTTAAATTAACATTTTCAAACACCTAATTTCTAATCACAAGTTTTAAACTTATAATGAAAATTTTAATGATAAATAATTCAATATTTCCTTATTTTTCAATGTAAACATTATCTCTTATTAAGATTATTTAAGTGCAATTAGTATTTTAGTATTTTATTATATTTCAGTAATTTAACTTTCAAATTTCTTTCAACATACATCGCGAATGTGTAAACACATCGGAATTCTCTAAGTCTAAAATATAAAAAATAGAAATCTTTTATTTATCAATATTTCCCTTTTAAATTATATTATGTGGATAGAAATATTTATTTCTAGCCGATTGCAAAATTTTCAGTGACTTGTGATAAATACTTTGGCAGAAATACGCAAAAATGTATTTTCTATCTTTTCTCATTTTTAATTTCGGCGCGCGACGCCATGAGATCATTCTTTCCGACATTTTGAAAGTTCCAACAAGAAGGGTATTCCCCTTTGCCAAACAGACGCTTAGTTCAAAACCGGACGTCTGCTAAATCGTTTAACATTCCTTTTGGAACACGCACGTTCTGTGTGACGTCAGGCGCGGGGAGGATAGGCGTTTTTAATTGGCTGGCGCACTCTGTAATGGCTTTTCATGTTTGAAACTCTTCTGGAAAAGTCATCATTCTTCACCAGGGAGCCGTTGGAGCAAGTAACTTGTGGGGGCTGCGACGCCGTGCTTTTTAGCCGGTTGTTGCGGCAGAAGAGTTCTGCTAGCCAGTGAGAAGAGATCGACGTTTCGTTAGGCCTTGGCGGCCGTATATCATCTAAAGGAAATATAATATTTTTCTCTTCAAGAAGCATTTCTAAGTAAATTTCATAGAACATTATTTGGAAGCCCTGAATTGTTCTGCTCATCGACATTTTATGATTCTTCGATTCTTCTTTACTATAAAAACATGAATTGATTATCTGATTTTTTTTGTCGATGCGATAAATGGTAAATTGCCTATGTAGCGAACTGAAATCGTCAAAATCTGCATTCCTGAAGGAAGTTTTCAAACTTCCTATTTCCAATTTTCCAAATCCGTAACTTTTCATTCGGTTTGGATTCGCATTTAATAAAAAGAAATAGAATCTACATTCCTGAAAGAAGTCTGTTTACAGCATGTTCCCAGTTCTCCAAATACAAGAGCCCTTCTACGACCCTAGTTGGACTTTACATTCCTGAACTTTAATCCCTAATTTGACTTTATATTCCTGAACTTTAACCCCTAGTTTAACTTTACATTTCTGAAATTTAATCCCTAGTTTGCAAAAAGAAATATTACGTAAACTTCTGCTTTTCCTTAGATGACAATATGTCTCTAATTGTCTAAAATTATAGTAAATTTTACATTCACTTTGATTATCTTTACATAATTCATAATGTAAGAATGCATTCAAATCAGCCAATTTTATATATGTTTAAATAAACGTCATTTGTGAATTATCTTTCTGTGTTCAAGTACTTGGGTGAGTGTTTTCTTTTCTTTATTTTTTTTCAGCTACGATAACTAGTAAATATAATTTTATTTGATCTTATATAATTTAAAATAATTCTTAAAAAACCACATTTAGCAATGTCAACCACTTACGTCATCGGCTGTAGTGTAATTTTGGGCTTATGAATCGGAATTAATTTTGTTCAATTCAAACTTTGGATTGAATTTCACTCTCCCATTCATTAAGCCCAGATTACAGTACAAAACCTATGGAAGCTCTCTTGAAAAATATATCGCTTGCATTTTATTACTTTTAAATATATATTTTTTTTTTTCTTGAGATACTTGAGATCAATATCCAATGTTGTGCTTTTGTGTTTTTCGGGTTCGGTTGCATTTTTTAAAAATATTCGGATACTTTCATTTTTTGAAAACTGTTTGGAACCCGTTCTGAAATTTAAAGTATTCTCATTTAAAAAATGCAACCAAATTCGAAAAATTAAAAACGCACAATGTTAGACCTTGGGTATCATATGAAAAATAAAAAAAATTAAATATTGAAATTCAAACCAAAGTAAAGTTTTTCTGTTTGAGCTTTAAAGCAATTAATAAATAATCTTAAAGTTTTATATATTTCTGCATGCTAAAATGATATAATCTCTTGTTATATTTATTGATATAAGTGGGAAAGAAAACTGACACTATTTTTTAAAACTAATTTTTTAAATATTTTTATGAAACTAGTAATCTGAAATATATTTATTTTTTGAGTCCCCCTTTTATATGGAAGTACAATCCAATGTTTGCTATCTTCAGAACAGTAAAACATTTAAACATATGTTATCAATAATTGGTAAATAAAATATACCATTGTAGTGTGGAATAAAATGTGTTTTTCGCAAATTTTCATAACTATCTCATTGATACCTGGAAAAATATGTATACATTATAAAAATTATTAAACTTAAACAAGAATTTTTTCTTTGTTGAAACTATCGTGTCAATAAGTTACAAAATGTTGAAGTATTCTTTTAAACTATGCTTTGAAGTTAACATTGTATACACTTAAATTACTGTCTAAATATGAAAATTATCTCATTCATCTACACTCTGCCCTACTTTTAAAATAAAAAAATTATTGAATATAAAATGTCCCTTGAGATGGAAATAAAGACGTGAGTGTGCAACTAATAGATAATTTACTGCTACCAAATTTGTAAAAGTTCACATGCACGATTAAATCTGCGGGAAACATTTGAATAATCGGTGCAAATCTACGTTTTTCACGGTTTTAAGAAAATTGAAAAAATTGCCTTATTTTTGAAATGGCGTACTGCTCTTGCTATTGAGTATATAAAAAAGGAGTAAGTATGAAAGTTGTAGAGAATTTTGTCTTCTTTAATATTGTAATTGACAAATAATATGCTACGGCAACGGGTCTCGAGATATTTTAAAAAAATCAAAAAAGTCTCAAAATTTTGTTGTTTTTTTGACCACAGAAAATTTAGCCTTAAGAAATTTTGTTAAAAAACTTGGTTTTTTCATGTTGGCATCATTATAAACAATTCAGAAAAATAAATCTGCTACCCGACCTTTTGCAAGGTAAAATGTACATTTTCCCTGGACTACTAACTAAAGTAACTTACTTGTACTAATTTATTGACTAAATTACTAATAAGGTTACAAAATGTTTGAAAAACTAATATTCTATGTTATTTATCAATACCAATGATGTAATAAACATTTAGCTTTCTGTGTATATTAATCTTTTTTGTAAATTCAAAAGTTCTTCAGTCAATATTTGTTCAGGATTATATCTTATATCGTATACATTATCTAAAAAAATATTTACAATAAGATTTGTCAATATCACGGAAACAGACACTTTTGTTTGAAAACGTCACAGAACAATTTTAGGTCGCTCATTATAGTTAGCATAAATATTTACACAAGTTCCTCGAACACGTCTTTTTTCTTCGAAGCACTTGTTTCGAAATTATTCAATTTCAAGCATAATATACTTTTTATAGATCTTTTTTTCCGTTTTTAACAAGAAGATATAGTTTTGTATGAAGACAAGCAAAATTGATTTATGGAAATTTTCCCTTAATAAAATAAATTTAATTTTAAGATATTCCTGAAACCAGGCGTGCGTTTAAATTTTTTGTTTGCGGAAAACTGTCGAATATTGTATAGTATTCGCAACAATGAGGTTTTTATGAACAAAAACTCCAAATTTCGTTCCTGCAGTTTATAGTGTTAGCAATTGAAAATTTATACTCACATTTGTATTCTGGAGAGAATGCGGAAGGATAATAAACTGTAAATTTCGTTAACGCAGTTTGTGATGCTTACGATTTAAAATCTATATTTCTTTGTATTCTAGAGAAAAAAAGGAAGGATAATAAGCTGTAAATTTCGTTAATGCAGTTTAGTGTAATTACTATTTAAAAATTATGCTCACATTTGTATTCTGGAGACAATGTAGACGTATAATAAACTGAAAATTTTGTTGTTGCAGTTTATGGTGTTTACGATTTAAAATTTATACTTCCATTTGTATTCTGGAGAGAATGCGGAAAGATAATAAACTGTAAATTTCTTTAATGCAGTTTGTGATGCTTACGATTTAAAATTTATATTTACATTTGCATTCTGGAAATAAAGTGGAAGGATGATAAACTGAAAATTTTGTTGATACAGTTTATGGTGTTTACGATTTAAAATTTATACTCACATCTGTATTCTGGAGGAAGGATAATAAACTGTTAATTTCATTAATGCAGCTTTTGATGTTTTTTGATATAAAAATTTATGCTAACATTTTTATTCCGAAGAGAAAACAAAAAGGATAATAAACTGAAAATTTCGTTAATGCAGTTTGCGATGTTTACGATTTACAATTTATGTTCACATTTGTATTCTGGAGAGAAAGCGGAAGGATAATAAACTGTAAATTTCGTGATGCAGTTTATGGTGTTTACGATTTAAACTTTATGTTCGCATTTTTATAGTGGAGAGAAAGCGGAAAGATAATAAACTAAATTTAGCTGATGCAGTTTATGGTGTTTACGATTTAAACTTTATGCTCACATTGGTATTCTGGAAAGAATGCGGAAAGATAATAAACAGAAAATTTCGTTGATGCAGTTTATAGTGTTTGCAATTTCAATTTATGCTCACATTTGTATTTTGTAGAGAATTCAGAAGGATAACAAAGTGTAACTTATCGCTGGCTGTAGCTTACAGTATGTGAAATTTCACTCTATACTCACATCTGTTTAATGAAGATATATCTTTACAGACAAAATGCGATAGACTAATGTGCGGAAAAAAGATTTGTTATATCTGATTTAGAAATCGCTTTTAAAATTAACTTACAGAGAGGTGTCAAAGTTAAAGACTTCATTACCTGTGCTAAAAATATTAAGCAGAATACGTGTGCGCGAGATAAGTGGTGAGTTCTACGGAATTCAACAACCAAAATGCTACGAGACAGCAACTTTCCGGCTCACTTGAGAATTGCCGCTCTAGAAACAAAGAATAAAATAACCCCTTACTTAGAAAAAAAAGAGGAAGGCAATTACACTTATATTCTCGATGCATTTATTATACCTCTTCTGCAACATGTACTAGGTTTCTCTTACGAAATAGTAATTGCAGAAGACAATAACTTTGGTAAAAAAAGAGATGATGGTAATTGGACGGGACTAGTTGGCCTAATACAGAGAGATGAAGCAGATATAGCTATTGGTCTTATAATAACAATTGGCCGAAGCTCTGTTGTTGATTTTTCTTACCCCTACGACTACACAGACCTCACTTTTGTGACAGATAAACCTGAAAAGTCTCCGAAAAGTTTTGCAATCTTTAATCCTTTCTCTTGGCAAATGTGGGTAGCTCTTGTTTTATGTTTAATATTTATGACATGCTTGTTGTTTGCTTTTGTGCGCCAAAAGTATAAATTTTCTGCTGTATTAATTTCCTCATACGGAATTTTACTCGAAAACGCGTTGGATTTTAAAATCACAACATCCAGTGTTAGAATATTGATGATGTCATGGATTATCGGGGCGCTGTTTATTACCAACAGCTACAAAGCTGTTTTACTGGCTTTTCTTACATTTCCTACAGAAACAGGAATTCGAAACGCTAAAGAATTATCAGAAGCGTCTAAGGCACCATCTTTCCGTTGTCACACTTTCCCAGGCAGTTTCGCATACAACATAATAAGTGAAGCCGATGATGAATTGCTTGGCCCCATAGGAAAATGTATCAAAAGAAATCCTTTTGAGTTCATGTCTCATGAGAAGTTTTTAAGTGTTCCTAACGTAAAAAAAGCTGCTATCACCTCAAGACGATACATATTTCGTTTCGAACTACCATATTTTTTGTCAAAGGATTCTTTATTTTTTCCAAAAGTTGGAATAGCTATAAGTAAGAAGTTTTGTTGTAAAAATGCGATAGATGATATCATTCACAGGCTTTTTGATGCTGGCTTGTTTCAGAAATACTCAGAAGATGTTGAATTTTTTTCAGTACTGAGCTCTATTTCTCACGCTCCTAAGGATTCTAACGGAATTGAGAAACTTACGTTGAATGATATTGCAGGCGCGTTTTACATACTAAAGATTGGTTACGGTTTGGCTGCCATTGTGTTCGTAATGGAATTTCTGTTATGTGATAAAAAACAGCGGCAAAGAATTTATAGAAAGTATCTTTTTTAAATTGAAAAATCTTTTTAAGGGAGTATCAAATACCAGTATTATTTTTACATTTCTTGAACTTGTAGTTTTGTAATTCTTCTTTCCCGATGTCTTTATACAATGGCTACACGAACAAGAAAACGTTTTTTAAGAATTTAAAAGAAAACCAAAGTGATAAATATTTCATTTCAAACCAGTATTTTTTTGTAGAGAATTCTTTTTATTTTTCAAAGCTTGGAATAGCTATAAGTAAGAAGTTCTGTTGTAAAAATACGACAGATGATATCATTCACAGGCTTTTTGATGCTGGCTTTTTTCGGATATGGGCAGAAGAAATTGAATTTTTCTACGAAACTGAGTTCTATATCTGTTTCACATGCTTCTACGGATTCTAACGGAATTGAGAAACTTATGTTGAAGGATTTGCGTTTGTATTGTGCCTACGGTTTGGCTGCTGTGAAATTTGTGATGGATCTTCTATTAAGTAATAAAAAACAGCGGAAAAGAATTCATAGAATTTTTTTTAAGTTGAAAAAATCGTTTTAAGAAAATATCAAATACCAGTATTCTTTTTGCATTGCTTGTACTTGTAGTTTTGTAATTTTTCTTTCACGATATCTTTATCCAGTGACTACATGTGTAAGAAGGTGTTTTTAATTTTTTTTAAAAGAAAACAGACGTAAATCTTCAATTTAAGCAGAAGGTTAAAATGAAAACTAAATAATGAGTAAAAGAAGATATCGCACAGCAGTAGTTCATGCTATAATAAACTTCTACAACTTAAAACAAACAAACAAAAAAAAAATAGGATTTAAATTTGTAACTTTTCAGATCCGTTTACATAATATCATATTCCAGTAGTTGTTCACTGTACTAATTCTTTTTGAAAGAGAAATCTGAATATTTGAATCCCTCTCGTTACCTATTATATAGTTGAAATATGTAATAGAACATGTTTCTTAATAGCAGTACAGAGTACATTAAATTTGTAAGCTTTTCTTTCGCACCGCTTGTTTTTCAAAGTTTTTCTCCAATGAACTTTGCTCTGAAAAGTTTACTCCATGCTGAATTTTTCTATGCGCTTAACCATCGACACAATTACATGGGAGTATAATTACCGCACGCATCATAACCTGCATAGGAATTCGAATTATCTGCACTGGCCGCCGTATAGCGGTTACATACCACTCTAAAAGGAAACGGTCTAGGAAAAAACATATGTGTGTTTTATTTTAATTAAAAACAAGTGTTCAGTACAATTAACCCTTTAAGTGTCCTAACCGGGGTTTGCCGTCACATAATCTTTAAAATCAAGGGCTGATTTAATAAAAAACTGATATTAATGCTATTTTTTTTCAGTGTATAAGATAATTAAATATGTAAGGTAATCATAAATAAATCCCCATACAAATAGTTTTCATAGGTATTATTTTATGAATCATTAAACATAAAGTAAGAAATAGGCCGGACGCTTAAAGGGTTTTAAATTAGATTTTCTGACAGATTAGCATTTAGTTGCTCTGTTTGGCAATAGCCACAATGCAATCTTCTGTATTTATAATTCAGAATTCTAACCTACACCCGTACAAAGAAAGAGACAGTTTAGTTTGAATTCTGAGTATAGATGGATGTGCTTGGAAGGCATAAAAGACGTCTTATATTTTTTATTTATCTGATTATCTTATTTTATTATCTTATATTTTTTATTTAAACTTCGCCTAGAATTGGTAGGTGCATACTTGCCAACTTCCGACTTAACTTCCGTAAAATGTAAGTTAATTTAAACCAGGTTAAACATGTTTCCAACCAGAATTGTTTTTAAAGAAACGATATCAAACAAGTTCTACATGAAAACGGAAAATCAAATAGCTAATGATACATCTAAAATATTTCTGGTTAGAAACCTAGTTAACTTGGTTTAAATTAACTCACATTTTACGGAAGTTAAGTTCGAAGTTGGCAAGTATGCAGGTGTTATTTACAGCGCCATCGCTAAGACCTTTTTATTAGTGGGGGAGAGAACCTTAAATTGCCAAGTAAAATTTCAGTATTTGCCAACTCGTTTTATAATTTTGCCAACTTACCACAGTTAGAAAATGTAATATAGTTCTTATTTGTTAAAAGTTTAATAATATTCCCAATTAGTTTTGTAATTTTTACCAAGTCTATCAGAAATAGAAAATATATTATAGTTTTTATTAAAGTTTTAAACAAATTGGCCAACTAAGTTTGTAAATTTGCCAAGTATAATAACATTCGCGAACGTTTTTTTTGGGCGGGGGGGGAGCCCCTCCGTTAGGCCCCGGTTATTTATAATTTAATATAATGGCTTTCATGTAAGATGAAAGAATTATTTGCTAGAAGTTGGCATTTGTTGTGAATTTATACGTTACTATGTATGAAACCCAGGGTTCGTAAATATCATGATATTTTCGAAAATATCAAAAATATCCGATATTTTGATATATATCTGATATTTTCGATATATATCCGATATTTTCGATATATATCCGCTATTTTCAAAATAGTCAACTTTGCTGATAATACATATTTTCAAGCAATATATATATTAGAAACTAAAACATATTGCACTTAACACGAAAACTTAAACAATATACTAAAAGCACATTTTTTTTTCTGGAAGATTAACTAATTGAAAACCGCAACAATTTGCTGTATGCACTTACATTTAAAAGAAAAAAAATTAAATACATAATATTGCTTTAATTGAAAATTTTTAACATTTTTTATTCCCTTAACATGCTGTACAATTTAAAACTGAACTAAATCAATACCAGAACCGATTCTTTTCTAATGAAGATGTATATAACTGAGTATTTAAATTAGACAGTTCATTATTCAGTGTCTGTTCTGAATTAATAATGTCTCTCATAATCTATGTTACAATTGAAAAATTCAAACATAAAGCTTGGAAAATATATTTGTTTTCTTCTTCGGCTAAAAAAGTCACTATCAGAGACAAAAATTCTTTATTTACAGAACAACAACAGTTGAAAATTTCATTTGCACTTGTTTTGATTGAAAATATCAAAAATATCTTGCACAGTGATATTTTGAAAATGAATATCAAATATAGAAAAATATTGAAAATAGGACACATCTTGATATTTCGTAAATAAATATCAAAGTAATATGAAAATATCGAAAATATCAAAAATCTTGATATTTTCAAAATAAATATCGGATATATATCATGATATATATCAAGATATATATCGATGGATATATATCAACGAGCCCAGGAGAACTTTTGAAACTGTATATTGATTGTTTGTGAAGTGTATTTGTTAAGATTTGTTGTTTTGAATGTGAAATAAAAAAGTAAGAAAGTCTCAAGAAGTACTATTCTCTTCAAAATTCTCTACACAAGGCTGAAGTGAAAATTTCCATAACAAACGATATTTTTTACCATGTTGTGTGACAACCAGGGCGATTTTAAAAATCGACAACCAAGATTTTAAAAACGGAGAGGTTGAATGTGAAGCATTTTTAGAAATTTAACTTTTTACAAAATTTATCATTTATACATTTATAATTACGCACTAATTTGTGGTAAATATGCATCAACTTTGATTAATTAAATATTAAATTCGTTATGTATTGATATAAACATTCATTACATGTTAATTTATCCTGCCTGCATATCATCAAAATATCCATTACGTGTAAGACCTATTGTTAACTGGATAAAAAATTTGTCTGTCTCATCCTCTCATCTTTATAAAAAACAAGGTTGAAGTGAAAATTTCTATAACTTATGATGTTTTTTACCATGTTGTGAGACAACCAGAGTCCCTCGTAAAATTTTGAAAATGGAGGGGTTAAATTTGGGGAATTTTTTAAAATTTAACTTTTTTACAAAATTTATCATTGATACATTTATAATTATACATTAATTTATGGTAATTATGCCTCAACTTTGGTTAATTAAATATTAAATTAATTATGTATTGATATAAACATTCATTACATGTTAATTTATCCTGCCTGCATATCATCAAAATATCCGTTACGTGTAAACTAACGTTGTTAACTAAATAAAAAATCTGTTTGTCTCATCTTTATAAAAAACAAGGTTGAAGTAAAAATTTATATAACGTACCATGTTTTTTACCATGTTGTGTGAGAACAAGATCCGCGCGTAAGATTTTAAAAACGGAGGGGTTAAATGTGAAGCATTTAAAAAAAAATTAACTTTTTTCAAAATTCCCCATTTATAACTACACACTAATTTATGGTAAATATGCATCAACATTGATTAATTAAATGCTAAATTAGTTATGTATTGATATAAAGATTCATTACATGTTTATTTATCATG
Organism: Maratus speciosus; assembly: GCA_963932465.1. NCBI lineage: Eukaryota > Metazoa > Arthropoda > Arachnida > Araneae > Salticidae > Maratus > Maratus speciosus. The sequence continues at coordinate 352,794,549 of OZ010797.1, read as the reverse complement.
CCTGCATATCATCAAAATATCCGTTACGTAAGATATCTTGTTAAAAATCTGTCTGTGTCTCATCTTTATAAAAAACAAGATTGAAGTGAATATTTAAATAACGTACGATGTTTTAGGTAGATTTCGTATGAAATATTACCTATTTAGTCGTTGAGCCAGAAGCCAAAATTAGCGATTTTGGTTTCATCTCTGAGGACTTGATGATATATACATTTTTGGATTCACAATAGTCCAAGGAGTTCATTTCATGATGATACTATGAAATTTGTGGTAGCTTATAGACGCCATATTGAAAAGATGAGTGCCATCTATCGCACATAGATATATATGATTTTTTTGCCAGTATCACATAATTAAAGAGATTTCAATGAGAAAAATGGAAAGAACAAATATTGTTAAACATAAAAGTTATACAAATTATATATTTATTAAGATTTTATATTAATATAATGCTTATCTTTGCATTTGACTTTATGTTTATTAACATCTTCAATGGGATAAACAGTTTAAAAGAGATTTGCGATGAAAGAAACCTGAAATCTTGTTTTGCATTTTAATGCATATTATTTTCATGTGGTAAGACACAGCAATTCAAGGAAAAATTAATACTGGTGAAACAATTGTACTTAGCCTGTTAAGGATTAACCCCTTCGGGATCACGGGTGCATATATGCACCTTCGGAAACGTGCTTCCATCGCTTGCTTTTGATACCTCTAAAAAAGAAAAGTAAAATTTTCCTTATTTAATTAAGATATTTCCTTGATTTCTAAGCTAAATTTAATTGTTAATAAGCACAATTAACAAAAAGTGGTGTCCACCGAATAAAATTCATGTAAAAGTTGCTGGTCCCGAACTGGTTAATAAATAATAGAAATCTTAGTCTTCTTCACTGCTATCATCATCATCGGTTGACATTCCTGAGTCCAAATAACTTCCATCGTCATAGAACAGTTTTATATTCTGCATATGCTTGTATATCTGAGGTTATTAAAAAGACACGCATCTGATGGTGAGACACATGTTCTTGAACAAGAATATGACATCAGTTCCAAAATAGCTTCAGGAGTAGGAGGACTGCCATTCCCCTGGACTTCTAGATAGCCTTTTCTATCTTTACTATCTGTTCCAAAAAATCCAATCATATTTATCTGGGGACGGAAGATCTGGATCATCCTATAGGCACTTCATCCAAATAAGACGGTGGTAATTAGCACGCATTACCTATAGGTAGAGTGTATCACTACATGGCAGAAGGCGATGCGACTCCACAGACTCCTATTTTTACAGAAAAAATACATGGAATATAGCGCAATTCATTGATGTCTGAGTATTTGTGCTTTCCATAATAGATATGTCAAATTTACGACTCAAGCTGTTTCTTTGTTTCCTCTGATATATCAGATTCAGAATCAAGCGTCTTAAGCACATTTCAAAATTCAGTGTTCTGAATCATCATTTTCCCTTGCCTTTAGAAGCTCTTACTGTATTGCACCCGACGGTGAATTCATTTCAAATAATGCATTACATACCGCTTTATCCAGAAGTCCATGCATGTTCAAGTTGTAGTACTTTACCTTGTCATTGGATCCACAATTTACAAATATTAACACTTTCTAGTTTTGCAAATCGTTTTCTAAAGAAAACCGTGTGATGATTGCAACATCAGTATCTATAGAGGTAATACTAATACTTCTAAATCTAGACGCTAAAGCAATGTGCGCGCGAAATAAAAGTCTCGTATAACCTCTTCTTGGAAGCAGGTCAATTTAGTGGATTACTCAACAAGTTATTTCGCGAATTTATAACATTTTTATCCGTAGATAACGTACATAATTCGTGTACTTAACTATTTCAGATAATGTTCATTTTGCCATTTTTGAGAAATGAAATGTATAAGTTCTTTCTTGTTCTCCTCATCAGATAGAAACTGTTTCCATTTTCGTACTGGGTGTCAAGGGTTCATACCTCTTACAGCATTACCAACAGTTCATATTTTTGTTCATTTCTCATTTCTTTTTATTGACACCTGTCTGTATGTATCAAATACAACATCTATTCTTTGAGAGGATGTAGAAATCTTGTATTATTTTAGAAAACAGATTTTTTCCTAATTGTCCAAATGTTTGTAGCTCCTGTGGTAGCTTTGAACAAAGCACATTCCGTCAATGATATAAACAACACCGTCATTTGCATTCTTTCAGCAGTCGCAATATTGTCATAACACCCACCAGTTTGATTTTTCCGTTTTTCGCATTAAACCAGTGTTGCAAAGGACTAGGGAAGAGGCCCTAAGTGGTAGAAAAAGACAGTTCTCATAAGGAAATTTCTTCACTCTGCAATGATAGTCATCTGAGCAAGCAGATTTCTTTCTGCCTAGGCAACAATCTCTGATTTATTAAATTTTACACTCTGTTTCTTCTTAAAGTCAGAAAATGTCTTTAGCTTCTTTATCTTTGGAGTTTTGAAAAACTCGTCTGGCTTTGAGTCTTCAGACAGGTATTTTCTCTTGAAAGTTTGGTAAGCTTCTTCACTTATCTCATGAGCTTTGACAATGTCTTCGACAATTTTTAGATTGGTCATTGCTCCAGTTGATTCTATTACCATGTCTAAATTTAACCATTCATTGGTAGTCATGTTCTGCAAATATAAGATATCACGTTCTCCTACTGGATCCTACTCAAAGACAGATCTGGATGTAGAACTAAATTTGTTTTTTTCACGAATCATGTGAAGAAATGCTGCCCTGATATAAAATATATCGCTCGACTGTGGCAGGTCTTTGACTGGACTTCGTTGTACTTTTGAGCCCCGCATGTCTTTACTTATTGTCTCTTCAATCGCCCAATTAATTTAATAGCATGCAAAAACAAGGAAATCTTTCAGTCACCCTGTTTATCCGCGGTCATTTTCCAATATGATGTCCATTATCTACTCTGTTTTTGAACGTATCATGGATAAATATCATTCTGATGATGTGGTGAATCTAAAAATGTGTGGTTTACCCAGTCCGCTGACATGAAACCACATGAGCCCCAGGCTGAACGACGGCGACCATTTTCCAATATGGCGCCCATAAGCTACCTTGGTTTTGAATGTATCATGGATAAATGACATGCTGTTATTGTGGTGAATTCAAAAATGTATTCTTTACCACGTCCACTGACATGAAACCACTCGAACCCATGACTCAACGACGGCGGCCATTTTGCAATATGACGCCCATAAGCTACCCTGATTTCGAAAGTATCATGGGTAAATGAGGTGCTGTTGTTGTGGTGAATCCAAAAATATATAGTTTACCAAGTCCGCTAAAATGAAACCACACGAGCCCCTGGCTCAACGACTAATTACATTCTCCCCTATGTTGGAATTTCTGAAAATTTTTTGCAGATCTACATCGATCATGACCCCTAAAATTCAAAACCACCCTCAGTAAAAAACTTTATCTATCTATCTATCTATATATATATATATATCACTTTCTTCTGGATACGATAACGTCCGTAATTCTTCACCAATCTCTTCCAAACTGATACATAAAATCAAGGGGCATAAAATCTCGGTCAAGTTCGTTAATGGGCAAAATCGTGCCAAAGGGATGGAAATAGGGAGGGGTTTTGTGAAAACCGAAAAAACCCCATAACGTTTTAATTTTTGTACATATCAAATCAGTTTAAAGTTTTTATTACTTCTAAAAATAGGGCCAGAAATTTGTGTATCACAGACTTTTGATAAAATTAAAAATGGGCTTAAGGGGCGCAAAAAACAGGGTTTTTGGGAGAAAAAAATTCTTAATTTCGTCAATTCTTCAGATATCAAATCCAATTAATTTTATTATAAATCTCCTTAATATTATCTACAACTTTTATATTCACAAGCTTTTGATAGGACCATTTCGTACCGCAAACAAAATTAAAAACGAAAACAAAAAGGGGGTTGAAGAAGAAAAAAATCCATAACTCCGTCAATTCACTAGATATAAAATCTCATGAATTTATCATATATCTTCTTAATATTGTCTACAACATTTATATAGACAAGTTTCGGATAGAACCAATTCTTATAGCAAAAACGAATTAAAAATACATAGCGGTTGAAGAAAAAAATCATCTTATTAAGGGTGTATTCAAATCCGAACTGCTTATTTTCCTACTCATTTTTAAATTCATTTTTGCTCTCAAACGCATCCAATTGGTAGATTCTCTTATTCAGAAACAATATAATGTACCTTAATGATCGATTTTTTGATAGAGGCAGAATACATTTCAAAAAGTGATGTCAATGTGGGCATTTTGAACAGAATTTTCCGAAGCGATTGTGTTAGGAACGAAAAATATTGTCCTACTCAAAAAATAATTGCTTATTATTCACGTTTTAATTAATTGAACGAAAAATAAAGACACGGGTCGCTTATAAATCTATTCAAAAATCACTTCAGCAAGTTTAATATTTTTTCTATTAAAAATGAATCTGAAAATGCGCCACAGAAAATTTCGAGTTGTTGAGAACGGAAAAGTTTTTTTTTTTTAATACCGCCTTAACACGATTCTGATAAAACCAGCTATTATATAAAAATGAAATAAAAACTCGTCAAAAGCGACCAGATAAATTGTTAAAGTGGGTTTATCTCTAATCATGATTTAGTTTTTGTTGGTGAAATTAGTATACTTAACTTCGAAATCTACCTCCGCCTGCAGGCCGGGCCGGCAGGGATTTTTTTTTTACCATGTTGCGTGACAACCAGATCCGCGCGTAAGATCTTAAAAACAGATGGGTCAGACATGAACATATTTTTACAAAATTTATCATTTATACATTTATAATTACACACTAATTAAATTTGATAATTATACACTCAATTTATAATTATAATTACACACTATTAACAATTTATAATTACACACTAAAACAGTAAATATCTATCAAATTTGATTAATTAAATGTTAAATTAGTTATATATTGATTTAAACATTCATTACATGTTAATTTATGCTACCTTCTTACCAACAAAATATCTGTAACGTGTAATACCTATTGTTAACTACAAAACAAATCTGTCTGTCTCATCTTCATAAAGAAAAAAAAAAGATTGAAGTAAAAATTTCTATAACATACGATGTTTTTTACCATATTTTCTGATAACCAGGGCCGTGCGTAAGATTTAAAAACGTAGGGGTTAAATATGAAGCATTTTTAAAACTTTAACTTTTTACAAAATTTATCATTTACACATCCATAATTACGCACTAATTTATGGTAATTATGCATTCAACTTTGATTAATTAAGCATCAAATTAGTTATGTATTGATTTACAGGTTCATTACATTATAATTTATACTACCTGCATATCATTAAAATATTTATAACGTGTACAACTTATTGTTAACCACGAGGAGAAAAACACAATTACAGTTCACATCTGGTAACAAAACAAAAAAAAAGTGCCCAGTTAAACTCATAGCATTGAGCTCACAGGCTATTCACACTAATTGTATATTATACTCTTATTTCAAGGAATAAGGCGCCTCGTAAAATAAAGTAATCGGAAAAAAAAAACGTTTAGCTAAACTAAGGAGGGCATTAGCTCCCCCATTACCCCCCCCCCCTTTATACTTAACCAATGAACCTCCAAATCTAATCAGGAAAATTCCTTATCAGAATAAACCGGTATACCAAATTTGAAGCAAATCGGATAATTCTGCATGAAAAACCAATTTACAGTGAAACCCCGATTTTACGTTTCTCAAGGGACTGAGTAAAAAAAACCGTAAAATGCGGGAAAAACGTAAAATACGGGAAATACATAGAAGGCAAAAAATCGTAAAAAAAAAACAAACAAACAAAGGTAGTAAAGATGACTCTCTCAGAAGGTATTAAAATCTTTTACGAAAAAAACATTATTATACATACCATTTTAAGATCATTTTACTAACACATTTAATTGCAAATCCTGGCGTTTAGGTTGAAAATATTCCGTAATAGTGGATTGTTTTCTAGTCATTGAGTTCAAAGTGAATGCAGCATCTTCCAGGATTGAAATACTTTGCAAGTTTTTTACTGGTCTTTATAAGAAAGAAAATGGTCTTTCACTGTTTGTAAGCTCTTTAATGCAATATTGAAAGAAGGGACAGGCTGTGCTTCTGTTTCTTCTTCTTCATCTTCATCGGTGGACGAAAAGTCCATAACGTTGGCTACGGATGGAGCAGTAGCTCTTTCAGCTTCACATGTTGCTAAATTTTCCGGAATGTAATCGTCGAAATCATAGATAACTGTTTCGTTATCATTCTCCGAGTCTACCGCAGCTGATTCCTCAACTTTTCTTGGCTCATTAGATGCTACGAATCTGCTTTCTTCAAAACAATGGGAAATGCACAGTTGTGTAACGTTTCTGCACGACCGACGCAGAAATAAAATGCATAGCCTCTAGAACACTTAACTTTAACTTGCAGGCGTCATTTAGGTTTCCATTTTCTATTTCAGCTACAGCTTTCCGGACAAGTTGCTTAAAATAAAAAACCTTGAAAGATCGAATAATGCCGAGATCACAAGGCTGCAATTTGCTTGTGCAATTTGCCGGAAAAAACTCGACATGCACATTAGACAGCTGCAAAACCGGATGTGCACTGCATTGATCAATGAACAAAATTATTTTACAATTTTGCAACTCCTTTTTTTTGTTTAATATGCGCAAAAAGTCTTCGAAAAGGGGTTTGGTTATCCACGCATTTTTGTTTGCTTCGTACTTTGTCGGATAACTTCTCACGGTTTTGAAGCATCGTATGTTGCGCGACTTTCCAACAACAAGAGGAGTCAGCTTCTCACTTCCATCAGAATTACAGCACAGTAAAACCGTAAGACGCAATTTAGACATCTCCCCTACATGACAGGAGTTTCCTTTAGCAACATAACTTTTATCCGGTAGGAGGTTAAAGAAAAGTCCGGTTTCATCCGCATTGAATATGTCGTTTGGCTTGTATCCTTTGGTCAAATTTGGTAGATTTTTCTTCCAATCTTCTATTGTAGCTTCATTTACACTTGATGATTCCCCCGAAAGCAATCTATACACAAGATTATCTTTTTTTTATTCGGTCAATCCAGCCATTTGAAGCTGAGAAATCTTTCAAACCACCAAGCCTATCGGCGATTTCTAGGGCTTTTTCTCTTAGTATCATGCCATTTACAGGTACATTCACGGAACGCGCTTCTTTAAACCACTTTAATAAGATACCTTCCAGCTCGTCGTATGGCGATTTTTTCAATGTTCTCCGTTTCTTGGCATTTTTTTCTCCCACTTTCTCGATGTCACTTCAATGCATTCTTTTTCCTGTAGCATGGATTGCAGAGTTGTCATGGGAATTAATTGCAATTGAGCGAACGCTACTTTGGTTCCATAGAATTCATCAAATTGGTTAACAATTTCGGCTTTCTCAGCAACAGAAAAGTTTTTGCGTTTTGTACTCGTCATTTTGGCACAAAAAGGTTAGAAATGTGACCACCGCGTGCTAAACAGCAACTGAATTTGAAAACGTGAAGAAGGGTAAGGACCTCTTTCCCTAACTCGACGAAAGAAATGAGCCACCCCATCTGACTGGTAACAAGAGTGTCTCTTCCCCTGCCCATCTCATTCCTACACCAATAAAGTGTGTTGTTTCTTTACTTTGCTCCCCCGCCAGCTATCCTGGGGGGGGGGGGAGGAAGCAGTCCACGACAACAGGTGTTCAACAAAGGAGGGGGGGGGGAGCACAATGCGTTTCTGCTTTCCTAGATTGCATAACTTTCAACAACGTCGATTAACTTTAAAAAAACAAAAAAGGAAAAAATATTGCTTATTTTGGAACATTTTTTTTCCTTTTTTACTTTCCAGAGAAAACGTAAAATGCGGGAAATTCCATAAATAACAAACTTACGATCCGGGTTAAATTAACATTACAATTATACGGAAAAACTGGGACCTGATGAAAAAAACGTATAATGCGGGAAAAACGTAGATTCGGGGGACGTAAAATCGGGGTTTCACTGTATCTAAATTAAGGGGAATTGGAACCCGTTCTCCCCTTTATACTTAACCAATGAACCCCCAAAACTAATCAGGGAAACGCCTTATCAGAATGAATCCATATAAAAAATTTGAAGCAAAAATCGGATATTTCTATCACGAGTTATCGCGTTATATACACACCATACAAAACATGCGGACGCATTAGCTCTCGGGCTTTGATAGCCTGTGAGATAAAAAAGCACAGCATAACAGCACCTCCTGCTGAGTATTAAAATTAGATTAACTATTGATTAGATATTGTTAATTATTAATCTCAAACATAAAATTTAGTTCCTTTGTACTACCCAATAAAAGCTGAAATAAGCTATAATTTTCATCTAAATTATCATGTATTCGTTCAACTACAGAAAATGAAACAAAATATACTTGCTGCAAAAAAGACAAATGTTTCTCAATCTGCGAAATTGTAATATAATCATGAACGAAAATATACAATAACTTCTTTCGAGTTACCACGATTCCAAAAAGCGTTTTTTATCTTTAGAAACCTCGGAAACTAATGTATTTACGAGATTTAAAGAAGAAAAAAAAACTTGTTCCCTATTCTGCCTCTGAATTCCGGAAATGGTTCCGAGTAGTCTTTATGGTGTATTAACCCTTTGCGGTCGTATTAAGTTTATACATAGGTGTCATGCTGGTCGCAATTAGCCCTTTATCTACTGACGGTGCTTATAAGTACCATAACTAGCTATAAAATACATTTAAGGGGATCTCAGGACGCTTAAAGCTTTAAAATTTTCGAAATTTTAATTTTTTTAGATGTTAAACTCCTATTCCACCTGAACATTTTGATATTATTTTTTCCTTCAAATTCCTATTAGAGCAGAAGTTATGGCTTTTAGATTTATACAGATTCAATAGCTGAAGCCGCATTTCCGAAACTTTGAAGTCATTTTTCTCCGAATGACGTTTTTGGGCATAACGCGCACAATATCTCAAAAACTTCTGAATATTTTTTCAGGATATTTTCAAAACATATCTTTCATGTTAGTCTGTATAAACTGAACCTAAAATTTCCTTTTTATTGTTCAAAAAAAAAAAAAAAAATATTTTTTTTAGGTGTTTATACTGTTGAAATTTTCAAAATTTTGTATTAACTAAATACAACTTTGTATGAAAAATATAAAAATGCTTTAAATGCAAATAAATTTAGGTTTAGGGTAATTATGATAATTTGACGTATAAGTGGGCACCAAAATTTTCATTCTAGTTGCAATATTTATTTTGTAATCGTGCGCGTAAGCTGTTACGCCAATTTTCTGCTCGTCAAATGTCTGACAATTTGGAGCCCCCTGTAAATTCTAATTCTGCATTTTGTAATTTTTTAAATACATGAAATGAAAGAACATACTTATATCTTTTATCCAAATTAAAATTGTGTCATAAAATCGAATACATTGTAAGATATTAAATATTGAAAATGGTCTTCTTTTTTATTTTTCAATTTTAAGAGTCCTGAGGCCTCTTAATACGTCGATTAATTGTAATATAGTTTAGAATGAGTTATAGACACATTACTTTATCTTGTTTCAAAAGCATTATGGGTAACACAAAACAAAAATATTTTTAAAAGAATGATTTCTTTAGCCTTTGCATCTTTTCAGCTTTCTTGTCGTTGGGGGAGATTTTTTAATTCGGAAGTATTTCTATATTTCTATTGTAAGAACATTATATTTGTACATTTCCTAATTCTACAAAATACTAAGAAAAGTATTTAAAATAAAAGATTTGAGTGCTGTTATAAATATGGCACAAAATCCCTATAAATTCAAATTTAATTAATCCTTCTAAAATTTATTAAATGATTATGTAAATCTTTTAACGTAGTTTAAACAATTCACGGAAAAAGATATATGATAAAATTTTCATGAATTCATAATTCAGTATATAAAGGGTTAATTTTCATTGAACGAACAGTAAAACATAATATACAGGATTATGAAGAAAAAACAAAATTTATTCATTCTTTTTTAAACTTTAGATATATGTAATACGAGTACAATAACATATGTGTCAATTTTATGTAAGAATTATGTTTCATAGTTCTCGTCGTTTGATCTCTTTCAAGGCAGTCTCTTAATTTTTCTGTTTGGACATACATAATAATCTTCACTCTTTACATCATATTATATCTTATCTTTTTTTAAACTACTTTAAATTTTACGGTACAGTTCTTTCGGTAACTTACTTTCTGCCATTTTAGAGTATTATTTAAAAAATATTTTAAGAAGCAAAAACGCCTAATGAAATTTGAACACAATTTGTAATATATTAAGGTTAGTTGGGGTAACTGGGCCATAGGCTATTTTATAAAAAAAACTGTTGGTGTTTTTTAAGTTTTAGCTTTTGTGAACAATGCCTCTTAATCTCTACTTCCTAAAACAACGTGTATCAATTCAATCATAACTCTCACTTTGCTGTGATAGGTTGTCAAAAATTTATGTTCCTTTTTTTAAAACCAACGTCAATGTGGTTGAACTTCCTCGTCTTTTTATTAAAATACTGTAAGTATTTTATTAAACAATCTTTTTTTTTTTAAAGATTAGACATATACCTACATTAATATTATTAGGTATCTATACATATTTACTTCATGTTTCAAATATCAGCCCGGTGTCCCAGTTACCCTATAAATTTTTCAAGAATGGGGTAACTGGGACATGTATCCGGGGTAACTGGACCATGCTGGATCCAGTTACCCCAACTGTTATAAATAATTTTTTTGTGTTTCTCTTACAAAGGGAAGTAAATTTCTCCATTGTTTTTTTGCTCACAATAAAGAAAATGATAGAATACCTTAAATAGAAATTAAGTAATGAAATTTAAAAAAAGCATATTGAGTAGTATCAAACCATATTTCTTGACCCCTTGAGAAGCCATGATGCCGTTATGGCATCACTTAATTTTAATTCCTAATTGCCACATTGGCACCTGAATTTTATAATGAAAATTTCACCTTTATTAAGTACGCGAAAATATACTTTTACTTGTTTCCAGATAGATTCTCTGGTAAATATTGGTGTCAGTAAATTATTTCAACATTTTACGAATGCAAGTACCTTGCCCCTGAAAGTGAGATAGCCATACCTTGAAATTGTACTATAACCAGGTGTCGCATTCTATAGGGAAACTTTTATCGTTCCTACCACTATTTTGAAAATAATATCTTCATCGCACCTTTCTGGTAGGAACAATAAAATTTTCCCTATATAATGCGACCCCTGGATAAAGATAAAGTACTTACGTAGCCGTTTGTTCATAGATTTACCTTGCTATTTTTTTCCTTAAAATACCCATGTGACTTTTATACTTATTATCTATACTAAAGTACATAAGTACTTCCTTAAGTTTTATGTTTTTGGTATAAATAAATCTAATATTTTCACTTTTAGTGCTTATTTTAGACATATTGACAGCAAAGGTTTCCCTTACAACGCTGTTTATTGACATATAATTTGCATGATCTGCCAGGTTTATATATTTTTAAGTTGTTTACACTTTTTCAAACAGGACCTTATATACCAAGGTTATTAGACTATAAAGGTTGGCTCGTAACTTTTCACCCAATCGGAGGGGTCTTTCTCTGCTACGTCACAAGAATCCACAGTCGGAATCCCTCCTGTGCTAATAGCGTTATATACAGTTGAATTGGTATGCAATTTTAAGGGGAAAAAATTTTTAATACTTTTTTTACGTGTAAAGAAATAAGAGACCTTAGTTTTAAAACTACATAGAAGAAAATTAATAAGTTTTAAAATCTTTACAGTGACACGGAGGTGAAAAATTAAACATTTTTGAAAAAAAGAGAAAAAACAGTTACAGCTGCTCTATATTCTCTCTCACTCTTTCTCTTTTATTTTGTTATTATGATATATATTTTTTACTTACTTGTTGACAATTTCTTATTTATATATATATATATATTTATTAAATTAGTAAAATAGTGGGTTGCAACTTGAATTCATTTAATTAAAATGTACGTTTTAATATGGAATTTCTACAAATTAGAAAAACAAAATAACTTTTTAGAATTACGTTTATAAAGACTAATAAGTTTTAAAATATTTGTAAGTTGTAAAAAACAGTAAAAAAGACTTAAACATATGCAATTATGATTCTTTTAAAGCATATATTAGTAAAGTACAAAGTCAAAAATTCGGAATCGTCCAGAACTCGTCGATTGGACTTTTCCGAATTTCTGTTCATTTGCATAATTAAAAAAAAAAAAAAAATGAAAACTTTATCCACTTTCACCGGTGAATTATTTACGCATTGGAAAGCATTTTAATACTAAAAAGAAAACAATTAATTAATAATTAAAAGAAAATAAATTAAAATAATACTAAAGAGATATTTTAATTGGAGAATATGTGTTTTTCAAAAAGTAAAAACTATCTCAATTACAACAATTTTTTTTTAAATTTAATTTTTTACGTGGTTTTTATCGTTTTTATGAATTTTGCGAAAAAAATTTTACTTTACTAACAGGATTCTGATTACAATATTCTAATTCAGTATAATAAACTTTGACCTCTTTTCAGTGAAGTTTATTTGGAAATCCTACATCGACTTTTCAATGTATCGCATTTTTTAAGCGAGTTTTTGTTTTCGTTATACGGCGATTTTTTGACATTCGTAAAAGTAATTCGATTTCAAAGTTTTAGCCCCGTGATTAATGACTTTTTAGGGATTTTGAATGCGTTATTTTGCGATTCACAAAAGCATTCTGGTTACAATATCTTAGACAATAAATTTATCTACAATAAATTTTGTTGTTTGCGATTTTTAAATTTAAAAAAAAAAATTTCCTTCTTTTTTCGCGCGTGTGGCACTTTTCCCAAATCATTAAAAGGTATCTGGTTTTAGTCTTTTAGCTTAATATGGTAAATGTTGTCCTCTTTTTAATAATGTTTATTTGGAATTCGTACAGCGTTTCTTGAAATTTTCGCGAATTTTTTATGTGAATTTTAGAGGCAATTTTTTGATATTCGTAAAAGGAATTCATTTTCAATCTTTTAATTCAATATAGTACATTTTATCCTACACAATTTTTGAAATTTGGGCGATTTGCAATGCGAATTTTTGCGTTTCAAGGCAATTATTTTGGCATTCATGAAGGAATTCCAGTTACAATGGTATTGTTCGCTATAGTAAATTATGTTCTCTGCAAACTTCAGACGCTTAAAGTTTGCTATTTTTTCTATTTTGGCATTCTATTTTGGCATTCATGAAGGAATTCCAGTTACAATGGTATTGTTCGCTATAGTAAATTATGTTCTCTGCAAACTTCAGACGCTTAAAGTTTGCTATTTTATATGTCTAATAACCTTGCTTATATACGATATGAAAAAATATAAACGCGCGTGGAACATAGACCCCCCTGGTCCAGCTACCCCATTTTTGGGGGCAACTGGACCCATGAAGAAAGAAAGATGAAATATGCACATTTTGATGTTTTTAAATATTAAAATGTAATTTTGAGCATTTCTGTCTGATAGAGGGAACCTAACTGAACACATTTACAGAAGTTCAGACGTTAATTCAAATGAACATTAGCTTTTTGAAGCTGAATTGTCAGAAGCTCCAGAGTCACACTGTAAAATCATGGCCCAGTTACCCCAACTAACCTTATTTCAAATTCTGCGTACCTCCGAAGCTTGTCGCCTTAATTTAACCTCTTCAGTTCCGAAGCTAAAATAGTAATATAAATGCTTATTCATTGTTTTTTTTTCAAACAAAATGACATCGTAAATGGCAGAAAAAATATCTTTTCTGAAATTGATTCTTTAGGCGCTCAGTAATTTAAGTTCAAAAATATGGATCTAAAACTACAAAATTCCTTAAAAACATCCATTTAATAACCATTAACCTAAATTAACGCAATCACAAGTTTAAGAGCTTTAAACAAGTAAATAATCTACAAATCCTCAATTTTTTTTATTGAAAAAGATTTAAGTTAAATACTTATGAAAATTTCTCTTTCTTGGTCATACTGTCTTTTGGGCATTTTTAGATATATTGCAAACTCAGATGAAACTAACATTTATTTCATGTGGGAATCAGCTTAGATGCTGCCATTTATTCGTTTGCTTTGAACGCAAAAAACATTCAGCTATTAAGAAGGGATGTGAAAACGTAAAAAAAATCGGACACTTTAGTTTTTATAAGGAGAAGAACAGAGGTCCCCGTATCGGGGGTCCAGGGACCGAAGAGCATAAGATCAGTATGGTTCTTTGCTATGGCTGAGAGCAGACATATGATTGGAACGATAATAAAGCTGTGGTGGCTGAGAAAAGACAAACAACCGCAAACGGTTAATTAGTTTTCTCAAAACAAAATAGAGTAAACATCCCCTAATCCGGTACGTTCCGGACTTGAATCATGACGGATTACGGGATGAATGTCGAGAAAAATGCGTGGAACTTTGAATTAAACAAGAAAATGGCAGTTTTTAGGGTTCCGTACTTAAAAAGTAAAAACAAAACCATTATAAGATCACTCCTGTGTCTGTCTGTCACAGCCATTTTAGTCGTAAACTATGGTACGTGGAAAGTTCAAATTGGGGGATGTAATAAAGACTATTGACCCACATATTTACAGATTATTAAACATTCACAAATATATTTAGGAAAAATATAGAGGGACTAATTAAGCTACTTGAAAAAATACTTTATTTGCATATCGTGTGAAAACTTTCGTAATACTGAACTTAGAAATACATTTCTTTTAATTTTAGGTATTACAGTTGCAGCGATATCGTCGAAAATGTAGTGCAAAAATATGTCCCCCCCTCCCCCCCCCTCCATTTCCGAATCTACTCAAACTAAAATTATGAAAAAATTAGAGGTAGTACACGTTAACTTAAACCTTGCAGGAAAATTATATCGATTACCCTAGGTCACATAGTTTTTGAGAAAAGCGCATTTTTCCGTTGCACACAAATTTCGATTTGCGGGCAGTCAGCAAAAGTGTTGAGGAGCCCTGGAGGTATCCATCGTAGCAGGAGTCTAAAGCATTGTTGATGATGATTAAAAAAAAATCGTCGGTAAATAGTCGATATATTAATCTTTAAAGATACGAACGGTTTGGACATACATAATGACAGGGGCGGCGTACTCTATGTACCATTGGCTTTTAAAGCGTAGATAATAACTTTTAATGATACGTTTGTGTAATACAATGCCCAGTAGCAGTATAAAAGCGATAAATGTCAAATTGTTAAAAACAGACTAATTTAATTAGAATTAATCACACAAATACTATGGGATTCGCGACTAGTTTGCATTGGGTGGATCTCTCAATACGCCTCCCGTGTCTTTAAAAGTTAATTAAAAACCTATCTGGAAAAACGCTGCACGGACCAAGGCGGCGCTGCAATTTTTCGACTTCCTTTCGAAGTGCGCTTAGAAAAATGCCAAATTTAAACTTTGAACAAGGGTTTTGTTTTAGATACACTGTAAAAAGAAAAGATTGTTACTACACTGAATTTAGGTTTATGAAATGCCAAATGAAGTTTAAATATACATTACTTTTATTGTCAGTACCGAATTAAGTTCATCATAAACATATTAGAATAAAATTAAAAAAAGAGTTATACAGAATAGCAATATTTGATATTATTTAGGCTTCATATCTCTTTGAACTTTTATGGTATACTCATTCATACTTTTCTAGTATATACAGTTATACCCAGCCTTACGTTGTATAGTTTTTTACAAAGTCTTATTATTCTTTTAGCAATGATTTTTTTAAATAATACAGTTAATAATTCACATATTTAATGTACGGAACCCTCAGAGCGCGAGTAATACTCGCGCGGTATTGACCGGTAAACTTGACCGTTTATTTATTGCTTATTCCTGTTTTTTAGGGTTCCGTACTTAAAAAGTAAAAACGGAACCATTATAAGATCACTTCTGTGTCTGTCTGTCTGTCACAGCCTTTTTACTTGTAAACTATGCAACGTGGAAAGTTCAAATTGGGGGAAGTAATAAAGGTTATTGACCCACATATTTACAGATTAATAAATATTCATAAATATATTTAGGAAAAATGTAGAGGGGCAAATTAAGTTACTTGAAAAAAAAAATCTTTTCTTTGTACATCGTGTGGGGTATCGTGTGAAAGCTTTCGTAACGCTGAAATCAAAAATATATTTCATTTAATTTTAGGTATTATATTTTCAAATTTATGGTGGAAAATGTAGTGCAAAAATATGTCCCCCCCCCATCTAATTACGAATCTATTGAAACTAAAATTATGAAAAAATTAGAGGTAGTAGACATTAATTTAAACCTTGCAGGGAAATTATAGCGATTACCCTAGGTCACATTGTTTTTGAGAAAATAGCCTTTTTCCGTTACACTCAAATTTTGATTTACGGGCTTCAGCAATAGTGTTGAGCAGAGCTGGAGGTACCTATCGTAGAAGAAGTATAAAAACATTGTTGATCATGAATTTCGGAAAAAATCGTCGGTAATTAGCCGAGATATTAACCCTTAAAGACACGGACGGTTTGCACATACATAGTGACAGGGACGGCGTACTCTACACTCCATCGACTTTTAAAGTCTAGATAACAAATTTTAACGATATATTTATGTAATGCAATACCCAGTAGCAGTATAAAAACAATAAACGTCAAATTGTTAAAGACGGACTAATTTAATGAGAATTAATCACATAAATACTATGGGACTCGCGACTAGTTTCAATTGAGTGGCTCTCTCAATACACCTACTATGTCTTTAAAGGTTAACTAAAAACCTATATAGAATAACAAATATACAGAATAGCTATATGTGTTATTATTTAGGTTCCATATATCTTTGAACTTTCATGGTACATCCATTTATACTTTTCTAGTATACAGGATGCAAAGGAAACTCCCTTTAATCTGAAAATACTTGTGAACGGAGAGAGCTACAGCTATGCAAGTGAGGTAACGGTATAGTAAAGCACTACGCCCGATTCAATGAAAAGGACAGCAGCGCCCCCTAGTGGCGAAATTTGGAAGATAGCCACTGCAAATCGAAAACGAAAATAGATAGAGCAAAATTTCCTGTTAGAAAGTTTTAGAACATCAATTAATCAGGAGAACACGACATTTGGTTTACATGGATAAGATAAATCTTCGCCTGTTTACCCAAAAATGCTCGAAATCGATGCACTCCATTTTGTGTAAATGTTTGAATGGAATAGTCAGAAGTATGAAGAAATACGCCCATTTTATGCTATAAATAGTGTTCACTCTAGGAAAAAAAAGGGCAGGGTGCTAGCCACAAAAAGGGCACAGTTGAAGCTGAAAGAGGGCACTTTTTTCAGCGAAAAGGGCATTGTTTCTTCAGAAAATGTAGGGCCGAAACTAGCCTTTTTTGCACCCGGGGCAAACATGGATTTTGGTGCCCCCCCCCCCCTTCCTCCGCAAAGTATATTTACAAAGAAAATTTTATTAATTTTCTAATAGCCAACATATTTTAAAACTTAAATTATGTAATCATAAAATATGTAATACTGAACTACTTTAATCTACTTTGTCAAATATTGATTCATTAAAATCTTGAAAACGGAATTGAAAAAAATTCCGCTTTATACAGCATCCTTATGCCATATCCTTAGATTCTTCTGTGCTTTGGCATACCCCAGACAGGACGATTTTAACAAAATAGTGCTAAACGTGGACGTGAGAAAAATCAACAACTGGCGCCTGGGGTACATGCCTCCTCTGCCCCCCCCCCCCCCCCCAGTTTCGACCCTGAGAAAATGTAGATCTTCGAAACTGATATAAGAATTATACATTACTACAAACTCATCATTGTTTATGCGCACATTTAGTAACAGATTATATATATACATATTTTCTTAAATTGATATTTCAAAGATCTAGGTAAGTAATTTTGTTTCAAATAAAAAAAACTAAAAAATTATTAGTCCCATAAACTAGCAGTTTTAAGGGTAAAGCAGAGATTTTAAGGGGTAGTAAAATTTAGATGGGTGACCAATTAATTATTATTACAATAAATCACCAAATATAACTTAAAAATCATAAGCTTTGTGAGCTGTGAAGGTGGGGGCAAAGAGACAAAAGCGATTTTTTTTTTGGGGGGGGGGGAGGGAGGAGGTTGATTATATAATGAATTATTTATCGTTCGTAAAATTTTAACAATTAGGACAGAAAAAATAAAAGCCTTTAAATTTGGTATGTTTGATAAGAAAGAGAAGCAGAATTTAGATGATTGGTTATTTATTGTCACAATGAAGTGACAGAGTTGCAAGTAAAAAAAAATTAGAGTTTTAAATATTTTAACCTTCGAAGAAGGAGGGAGGCGGGGGAAGAAGAGGTAGATTAGATTGGATGATTGTTTATTTATACTTTACATTTATTACAATACTTTATATTTATACTTTATTTATATATATATATTTTTTTTACTTTATACTTAAAATTTACAATTAGAATAGAAAAAATTATAATATTCTAAGAGTTCAAATTCTTTTATAATAAAATAACAAACAAAACAGAAAAAGTAATAAAGTAAATAATTTGAAATATTTAACTGAACTGTGGGGCTGATTAACCCTTTATGCACCAATGGTACTTTAAATTACCATTAAAATAACTTGTTGTAAAATTAATGTAATAAATCGATTAATAGTAACACCGCAGTAAGAAGTGGGGGGGGGGGGGGAGATTTTTCACTGGTCTACATACTGAATACATTATTAAAGTACACTGAAATCATGCTGTAGTTTTAAGAATCTCATTTAAAAAAAACTAAATCCCATTTTATGAATGTTCTACCGATAAGTTTGGTTTGCACATCTTTTTTGGTGCATTGGAGGCTTTGACTAAATTCGCCTTTTTTCCGCGATCCTTTGACGAAATTCGCGTTTTCCCGCGATCCTTTGACGAAATTCGCTATTTTTCGCGAACCTGTTACGAAAATCGTGTTTTTTATGCGATACTTTGACGAAATGTGATCTTTTTTTCGAGATCCTTTGACAAAATTCGGTTTTATTCCGCGATTCTTTGACGAAATTCACAAATTTTTCGCGATCTTTTGTCGAAATACGCTATTTTTTCGCGGCACTTTTACGAAAATCTCGTTTTTTCTGCGATATTTTTATGAAATTTGCGCTTTTTTCGCGATCCTTCGACAAAAATCGGCTTTTTTCCCGCGATTTTTTGATGAAATTCGCTATTTTTTCGCGATCCTTTGACGAAATACGCTATTTTTTCGCGACCCTTTTACGACAGTCGCGTTTTTTCCGCGATATTTTGATGAAATTTGTGCTTTTTTGCGATCCATTGACGAAAATCGACATTTTTCCGCAATGTTTTGACGAAATTCGCTATTTTTTAGCGATTTTTTGACGAAATACGCTATTTTTTCGCGGCCCTTTTACGAAAATCACGTTTTTTCCGCGATATTTTGATGAAATTTGCGCTTTTTTGCGATCTTTCGACAAAATCGGCCTTTTTACCTGCGATTTTTTGATGAAATTCGCTATTTTCTCGCGATCCTTTGAAAAAATACGCTATTTTTTCGCGGCCCTTTTACGAGAATCGCGTTTTTTCCGCAATATTTTGATGAAATTTGCGCCTTTTTTTGCGATCCTTTGACGAAAATCGGCTTTTTTCCGTGATTTTTTGACGAAATTACGCGTCCCACGGACACGTAATAACTATTTTTTTTGCGTCCCGTCTCCGATTTTTCGCGTGATTTACGCGCTATAGCGCGTCCGCGGCATCGCTTAAAGCGATCGCTGAGAACGACTCCGGGCACATTTGACTATTTTTGAAATATGAAGGGCGCAGTTTCTAGATTTAAAAAACGGCAGGGCGCGTTTTACCGATTTTAAAAGGGGCAGGGCCCTGTGCCCTTCACAAATGGCCTAGCGGGAACACTACTATAAATACGTACTTAACTCAATACATTTTGATAACATCGCACAAAAAAAGACAAACTGTCTCTCAGTCATAAAACGTTAATATTCAGTATGTTCGAAAAGTTCGCCATTGCTCACGATATACGTTTGTATTCGTGAGAGTAATTCTGCATGCACATTTCTCAGCATGGAACGTCTATTACAAGCCTCTTCAATACGACGACATAGATTTAACCCTTTCAAGGGCGGTGGCTAGACGGTCTAATCACCTAATTTTAATTCCAAGACTGACAAATGGCACCAAGAATATTTTAATAAAATTTTGCTTTTGTAATGAAAGTGCAAATTAGCGGGTTCTTGTTTTATGAGAAATTCATTTGAATATTCTGGTGTCAGTCAATTATTTCATCAGTTTATGAACAGAATTCTTCGGGCCCCGAAAGAGTTATTCTAAAATTTTAAATGCATTGGAAATTAAATCTTTACAGACATTACAGCGCAGTACAACGTCACAATCTGCAATTGTGCACTGCTACATTTCCGGAATGTGAATAGGCGAAGTAGAATCGTCGCTCATCGATTTCGGACATTTTTGGGTATGCAGGCGACGATTTATCTTATCCGTGTGAACCAAATGTCGTTTCGTACTAATTAATTGATGCTCTAAAACTTTCTAATTGGGAAATTTGCTCTACTTCTTTCGTTTTCGATTTGCAATGGCTATCTTCGAAATTTCGCCACTAGGGGTGCTGCTGTCGTTTGCAATAGGTCAGGCGTAGTCGCTTTACTGTGCCGTTACCTCACTAGTATAGCTGTAGCTCTCTAAGTTCGCATATATTTTCAGGTTAAAGGGATTTTCCTTTGCACCCTGTATACTATACCCAACCCTACGTTGTATAGGTTTTAGAAAGTCTCAGTGTTCATGTAGTAACGGAATTTTTTTAATAATAACTAATTCAGATATTATTGTGCGGAACCCTCTGTGCGCGAGTAATACTCGCACTTGACCGTTTATTATTCTTTAAATAGCTTGAATTGAATAAAAAAAATACTGATGAACATGACTATAAAATGGAAACGTGCACTGTAGACTCGTAGAAGTCATCCTAAATAAATCTCGAATATCTGGAGTATCTGTTTTGTAGTAGTCTTCATTCTCCTTTTTTGAAAGGAAATCATTTCATATGATGGGGACTCTTAATTTCCACATCGTTGAGCGGCTGTGCTTGGCTAAATCTTGTTAAATGCTTTCAAAGAATTAGCTGTTTGATTCCAACTGATGTTATTTGACTCGTTCACATCATCATCATCAGAGTCAACGTCTTTGGAAGCTGTAGGGTTTATAACACTTTAAATGATAGCCTCATCTGTCAAAATTTTCTCTGTCGGCTCATCCAACTCTGCTTCAACACACGCTTTTATTTCTTCTCGATTCAGTGGTGTTTCCGAAAGTCGTGCCGGATTATCATGCATGCCGGATCTTAGGATACCGGATTAGAGGATGTTTACTGTACCGGTTTTTAGGATGCTATCCATTCTCAATTAAGTATGTTACGTTGCGTAATTGAATTTATGCGTGCAAGTGTAACAAAACATTATTAATTTTAATGCTGCTGTTAATTTATCATGTTTGTCTGTAAAACATGTAAGTTGAACATGAAAATGTATACTTGAGAATGAATAGCATCCGAAAAATCTTCATTCCACTTTAAGAAAACTGATTGATACAGTATAAAAACTATTCGGAAACGTTTTCGAAAATCTGTAGCGGATAAATTAAGCTTTTTAAAAAAATAAATGCTTGTTTAAGGTATGTTTATTTAAGGTACTCTACAATCGCCGTTTTCGCGAAAAATTTCGATTTTTTTTTTTTTAATATTTGAAATTAAAGTTTAAACATTTAAGATTCCGAAAATGCCTTACTTTTGTTAATTTATCATGTTTGTCTGTAAAACATGTAAGTTGAACATGAAGATGTATACTTGAGAATGGATAGCATCCGAAGAATCTTCATTCCACTTTAAGAAAACTGATTAATACAGTATAAAAACTATTCGGAAACGTTTTCGAAAATCTGTAGCGGATAAATTAAGTTTTTTTTAAAAAATAAATGCTTGTTTAAGGTATGTGCCTACTCTAAAATCGCTGTTTTCGCAAAATATTTCGATTTTTTTTTTTTAATATTTGAAATTAAAGTTTAAACATTTAAGATTCCGATAATGCCTTACTTTTTGTTAATTTATCATGTTTGTCTGTAAAACATGCCAGTTGAACATGAAGATGTATACTCTAGAATGGATAGCATCCGAAAAATCTTCATTCCACTTTAAGAAAACTGATTAACACAGCATAAAAACTATTCGGAAACGTTTTCGAAAATCTGTAGCGGATAAATTTTTTTAAAAAAATAAATGCTTGTTTAAGGTATGTTTGTTTAAGGTACTCTAAAATCGCTGTTTTCGCAAAAAATTTCGATTTTTTTTTTTTTTTTTTAATATTTGAAATTAAAGTTTAAACATTTAAGATTCCGAAAATGCCTTACTTTTGTTAATTTATCATGTTTGTCTGTAAAACATGTAAGTTGAAGATGAAAATGTATACTTGAGAATGGATAGCATCCGAAAAATCTTCATTCCACTTTAAGAAATTGATTAATACAGTATAAAAACTATTCGGAAACGTTTTCGAAAATCTGTAGCGGATAAATTAAGTTTTTTTTTTTTTTTTTTAAATAAATGCTTGTTTAAGGTTGCTTGGTAATGCTTGCCTACTCTAAAATCACTGTTTTCGCAAAAAATTTCGACTTTTACTTTTAATATTTGAAATTAAAGTTTAAACATTTAAGATTCCGAAAATGCCTTACTTTTGTTAATTTATCATGTTTGTTTGTAAAACATGTAAGTTGAACATGAAAATGTATACTTGAAAATGGATAGCATCCGAAAAATCTTCATTCCACTTTAAGAAAACTGATTGATACAGTATAAAAACTATTCGGAAACGTTTTCGAAAATCTGTAGCGGATAAATTAAGTTTTTTTATTTTTTATTTATTTATTTTTTTAAATAAATGCTTGTTTAAGGTTTGTGCCTACTCTAAAATTGCTGTTTTCGCGAAAAATTTCGATTTTTTTTTAAATATTTGAAATTAAAGTCTAAACATTTAAGATTCCGAAAATGCCTTACTTTTGTTAATTTATCATGTTTGTCTGTAAAACATGTAAGTTGAACAGGAAAATGTATACTTGAAAATGGATAGCGTCCGAAGAATCTTCATTCCACTTTAAGAAAACTGATTAATACAGTATAAAAACTATTCGGAAACGTTTTCGAAAATCTGTAGTGGATAAATTAAGTTTTTTTTTTTTTTTTTTTTTTAAATAAATGCTTGTTTAAGGTATGTGCCTACTCTAAAATCGCTGTTTTCGCGAAAATTTTCGATTTTTTTTTTTTTAATATTTGAAATTAAAGTTTAAACATTTAAGATTCCAAAAATGCCGTACTTTTGGTTCAGCGATAATTAGAAGCAAAGTTACAGCCCAAAATACAAACTTGAAATGAACGTTTAAAGAGCCACAGAAAGACTATGCATTTTAATACACTAATATATAATATATACATAAATATATAAACACCTACAAATATGGTGGATTTTAAAGTTGTAAAATTTATACATAATTTTTTGTGCTATATCAAAATATTAATTTGCGTTTTCTGGAAAACTGCGTTTTTCATTGTGTATGATTACGAGAAACATCATTTTTTAAAAAGTTTTTAAGATATTGAAATGAAATTTTGTCACAAGGTTCTGCTCATCTACTGGTATGCGATGAAGCGAAATATAGCTTGTAAGTTTGTATATATTAATTTAAGAGCAACTTTTATTGAAAAATACACATTAAAAAAATCACGTTTTGTATACAAAATTTGATATATGTCAGTAAATTTAAGAAGAATTGCAAATATTTTTCTCCATAAGACAGGTAAGCGGTTTGCTAATATATTGCTGAAAAAAAAGTGAAATATATTGAATAGATTTCGTTACAGAAGTTTTGGCATAAACTCAATTCTTTACTAAAATTTGTCTAAATATTGCCTAAATTTGAAAAGTTAATTAAAATTACATTAAAAATGTATATGAAATCATAGTTTTATTCCCAGTTTTAACTAAAAGCGCATGGGTTTGATAAAAATTTCATATATATATATATTTTTTAAAGTGCCCCTAAGGTAGGCACATTCCTTAAATCTATTGGTTTCGGACATTTATGAAAATACAACAAACTTGTTGGAATCGTGGACAACTTGGAAAGGCTTCTTGTATGTTTCAGTTCCTGATTATATTACATCTTCGTAGATTAAAATACCCAATAATAATAAATTCAATTCTTAAAATTTGACTAAATATTGCCTAAATTTGAAAAGTTAATTAAAATTTCATTAAAAATGTATGTGAAATCATAGTTTTATTTCCAGTTTTAACTAAAAGCGCACGCGTTTGATAAAAATTTCATATTTTTCAAAAAAAAGTGCCCCTATGGTAGGCACATACCTTAAATATATTGGTTTCGGACGTTTATGAAAATACAGCAAACTTGTTGGAATCGTGGTCAACTCGGTAAGGCTTCTTGTATGTTTCAGTTCACGATTACATTACATCTTCGTGGATTAAGATACTCAATAATAATAAACTCAATGTTTTACTAAAATTTGACTGAATATTGCCTAAATTTGAAAAGTTAATTAAAATTCCATTAAAAATGTATGTGAAATCATAGTTTTATTCCCAGTTTTAACTAAAAGCGCACACGTTTGATAAAAATTTCATATTTTTCAAAAAAAGTGCCCCTAAGGTAGGCATATATACCTTAAATATATTGGTTTCGGACGTTTATTAAAATACAGCAAACTTGTTGGAATCGTGGACAACTCGGAAAGGCTTCTTGTATGTTTCAGTTCACGATTATATTGCATCTTTGTAGATTAAGATACATCCTTAAAGAAAGACAGATGTTTCTTATCCTAGAAAAATATAACCATGAACGAAAATATGCAATAACCACTTCCGAGGCACTCACGACTTCTTAAAGCGTTCTTATTCTTTAAAACGCATTATCTTAGTAACGCCGGGTAGGTCAGCTAGTTAATAATAATTTTGTATTGTTCGTGCAATTCATACGCGGTTCGTTGTATAATTTTGCAATATATGTGAGATAAAAAAAAAATCAACGTTATTTGTTGTTAATAATCCATTTTAAATCTCTTTGAGATAAAAAATATGTTTCTCATAGAAATAAAAACAAGTCATGCGTGAGAGGATTTAAAAATAAATCGGTTTTCTTTGAAATCGATTAAACGTTCGCTCTTTTATGTAATTCTAACAAAAACTGACGCAATAGATTTTAACCTTGGGCAGAACAATTACAAAGCAAACATGTGTCTTGTTATCAAACGTATACAAAATATTTTTAAAGTAAACTATCAGTTAAATAAATATTGTGAAGCAATTTTTAGAGAAGATAACTTTTATGTCGAAATCTATTGAAAAACTTTTAAGAATAAAGTGACCAGATAACAAAACGAAACGAAACAAAACAAACAAACAAAAAATTCGCGAAATAACGTGAACAAAAAATTATTGATCCTTCTTCCTCCTGCAGTCCTAGATATACAGTGCTCAGCAAAAGTTTAGACAATGATCGATTATGCTTCCGTACTAAAAAGTATGTAACGAATTGTTGTTACTCAACTGTCATATATCACTGGGGACTTATCTTTCATACACAAACAATAAATTTCAATTTATATACTTTACATAATATATAATGACAAAAAAACAAATTTAACATTGTGGCAAAAGTATAGACAATTTGTCTGTTAACAGAAAAATATCCATAAATTAAAATCAGACGGCACCTACATTGTCTGTTATTAATGCAAAAATGTGAGTTCCCATCGAAGAAACTAAATCCTGCATCCCTTGAGGGTCTATTTCGTACCAAACACGTTCAACAGCAGATCGAAGTTCATTTACAGAGGAGTATTGTCAAAAAATTGCATAAACCGTATGAGATATGATGCCACAAAAGTTTTCGATTGGGTTCAGATCAGGGCTACACGCGGGCCAGTCGAGATCAGTAATATTTTGAGAGTTAAACTAATTTTTTGATTTGTATGTAACATGAATAGACGCATTATCTTGCTCAAATACATACTTTGGAAGAGCTAAAAATTCATCAAATGGCTGTAAATTGTTTTCCAATGTATGTATGTAGTCTTAACCTGCTTGGCGACCATTGAAAAACTCCAGAGATACTTGAGAATTAAAACAAAGTGAGGCCCAAATCATTAACTCTTTTGAGGGCGGTGTCCTTAAAAAGGACACCTAATTTTAATAACAAAACTGACAGGCAACACCAAGAAGATTTAATTAAAAATTTCCTTTTATAATGTACGTGAAAATAAGCACGTTCGTATTTTCTAATAAATTCGTTTATAAATTCTGGTTTCAGTCCATTATTTCATCAGTTTTATAAACAGAATTACTCCGCGACGGAAAGGGGTCAGTTTGTTGTGAGATTTCAAGGCTGGTTGTTTTATCATTTTCATGTAAACTAATGTACATCTTTCTATAATTCATCTACGAAAGTATCCGTTGACACAGAAATATCCGACTCACTTTTAATGCGATTAGCAGTCATCATTTGTCTAGATGCCAGTTTATGGATCCTTATATAATATCGTTTTCTGGCCACACGAGGCCTTCCAGATTTATGTTTTCCTTTGAAAGAGTCACCTGCAGCAGTTTTTCCTTTCGATTTCAGCTTCCATGCTTTAATTACTTCATCTGACTGAAAATTTCTAGCTCGCGGCATCTTCACTAACCGATTCTATCGCGAGGTGCACTTAAATACTTCATGCATGCGACTTCATAAGTTTGAAATATGCGTTTTTCCGTGAACAGTTGCCTAAAAATTACAAAAGTGTCTAAACTTTTGCAATATGCAAATTTCACTTTTTTCAGTTCAATTAAGTAATATCCTACATTAAAACCGTTATTTTTGTCCTAAAACGTTTAAAATATATTAAAAAATAAGTACAGCCATTTGTATAACCCAAGTGTTTGTATTTTTTATTTAAAGGTTAAAAATCACCAGTGTCTATACTTTTGCTGAGGACTATAGAATCCCCCGCTTTTCTCAATGGGATGTGTTAGATAGGATGCGTCCATTCTAGACTCCTGTCCTTGCAGGCGAAGACACTCACGAGCTAATCCTAATCTTATGGGGAGGGATTTTTCTAATATCTATCTCGTTTGCACTTCGACATTTTTAAATAATTTTTTTTTTTTTTTTTCATTGGATAGCCGAGATCCGTCTTCACATCGCACCTTTTTTATTTTTCGATTTTGGTCGCAGATATTTTTTACAAAGTTACTTTCACTTTCAAAATCGGTTCTGAAAATGAAAGTGTCATTCTAAAAAATATCTGCAATAAATCGAAAAAGTAAAAAAGGTGCGATTTAGAGACGGATCTTGGCTATCCATTGCAAAAAAAAAAAAAAAAAAAAAAATTAAAAATGTCAAATGCAAACGAGATATTAGAAAAATCCCTTTTCATAGGATTAGCATTAACTCATGAGTGGCTTCGCCGGCAGGGACAGCAGTCTTAAATGTTAGATAGAAATCAATTCTTTTTAGACGGGAGGCGGCTACCACATCACCTCATTAAGTTGACAGCTGAAATTCCACGATTAGTTAAACTTGATTCGCATATTAAAAGGCAGTCGGTCTGCCAAGTCATATCTTGGTGGAAAACACCTGCAAACCCGATTTTAGTGGTTGACTGGTGGGTTTACCATTGTGTTTGCCTTTTGATGCCTTTGGGTGCAGGAAAACACAATGATAAACCTACCGGTCTATTTATTACCTAAAAGGGCTCTACATAAAATGACTTTATGTTTTTTTTCATCATACAGGTAAAATCATTGAGACGAGATAGCAGACGAGATACGTTATCGCAAGTCTATGGGTAAAATAGACCAAAAATTGAGTAAAATACGGCAACTGATGGTCATTCACGAAAATTTGAGAATAACTTCGTTTTGGCACTAGAAATGAAGATCCGATGAGTCCCCCAAAATTAAAGTTGTTTTGGAGTATTGTTTTGGAGTATTGTTTATTATGTATTTTTTGATGCTGAATCGCATGACACTATCCGAAGTTGATACGATAATTTGCTACAAAGTTACGGCAGGTTTTAAGTCGAAAATTATACTTTATGATTGAGCACAGCTGTCATTTTACGTTCAAAACATGTTCTTTATAACATACTGTATAATATTAAACTTATTAAAGGTTCTTAAAATAGCAATTATCAAAACAGTGTCATCTTGAGTCTTATTCAAGGTTATTTAAGTTGTCAAAATCTATGTATTAATAATTTGATATTCATAAAACAAATCATGACTTTGTAGTCATAAAAACTGCCGTAACTTTGTAACAAATAATCGTTTCAACTTCCGAATAATACCACTCGATTCAGAATTTAAAATACATAATAAACAATCTTTCACTTGCCCTATTTAAAAAACGTCTATCACCCCCCCCCCCCATGAGTTAAAATGCTTCCTTTTGCCCCCTCCCCTAAAAAAAAACAAAACAAAAACAAGGTAAAGCAACTTTAATTTTGGGGGGCTCGTCGGATCTTCATTTCTGGCTCCAAAACTAAGTTCTTAAATTTTCGTGAATGGCCATTAGTTGTTGCTGTTAAAACTTGTTTTACCTCCTCAGTTTTATATCATCTTTTTGAGCAGGCTTAGTTTTTGTAAATTTTAATTACTGAATTATCCTCTTCAGTTCCTACGATAAAATAATTATACAAATACTTATTCATTAGTTTTTTTTCAAACAAAATGACAGAAAAAATATCTTTTCTGAAATTGATCCTTTAGGCACTTAGTAAATTAGGTTCAAAAATAGGGATCTAAAGCAACAAACCCCCTTAGAAACCCCAATTTATAACCATTAACCTAAATTGACGCAATCACAAATTTAAAAGCTTTGAACAAGTAAATAATCTACAAATCTTCAAAATTTATTATTGAAAAAGATTTAAGTTAAATACTTATGAAAATTTCCCACTTTCTTGGTCATACTGTCTTTTGGGCCTTTTTAGGCATTTTGCGAATTCAGATGAAAATAACATTTATTGTATGTGGGAATCAGCTTAGATGCTGCCATTTATTCGTTTGGTTTGAACGCAAAAAAAAAAAAAACATTCAGCTAGTAAGAAGTGATGTGAAAATCTAAAAAAATCGGACATTTTAGTTTTTATAAGGAAAAGAGCAGAGGTCCCCATATGGGAACCCAGGAACCAAAGAGGTTATAGTCAGTTAGACGATGCAAAGCTGAAGACGCTGCTGTCTAACTTACCATTTTCTCGACAACTTTAATCATTTCGTGACTGGTGTCCCAATAATAATACATACTTTTATATTATGTTACTCTCCCGAGTTATCCACGATTGTGAACAGTGTTCCTTTATCTTCCTAAACCCTACTCGCTAATAAATATTTTAGATTTTAATTTTCTCTATCCGATGGATTAAAGATTGTAATTCGGGGATATTTCGAAATGAAGAAACCTGAAATGAAAGACGATGGTGTGGAAAAAAAGGGGAAATTATTTTAATATTAAATTTCAAAATATATAACTCGACTTCTTCATAAGATAGAGCAAAATATAGAGACAATTTTGTATTATTACTGATTTTCATCTGCCAAAATCTTCCTCATAGTGTTTTTTCATTATTTAAATATGATGTATGGAAAATCATTAAGTATTAAATAATAATAGTATTAAATAATCATAAATCATTAAATTCAATAAATTACATCTCATAAAAATTTAAATATCGGGTGTACATAATTAAAGTTCAGCACCGAGAGTAATACTGAGAGTAATCTGTCTGTAATCGAAGCCACATCAGCAAAATATGGTATTAGGAATATGCCTAAATGGAGGAATGCGAAAGATATTTAGCAGAAAAATCCCCTTGAACAATTAGCACAAGAGAGCGTATAACTGGACTTCTTCATAACATAGAGCAAAAAATACAGACAATTATGTATTATTATTGATTTTCAGCTACTAAAATCTTCCTTATAGTGTTTTTTCTCTTTATTTAAATCTCATGTATTGAAAGTCACAAGCAAAAGCTTCAAACTATTAAATAATCATAAATCATTTAATTCAATAAATTACATCTCATAAAGATTTAAATATCGGGTGTACATAGTTAAAGTTCACTACTGAGAGTAATCTGTCTGTAATTCAAGCCACATCAGCAAAATATGGTATTAGGAATATGTCTAAATGGAGGAATGCGAAAGATATTTAGAAGAAAAAACCCCTTCAACAATTAGCACAAGAGAGCTTCTAACTCGACTTCTTCATAACATAGAGCAAAAAATACAGACAATTATGTATTAGTATTGATTTTCAGCTACCAAAATCTTCCTTATAGTGTTTTTTTTTCTTTATTTAAATCTCATGTATGGAAAGTCACAAGCAAAAGCTTCAAACTATTAAATAAACATAAATCATTTAATTCAATAAATTACATCCCATAAAGATTTAAATATCGGGTGTACATAGTTAAAGTTCACTACTGAGAGTAATCTGTCTGTAATCGAAGCCACATCAGAAAAATATGGCATTGGGGATATGTCTAAATGGAGGAATGCGAAAGATATTTAGCAAAAAAAAAAAAAAAAAACCCTTCAAAAATTAGCACAAGAGAGCGTTTTCTGATAAAATTTAGGTATATAATGCAAATTTTAGCAACCACGTAATGTATCTGCTTGCCTAAAATGAATATCTCAAATTTAAAAAAAATGTACTTTTTGTCGGTCCCTTGCTTACTTCTTGCGTTTCCCACAGAAAGTGTCATGCATTTTACAAGATCGTGCCTTACAGGTAAAACTTAAAAAAAAAAAAAAATCAAAACGATGATTCCGCACCAGAAGCTTTGCTCAGGTTTCGAGATTTGGAAAACATTCGCAGAGGTGCAATTACTGCGAACAGATTACGAAAAATGATCAAGGAATTTGAGGAAACAGGATCATTGAGTGCTTGCCCTAAGAAGAGGAAGAAAGCCTGTTTCTACAAAGGTAATTAGAGATGTTACGCTCCCGATGGAACAGACACGGTTACAGTCCATAATGAAGCTATCGCCGAAGTGTTTACTATTTAATTCTCTTCAAAAAAAAAAAAAAAAAAAAAAACTTTCATTACTGATTATGATAGTGTGTCAGTTAACGTTTCTCATGTGAGAGTAAATATCCTCATCAAGTGGAATTGTTGACATGTCTGCTACTAGAACTCAGTTATTTATATCAAGTTATTATTCTAAGTCTTCTCAAAATAAGAAAATTTATATTACTTGAAAATTACGGATGTATTTTACCTTCAATAACTTTATTTTATTATGCTGCATTTTCTCCAAATATTCTAGCTGGTGCAATTAAAATTATTCAGAGTTAATTTTTGCTTGTGTGTAGCAACTTCATCCTCACATTGCAAAATTTTTGCTCATTTATAATCAAGTGCAAATTCTCAAACATATAAGCAGTTTATTGATATTTGTTACAGATTTATTCAATTTAGTTATTTTGAAAAGTTTCCGATATTTATTTATTTATTATGTGTATAGTGCCTTTTACTTTAATTTTTTTCCATACCCAAAGCCTCTAAGTTTTTATTTTTCCATTTGCCTCATTACTTTAGTATATATGTATTAAAAAAATGATTGTATTCATTTTGAAGATTCTTTTGTTTTATGAAGAAATTGAATAGTAAAAATAATTAATTCATTTTGAAGTTTTCAATGTTTATGAAGATATTGAATAGAAAAAATGATTAATTCATTTTGAAGTTTTCAATGTTTATGAAGAAATTGAATAGTAAAAATGATTAATTCATTTTGAAGTTTTCAATGTTTTATGAAGAAAGTGAAATTTAAAAATTAATGCCTTCTCTTCATACCTACAAATAATACAAGAATATTACAGAAAAGCACGATTCCAGATGAAATTTTTACCAGCGCATATATATATATATATATATATAGAATTTTTTTTCTATAAATCATCTAGTGAATTTTTTTTTTTTTGAAGTGCTTCTTGACCTTAATTACCTGATTATGTCCTAAGACGTATGTGTGACCATACTACATTTTATTATTAAGTGCACCACCGACTTCTCGTCCTTATTAATGTTCTGCAAAAGTGATTCATGTATGCCTCGCAGGAGTTATGATTACTCTGCATTGATGAGTGGTGTCGTCAGCTAGTGCTTTAAAAAAGAAAAGAATGCAATGCATTCTCATGTTCTACAAAGTGTGTTGTCATATTTAAAATTTTCTGATGTCATCATGCAAAAATCATCTATTTTGATGATTATTATGTGAATGTTCCAGTTTTTCGATAGCATCTGTTCACATCTACAATTTTGTTTTTGGTGTATACAATTGTTTATTCTTATTGCTTGTGTACAACCATACGATGCAATACTAGTACCAGTGTACCACCTCATGTTGTGTTACTAAACTTTCAGTGACATCAATTTATCTTTAATAGCCTTGTTCCATATGGCTCTGGACTCAATGAACATTATTTTAAATCCAAGAACATTGTCTTTACCTCCTGCAGTTAGACAATATTATTATATTCTTATGTATAATTAAATTTTTCTTTTACCTAAGATGTTGGGAGCCTTGTTATGAAATCCAAGCCACCTAAGATTTTACGTTGGAATTCTTATATGTATTTATTATTGTTCATGGGCATGGTGGTGGCTATGAAGGGGCACCGTGGTCATCGACATGATTGTGGACTTCGATATTTGCATATATATATCTAATGTTTTGTTTGTTTGCAGTGTTGCTGATGATTTCATCTTCGTCATTATCATCATTGCGGGCCTAACATTGAATTTTAATAATTTTATTTCTATATTATATTTAAATGATTATTAAAAAATTATATTCCTGGTACATGGTATTTTAGTTTTATAAACTCATGATTTTGTCAATTTTTTTTTAAATTCTATATGGAAGTACTTGATTATTTTTTTTTGGTGATCACCACTCTCTCATATTTTAAAGAAAAACCATGGTATATGTGTATTTATCTAATAATATAGTAAAATTCTTTTGAGCCTCATACATATGTATTAAGAATTCTTATGACTAATATATTGAAATTTTTATTTAGAGTAAAGTATAAAGTTCAAAGAAATTGTGTCTATGATGGGTATTTATGACACTTAATTATGACATGTCTTTTAATTGAAATAGCAACTTGTTTCTATGGGATACTTTGTTTGGGTGATTGAGTAGTGCACGACTCAATTACACGATTGGTATCACATACAATTGGTTGTCTATTTTACTTTAAATGAAATTGCTAAGTTTGATACACTAAAATGATATCATTATATTTTATGAAAATTTATTTATATATGGCCATTTCATTTCCCTCTTTATTTTTTAGATACAATTCTAAAATTAGAAAGTCCTAGGCATGTTGTAAAAGTCAAACTACAAAAGTATTTTTTGACTTTTTTGTTGCTTTTGTAATTGCAACTTTTATCAGAAGTTAATTCTGTTTTTATTTGGTACCAAGATAGCAAAATTTATTATGACTAGTCAATGATCTCAATTTTGTTTCTTAACTCAGAATATGTTAACATTTTTATCATGAAAATTTTATGAGAGCAAATAGAAGGTTTTACCAATATTACTGTATTTTTAGCATTTTTATAGTATACTTGATGTATTGTATATTTTTTGGATTATGAATGTACTTTATGCAATGTATATTCTTTTTCTCTCTATTACTTCTGGTCACCAATTTTTTTTTCTCCAGCACTTCTACTTTCATTTTAACCTTAAATTTTAATGTTCGCATTTAACGATTTTTTATCGTTTTGGCAGTTCAAAATTTTGTCATCCCATTTTCTGTAAAAGGTTTTTGATCAATTTTGCCTTTTACATCTCCTGGTCTTACAAAATTTTCTCGGTGAATGGAGGTAATGTGAGAATACTTCTCACAGTATTTAAATTTGGTTTATTTTTATTTCCTTTCAGCTATTTTTTTGCATCGATGTCTATTTGAATTCAATCATTGCGCCGCGATGTTAACGTTTTTATCCCTCACCGTAAAGCGAGTCTGTTTTTCACCACCGATATTCATCTCTGCTTTGGGAGCGAGTTGGCAGTCTTGCGTATGCGCGCACACCATTTTTTTTTCGGAGCACATCTTTGGAACTCTCGTATCGCCGGAGTCAACTTGCATTATGATGACGTCATTGAAATGATTAGCACCGCCCTCTTTTGACGTATTCGTTGCGCGATTGACAAAAAAGCTAAAGAGTTGGCAGCTATGCTGTAGTGAATAAG
Organism: Maratus speciosus; assembly: GCA_963932465.1. Taxonomy (NCBI): domain Eukaryota; kingdom Metazoa; phylum Arthropoda; class Arachnida; order Araneae; family Salticidae; genus Maratus; species Maratus speciosus. The sequence goes on along the minus strand of OZ010797.1, from coordinate 352,760,137 downwards.
GACGATATATTGATAACAGATTTAAAAATATGTGAAAAACCAGTGTAAACAAAACTAAAATGATATACACAGAACATATATTTTTATATTATTTAATTTCCTAATAAATACATTATTATTACTTTTAGCCATAGATAAAAAAATACCATAAATATTATATAAGAATAAATTCAGAATTTATTGCATAAAAAAAAACCTTTTTGGAAATACATTTAAATGACAAAATGATTCTGCATGAAAACCAAATACTCGTGCTCATTTAGAAAATATTACATTTCAAGAAACAATAAGTTCACTTTCCTTGAACTCTTCCAAAACACAGTGCTTCACATACTGAATTATTATTTTTTTTAATACATAGTTTTAAAATGATTATGAAATTAAATTATATAAAAGTGGGATTTTATATACATTTAAAAAAGATATAATTAAAAAAAATAGTAATTTGTTCACTATGTGAAGCATTGTATTTCGAATGTTTTTTGAATAGTTCAAGGACAGTAAACTTATAGTTTTCTTGAAAAATGTAACTTAAGTGAGCAATAGTAATTTTTTTTCACGCAGAAACATTTTCTCTTTTAATTAACATTTTAAAAAGAACTGGTATATAAATAAATTTTGATGAATTCAAAATAAACTTTAAGGCATAATTGTGGCAGGTTTACATTTATAATACACATTAAAGACCAAATTTTGAGCAGCTTTTGGCTATCTTTTATTCTTGACAATCAGAACTAGCATGTCTACTGCGATCTTCTGGCTAGCTTTCATTCATGATGATTGTTAGTGACCTAGCTGATGTTAGATTTCATTCATAAGAACACCTGAAAGCATAATTGTGGTCGGTTTTGGACTATCTCCCATTTATTATAATCGTTAGTGGCGTGGTTATGGGCGTCTTCCTGTATTACGGACAACTATCTTGCGGCCTCATTTCGATCAGCGGGACACTTTTTTAACGGTGCCGTTACGGTCAGTGATAGTGGGCACCTAACCCTGAGACACTATGGACCAGTGGCGCCAACTTATATGGGCCCGTGGAGCCCGAGCCCACCCAATAATTTGCTCTTTGCCTACCTGATTTCAATTATTTTATTTTATTACTTGTTTATTTTTCAATCGCTGAAAAAATAATTCTTCCATCGAAAATCCTTTTGTTTGAAAACACAGTATATGGACAGCATTAAAAGGTATACAGGGCCTTAACCCAACATATTTAACCTAACTCAAATAATCTAGTTTAAATATTACTGTCTCTATACGATAAGGGATGGTAATGAATGGTTTACAATGTATAGATATATTCTTCGTAAAGAAATTCTCTCCGAATACTTTCAGGCTCATCATTTTTATGTGTTATAGTCTAACTTTATATTCTAAATTAGCAAATAAATGAAACAACGATAGGTTGTTTTCAAATAGAGTTTGGTTATTTTCTGACACATTTACGAATTCATTTTTTATCCTAAACGCACGAAAACTGCATGTGTTCAGAGAAAAAAAAAAAAAAAACCAAATAGTTTTTTTTTTTTTTTTAAATATAAGATTAAACGATTTTTCAGAAAATGCTGTAAAAGATTTTTAAAGTCATTTTTGACATGCGTCATTTTTAGTCCATTGAGTTTTAATTTGTAGTCATGTTCATCGTATAATAGTAAATATTAAGAGTGCATAAAATGAAGACCTCATATGGGAATATAATTTAATAAAATCAAAACTTTATATTCTATTTAAAGAAAAAAAAAACCTCTAACTTTACTATCGTAACTTTTCCGTCCATCTCTTTATCTTCAAAGAAAACAAAATGCCCATGTCATTTTACCCTAAAATGGTTAAGCCCACCCAATATTTTTAAAAAGTTGGCGCCACTGCTGTGGACCTAGGCTAACGTCAATGGCCCACAAGTTCTGTGTTTGTTGAGAGATAACAGACTTGTTCCTGCTCATTTAGCATATTGAATTAAAAAAAGCTGCCACTTCTGTTCAAAGGAAGCTTGCCTACAAAAATAGGCACATCAGCAACTTATTTAATTTTACGGTTTGCTTTTCTCTGCGGTATTTTTCCCAGACGAAGTGTCATATGACAGCCCACTTTGTCATCTTATCTTCCGCGATAATTTTAACTTCGTTTTGATGGAAGAATTTTCTTGAAAATCCCTCATTATTACGGAAGTTTCAGGAACACGGAGCAAACACTCACGAGCGGTTTCCAATCGAAAGCAACACACAAAACTGTTTACAAACTGAACAGCGACAAAGCGGAGGTTACTATAGCGCCTTTCACTTTTAGCGGTTTGTATACAAAGAGGATGCGATTTTCAATCCTTGCGCTACCTATGAGACACTCTAGAAACTAATCTATTACGAATTGGCCCTTCTAGAGATTTATGTTACAGTGGCGATGGCTTTTACATAAACTTTAATGGGAAAACGGGTTTTGTTGTAATTTGTTACAGCCTTTTCTGTTTAAATGCCTCAATTCTCAAATTCTGGGTTTTCAAATTTAAATAGCCATATTTTCTTTTTCTGTAATGATTTTAACCCTCTCGCTGCGCAACCCGAGATTTCCTTGGGGATTCATTTTTCCGTTTAATTAATCCTCCTTGATTATTCCCACCAGTTATTTTTTTATTGTAAATTTTGCCTTATTTAATCGGAGCCCCGATTAAATTAGCCAAAATTATTTGTTTTGATAAATCGGTGACAAAAGAATAATATTTCTTAAAAGACGCAGTTTTTGAAGCTATTTTGATAAAACAATTACGAAGCGAGAGGGTTAATAGAAAATAAAACTTATTCTTTCAGCTGATAAAAGGCAACAACAACAACAAAGGAATTGAGAATTTTTCGTCCGGGGGTGGCTCTACCCCCTGATCAGTTTTACAATAATTTTTAGGCCTTTTTTTACCCCCAAATATTTAAAAATTGTTTTATGTATAGAAAATTTGTCAGGAGACTCTGTCCACAACCCCTTCCATTGACGGTAACGATAATAATTAACCTTTTCAATTTTTTATTTTGAAAAAGCTCGGTAGGATCTAGCATTTTTAATTTTACTTTTCCGTACTGCTTTTTATGTTGATATGTTTAAAATTTGTCTTTCGCGGCACATAGACCCTGATATGCTATTTTTTTCGGATAACAATTAAAGTGTCGCCCCTAAAAAATAACGTTCCATTCCATAAACCAGCTGTAAAACGACGCAAATGTATCATTGTACGGTTAAATACTGATAACATCAACTGCAATTTTTTAAACTTCTAAACATAGCACATTTTCAATTTTTACACCATCATATAGGGAAAAAAACATTTAAATTTAATTTGTTTGAAAACTGCATCTCGATTCATTTTGAGATATTAATTGTTTTGTAGTTTTTAAAGTCATTTTTCTTTTGATGTCAACTGAAGTACTCTATTTCTGTAGAAAGTAAAGAGAAAATAATGGATTACTATATCATTTTGCTGGAATTTTCTCATAAAAATCGAAAAAAAATGTAATTAAAATACGTGTTATATGCCAAGAACACCGCCTGCTATAAAAATATATTTTAAAGTATATATGTGTGACTTTTTTTTCTCCGCATTTACTTAATTCCTCTCAAAAAGTTGAAAAAATGCAATTTTATTAATCCGTCTGTAATAACATTTTCCGAATTTTGAAAAAATGTAAATGAATAATTTATCATGGAACATGGAGCTATTATAAACTATATTTAATTTTCAGTATCCATATTAATGTTACAAACAAATGGAGGTTTATGAATCATTAGATACCCGATTTTTTTGTCGAGTTTCTTCAATGACGACATCAATTTTTGCTGCGTTTCTGTATTACACTATATGGCCAAAGGTGACCGATCACTTGCTATTTTTAACGTTTTGTTAAATATCTAGAAAAATAGATGAGGAATTAACCTGAAATTGCAGGTGTTTAAACAGTATTGTATAGGTCATATATTTCCGTGAAGATTTTTCCCCGAAACCCCATAGGGGATCGTCAAAAAATTGAAAAAATAACGAATATCTTTTGGATAACCTTGTAAAAACTTATGGAGCAAAACCGTTTAAACTCGAGATTATTAATAAGTGGCTTATTGTAATATATTGTGTTCATTTTTATGAGGATAGCATGTATACTCGTAGAGAAATTAAGTTTTTTATAAAAACAGTCCCAAATTTCGCCATGTTTTTTGCTTATAATTTGCAGAGTTCTTAATATAAAAAAAAGTTATTTTCAGAAAATATGACGAACAACATTGTACACAATACTCCGCAATCAGAATGAAAAAATAATAAAAATTGGATGAAAAATGAGCAGGTTTACTAAAAAGAATTTCACTGCGCATGCGCGAAAACAATCAAAATATAATGTGCATAATGTGTTAGCTAAGTGTATAGAGCAACTTTTGTAAAAGTCTCAAAAACATAGTTTGAAAAGTCTGATAATAATCGTTTATAGCAAAAACATCAGGGGTTGTATCCATATATCCATTGATTAGTGCCAATTTAGCATACACAGTATTGCACGTAATACTGTATTTGGATACAGCCCCTCATCTTTTTGCTTCATTTTAGGAATAACGGATTTTGAGCTTATTCTATAAACGATTATTATCAGACTTTTCAAACTACGTTTCTGAGACTTCCACAAAAGTTGCGCTATACATTTAGCTAACACATTATGCAAATTATATTTTGATTACGTTCGAGCATGCCCAGTGAATCGTTATTTAGTAAATCTGCTCATTTTTCATACAATTTTTATTATTTTTTCATTCCGATTGCAGGGTATTGTGTACAATGTTGTTTGTCATATTTTCTGAAAAGAACTTTTTTTTATATTAAGAACTCTGTAAATTATAAGCAAAAAACTTGGCCAAATTTAGGACTGTTTTTATAAAAACCTTAATTTCTCTACGAGTATACATGCTATCCTCATAAAAATGAACACAGTATATTACAATAAGCCACTTATTAACAATCTCGAGTTTGAACGCTTTTGCTACATTAGTTTTTACAGGGTTATCCAAAAGATATTCGTTCTTTTTCAATATGCTGACGGTATCCTATGGGGTTTCGGGAAAAAAATCTTCTCCGAAATATATGACTTATACTATACTGTTTACACACCTGCAGTTTGAGGTTAATTCCTCATGTATTTTTCTAGATATTTAACAAAATGTCAAAAATCGCAAGTGACCGGTCACCTTTGGCAATATAGTGTATTCCGCGATAGTGACGTCCTATGCATACTTTTCTATAGATGTTGTTTTGATGATCGTAAATGTGGAATTCTTCAGCGGATTCAAATGACGCCATTTTATACAAAATAAAAGAGCGTGCATTTTAAGTCGCAAAACTGAAATATGTTTTGTACTATCTATCTATCTATCTATATATATATATTTTTTTTTCATCGGGGGCGACACTAAATTCTGAAAATACAGAATTCCCTGTTTTCTAGTTTTTTTAATTAGTTTTAGTATTCCTATTCCTATTCTCAATTTTAAAAAACATGGCTTTTCCAAAATCTTGACTCTTCCTAGATTTTGGTCTCCGGGCAGGAATTTCCTTCCAACTTTGTTACAGGTTAGATTTGGTTGTAGTATCAAAATCGTGTCACTTCCACCTTTTCATTATTGTCTGATTTTCTTTCATCGTTCTTTTTATCTTCTTCATCTACAAAATTCCATGCCTGAATTTCTGCTGAACCAAAGATAAGAAATATAATTGCTGAAGACATTACAATGCCAATGGAAATAAAGAATACTTTATTCCATTGTTCCAATGTTTGCTGAAAGACAAAAGACAAATATCTTTTAAATAATCGTCTATATTTTAACAAAATATTTAGGGTTTATTTAAATAAGGATAATATGTCTCAAAAAATTCTTTCAAAATGGTATCTTAAAATAAAATGAACGTTTTTAAAATTAAATAACAAGTAAATGACCAGAGTTATTAGAGTTATACGTGAAGGAGTGGATGTATGTGGAATATGGGAAGTCAGGAAATATTTTGACTACGCTTCATTTTTAGGTAGATTTCGTAAGAAATACTAATTATTACATTCTTCCCTATAAGTAAATAAATTAATAGAAATGCTTAATTCATCTTTAAAAGTTAAACTTAAATTTACACTATGTGTAAAACTATTTAAAAGATGACACTATTTAAAAGATGTTAAATTACTTTAATACCTTAGTACTTTCAACTATAAAAAAAAAAACATAGTCTTCGTCAGAGGAATATAAGAAATACTATTGTTATTAACGTCTAATTTTCAAAATCCAAGTAGATGATGACGAAAGGAGTGAAAGTGGAAGTCAATTTTTAGATCCGGGAAACAATGGGAAAATAAAACATGGGTATAGGGAAGTAAAATATTACTCGTTTTATGATACTTTAAGCAAACTGAGCCAAATTCTGGGTATATTGTAGGATAAAACATGATTACAAACGGTATTTTCTTTGGTAATAATTTCTATTGATTCGCAGATAATTAAATCATGATAATTCTTTGAGGGATATATAATTTTTGCGTCTTCGAAATTAACTTGTATATTCTGCTTCTGGTTAAGTCTTGACAGGGCTGTTGTAGGTCGGTTGTATTTTAAATCTCTCAAATGTTCTTTAATACGAACTTTAAGTTTACGCGAAGTCATTCCTATGTATTCGAGATAAATATTTTCTGCTTTCAGTGGAATTATATATACTCCAGAAACTTCATCCTTCGGGATCGAGTCTATTTTGGCACTAATTAGATTTTTCAGTTTTGCTGGAGGAGTGGCAATTAAGTTTACGCCGAAGCGAAAAAGTGCATGTCTGAGTTTTTCGAAAAGTCCTGGTATGTACTTCATTTTGTAATATCTCATATTACTCCGTGGAGTTTTTTCTATTTCCATATGGTTCTTATGTGAGTTTATTAGCTTATCAATAATGCGTATTGGGAAACCATTCTCAACTGCAATGTTTCTAATGGTATTTAATTCATTTTCAAGGTGATTAATAGAGCAGACACTAAAGGCTCGTCTTATATAAAAGTTGAGCGGAGCAAGTTTGTAGTTAAAAGGTGATGTACTTTCAAAAGGAATGGTGCTGTTAGACTTATTTACTTTCCTGTAGACTGTGCTCTCAATTGTTAAGTTTGATAAATTTTTAATTAGCATTAGGTCAAGAAATGACAGCTGTTTATTATTTTCTATTTCTATGGTAAATTTTATGTTAGGGTCCATATTATTTATTCTATTAAGAAATGTGTACAATTTAGATAAACCATGATCTTATACTATGAAAATGTCGTCCACATAACGATACTATACTGACGGAGTTAAAACGCTATCTTTTAAAATTCTTTCTGCAAATGGACGTAATTTAAATTCGGCTAAAATACTTGAGTTGGGGGAACCCATTGGTGCTCCTTTAGTCTGCTTATAAATCCTCTTATTAAACATGAAAATATTATTTTCAGTCACTGGGTTAAGTCCAGATTTTACGGTGGTCTTCATTTCTGAGTTTAATGATGGCTCGTTATCAATAAAGCCATTAATGAGTAATTTTACTTCGTCAACATCAATTGATGGGAAAAGTGAGATGATGTCAAAACTTGCTAAAATACTCTCTTTATTGAGCTTCAAATCCTTAATCCGGTTAATGAAATCAGTGGTCGACTTTCTACTATGGTTAGACGGTGGTAGAAAAAGGTTCAGAAAAGGAACAAATGCTTTTTCAAGGAAATACCTAGGGCCTGCACATTTTCCGACTATCGGCCTTAAAGGACAATTATTTTTATGGTCCTTTAGTCTCCCAAATAGTCTTGGAGTGATGGCGGTGCTATTTACTCTCAATTTGCTTTTCATTATTGGTGGTCAACATCCTCTATTAATTAAAGCTTCAGTTTTACTCTGGATTTGGTTGTTCGGATCCTTGTCAAGTGGTGTGCATTCCATATCTGCGATGCATATTTCCATTTTTGCGATATAATCCATACGGTTCATATTTTCATCTGCTTTAAGTCGATTAATTACCATATTATTTTTATTTTTATTCTTAATATTTGATTTGGTAACGAATGCTTGCACATTATTATACATAACACTTCTCGCAACATCTCTTTTCTCTGGGTCTATTGACAGGGTAACTTTTTCACAATTGGCGATTATGCTTTTTGTGTTTACATTATTCTTAAACATAAATTTAGGACCTTTTACCAAAACTTCATCTTCTTTATTCGATATTTCTCTATTCGAAATATTAATATATGGCACTGGTTTGCACTCATGATTTACTGATGTTCTTCTTCCCTATGTTGGAATTTCTGAAAAATTTTTGCTGATCTACGCCGACCATGAACCCTAGAACCTAAAATCATACCCAGTTAAAAACTTTCCCTCTCTCTCTCGCTACGAAAAACAGAAATTGTTTATCAATTAAAAACTTCAAGATCGAAAGTAAAAAAAAAAAAAAAAAAAAAATAATAATAATAATATAATATTTTACATTTTTTTCATTTGTCAGAGAGAGTTTCTGAGAGCTGCACCGTTGCTCAGCAACGGCGTTGAGACTAGTACACGAGTTCTTTGGGAGAAGTTCTTTGGAGTCTCTCTTCTGACGCTATGCTAAACAGAACCGTCGATAACGCTATTAGTAGTTCTGAAGACAAGGGGGAACAACAGGTAAACGAAAAGGCGTTACTAGAAAAATGCGAAAATTTGACTGGAGAATTAATATCTGCTTTAGAGAACAAGGCTGTATTTCCGAAATAGAGATTCTTTATTTGTATAAAATATAAAAAAAAACTTGTTTTAGAAATGGCCAAAAAATTGAAGCAAACAAAATTGACATCGATGTCTCCGAAATTACACAAGAAGAAATAATTTCACTCTTTATTAGATTTTTTTTTCAGTAACATAGGAAATATCAATTAATGTAAGGTTATTACTTTCTTCTATCTTTACAAGAAGAAAGTATTGGATTAGAAGAAAGTATTGGATTCATGAAAATTTTCGAATTCCGGTTTTCGACGGATTTACACGCTTTTGGGTCAGAGAAACCGAAAAACATGTTTTTACAAAATGTCTGTCTGTCTGTCTGTTTTGGTGTAAATCCCCTAACCGGTGGCAGTGATATGCTTCATTTTTCAGGAAATATTGAAATGTAAGAGATAGAAGAAAGTTTTGGGATTGCCACGTCCGACTAGTTTTTAGATTTAATTTTCTCTTTTTCTTATTTAATTCTCACTAAATAATGAATTAAATTACGTCTAAAGGCACCATTAAGAAAATAGTACTACTTTTGATATTCCTTGTTACAACTTTTGAAATTCCTTCAAAAATCCAGAATTTTCAAAAATCCAGAATGGTCTTTGTACCAATGATGCCGTATTTTTGAAGTTATACCGTATATATATATATATATATGTATATAACTTTTTTACGGACACGATAACTTCCATAATTCTGCGCAAATCTCTTCTAAACTGATATGTAAAATCAAGGGGCAGAAAATCTTGGTCAAGTTCGTTAATGGACAAAATCGGACAACAGGGATGGAAATAGGGAAAGGTTTTGCGAAAACCGAACCTCCCCCTCCCGCCCTGCCATAACTAAGAGCCAAATATTTACGTATCACAGATTTTTGATAAAATTTAAAATCGGCTCAAGGGGCGAAAAAAATAGGGTTTTGGAGAGGGAAAAATTCATAACTTCGTCAATACTCAAGATATCAAATTGACTTAAATTTATTTTAAATCTTCGTAATACTATCTCCAACTTTTATATTGACAAGATTTTGATAGGACCAACTCTTACCGCAAAAAAAATAAAAGTGGGGGGAGGGGGGGGGGGTTAGAAGAAAAAAAATCGTAACTTCGTCAATTCACAAGATATGCAACCCGCTTAGATTTATTAAACATCTTCTTAATGTTATCTACAACTTTTATATAGACATGTTTTTGATAGGGCTCTTATTGAAAAAACGAATCAAACAAAAATAGAGGTTGAAGAAAAAGTTATCGTATTAAAGTTGTACTTCAATCCAAACTCCTTATTTTCTGACTCATTTTAAAATTCATTTTTACTCTCAAACGCATCCAATTGGCAGGTTCTCTTGTTCTGAGACTATATTATAATATTAAAAAGCAGAAAAACCAACGTTTAAAATGCACAAATAATATACGAAAAGCAGCAAACAGCTGTTTCAAATCTACTAGCTAGATTCTTCTTCAGTGCAAGATAGGGGAAAAGGAACAGCGAGCTAGAAAAAGCAAGGCTGAGCAAAATGATACACAGAGACGCGCTGGCTTATATACCCTATACGGCATATTATATATATTATAATATGCCGTATCGGTCGATGTTTTGATAAATGCAAAATATATTTGAAAAAATGCTGTCAAAGTGGGCATTTTGAACCGAATTCCCGGAAGCTATAGTGCTGGAAACGAAAAAAATGGTCGTACTGAAAAAGTAACTGTTTGCAAATTATGTTCTAATTAATTGAACGAAAAATAAAAACACAGGTCGCTTATAAATTTCTTTAAAACATTACGTCAGCAAGTTTCATGATTTTACTTTTAACATGTAATATAAAAATTTTGTTTTTAAATTCAATTCCTACCTAGTTCATCAAAGAAAAATTTAATATAATCCCTTAAGCTAATATTAGTTTTTGTTGCATTAAAATACCTCAATTTGTTGATTTTCTATAAGCAAGTAGATTTACAATGGAAGTCTATGGGAATTTGGCGATTATTTCGCCAAATTCCCATAGACTTCCATAGACTTGGCGATATATCGCCAAGTTGGCGACAAATTTGGCGGTATTTGGCGACAGAACAGGGTCCCCCCTATGGTAACCCCCCTTATAGATATGAAGATGCATTAAATGCTGTTCAATAACCAATGGCCGCCATTTTGTCTCTCATATAAAACTAAAATTAATTAATTAAAATTTAATTAATGAATTAATATTTGAAAAAAATCTATTAACATCATATGTCATCCAGCACAAGTTTAAAAAAATTAATTTCAACTTGATTGGATGAATAATAAGTATTTTATTAACGATTGAAAATTTGAACAAGATATATGCAACCTGTGGCCAGAAAGTTCGGTGAATGAATATTTATTTCAAATACAGTATTGTGCAGCATCAAATACAATTTACTGTCCTTCAAAATAATCTCCATGGATTGTAATGCACTGTTGGGAACGAGTATATAAGTCCTGGTAACTCAAGTAAAACAGTTCTTTCGGAATGGCTTTCAGCTCGGCCGTCACGTTGCATTGAATGTCGGTGCTGTCCGTAAATCTCTTTCCCTTCAGGGCTGACTTCATTCTGGGGAAGAGGAAGAAGTCTGCAGTTACCAAATCAGGTGAATAAGGGGGGGGGAGGTGATCAAGTGTGAACTCCATTCGTGGCCAGAAACTGCTGTTAGGCGACGACGGACTCCGCCGCGCCGTGACGGCCGAGCTGAAAGCCATTCCAAAAGAACTGTTTTACAGGAGTTTTCAGGACTTATAATATACTCGTTCCCAACAGTGCATTACCATCCATGGAGATTATTTTGAAGGACAGTAAATTGTATTTGATGTTGTACAATACTGTATTTGAAATAAAAATTCATTCACCGAACTGTCTGGCCACAGGTTGTATATAAGTGTGTCCACGTATAACCTGACCGACCTTTATTTTCGCCACCGTTGGTCCTAGATGCATACTTCCAATTACAAAAATGGTCAAAATTAGGTGCAGGGTTAAGATAAAAAAAAGTTTGAAGCGAAAAAGCAGTTTAGTGAAGAATTACAGAATATAAATTTTTATACGGTCCCCCGGTCCTATAAGTTATATTTAGTAAAATTTCCCTGTTACACTGGCAAGTAAGGCAAAAAAAGTCCCGTTATTCTACGATTAAAATTGATCGAGTAATAGTTGTTTAAAGTTGGAGTATATTTTTTGCTGCATATTACAGGTCATTCACAAATTTAGTAGAAATATAATTTCGTCAGATATAGTAAAGAAATAGATGAGAGTAAAATTAGCATTGCAATATAAATTTGAAATCTTTAATCACTCTGACATATTACTTCAAAATGTACAATTTGTACTGAGCATTATAAGAGGATAAAAATAACAGATTTTTTGTTAAATAAAAGGATGAAAAACAACAGCCTCAATTCTTTACAAAATGATACATATTTTAAAATGCTGTTAGATTATACTGTCTTTCAAATTTTGGGTTGTGGCATGTTTTTTAGATTTTGAAAATTGATCCTTATGTATTTTTTAGCACTGAATCCGAAAATGACCTTCATTTTAAACCATCACGTCAGGAATTTTCTCAAATCGCAAATTTCAAAGTTAAAAAGTCCTTCCGGCCAGTGCCGGGAGAAAGAGGTAGCTTTCATATTCCTTATTTTTAAAAAGCAAGCTTATATTATTCAAACACACGAAGCCCAATTTAGTGGAAACCGATTATAGGAGATTCAATACTAATTTTTATCAATACTAAATCATTATGAATGAGAATTTCGCGAAATTAGTCAGCTTTATCCAAGCTGCTTTTATTTAAAGTAACTTATATTTGGTTGCCAAATTCAGCAATATCGTGAAGTTCCTGTCATTTTAAGGCAAAATGGTGGATGAGACTAACTTGGTCGAGGCCTTAGTAATTCCTGTGCACATGCTCACTCACATCGGAATCGGTTGATATATACAAGTGCTGTCGCAGGCAAAAAATCAGATTTTTCAAAATGTCAACCACATTAGAAATTCAAACTGCTATATCTAAGAATTTTTTTAAGATAAAGACAAAACAAAAAATGCTCCGGAATCCTTATATCATGGTCAAATACTTAAGACAGAAATCTTTTTCAATTTCTAATTTTTTTGCACCTCACTTTAAATAAATATATATATATTTAATTTAATGGCCTCCATTTTGAAACAAGATGGCTGATGAAGCTGGCCAGCGAACTTGGTCGAGACATTACGATATATTATCCACATGCCTTCTTACATCGAAATAGGCTAATAAATACGCGTATTATCACATGACAAATAGCAGATCGTTTCAAAATGTCAGCCATGCTAGAAATTCAAAGTGCTATAATTCAACCATTTTCTAAGATATATACGAAACAAAAACTGCTCCTTAATCTTTGTATCAAGGTCAAACACATAAAAAAATCTTTTTCATTTTTCAATTTTTTGATAACTTATTTTAAATTTAAAATTTAATTTTTTTTAAATGGCAGCCCTTTTGAAACAAGATGGCGAATGAAGCTGGCCAACGAACTCGGTCGAGACATTGGTATGTACTATGTACACACCAAGTTACATCTAAATCGGTTCATAAATACGCCTGTTATCGCGTGACAAAAATCAGGTCGTTTCAAAATGTCAGCCACAATAGAAATTCAAAATGCTATAACGCAGTCATTTTTTTAGATATAGACGAAACAAAAACTGTTCCTGAATCTTTGTATTAAGGTCAAACACATATAAAAAAATATTTTTCATTTTCCAATTTTTTGATACCTCAGTTTAAATTTAAAATTTAAAATTTTTTTTTTAAATGGCCGCCATTTTGAAACAAGATACAGATGAAGCTGGCCAACGAACTCGGTCGAGATATTGGTATGTACTGTGTACACACCAAGTTACGTCTAAATCGGTTCATAAATACGCCTGTTATCGCGTGACAAAAATCAGGTCGTTTCAAAATGTCAGCCACAATAGAAATTCAAAATGCTATAACGCAGTCATTTTTTTAGATATAGACGAAACAAAAACTGTTCCTGAATCTTTGTATTAAGGTCAAACACATATAAAAAAATAGTTTTCAACTTTCAATTTTTTGGTACCACATTTCAAATTTAAATTTTTTAAAAAAAATTTAAATGACCGCCATTTTGAAACAAGATGGCGGATGAAGCTGGCCAACAAACTAGGTCGAGACATTTGTACGTATTATGTTATACACCAAGGCACATCCAAATTGGTTCATAAAAAGTCCTTCCGGCCAGTGCCGGGAGGAAGAGGTAGCTTTCATATTCCTTATTTTTTAAAAGCTAGCTTATGTTATTCAAACACACGAAGCTCAGTTTAGTGGAAACCGATTATAGAAGATTCAATACTAATTTTTATCAATACTAAATGAGAATTTCGCGAAATTAGTCAGCTTTATTCAAGCTGCTTTTATTTAAAGTAACTTATATTTAGTTGCCAAATTCGGCGATATCTTGAAGTGCCTGCCATCTTAAGACAACATGGTGGATGAGGCTAACCAGTGAACTTGGTCGAGACCTTAGTAATTCCTGTGTACATGTTCGCTCACATCAGAATCGGTTGATATATACGAGTGCTGTCGCAAGCAAAAATTCAGATTTTTCAAAATGTCACCCACATAAAGAAATTCAAACTGTTATATCTGAGACATTTTTTAAGATAAAGAGAAAATAAAAAATGCTCCGAAATCCTTATATCAAGGTCAAATACTTAAGAAAGAAACGTTTTTCAATTTCTAATTTTTTTGCACCTCACTTTAAATATAATTTTTTTTTATTTAATGGCCGCCATTTTGAAACAAGATGGCGGATGAAGCTGTCCAACGAACTCGGTCGAGACATTGGTATGTACTATGTACACACGAAGGTACATTGATATCGGTTCATAAATACGCCTGTTATCATCGTGGCAAATATCAGGATGTTTCAAAATGTCAGCTACGCTAGAAATTCAAAGTGCTATAACTCAGCCATCTTTTAAGATATAGACGAAACAAAAACTGCTCCGGAATCTTTGCATCAAGGTCAAACACATAAGACAAAAATATTTTTCCATTTTCAATTTGTTGGTGCCACATTTCAAATTTTAATTTTTTTAAATGGTCGCCATTTTGAAACAAGATAGCGAATGAAGCTGCCCAACGAACTTGGTCAAGACATTGGTATGTACTATGTAGACACGAAGGTACATCCATATCGGTTCATAAATACGCCTGTTATTGCGTGACAAAAATCAGAACGTTTCAAAATGTCAGCTACGCTAGAAATACAAAGTGGTATAACTCAGCCGTTTTCTAAGATATAGACGAAACAAAAACTGCTCCGGAATCTTTGTATCAAGGTCAAACACATAAGAAAAAATATTTTTCCATTTTCAATTTTTTGGTACCACATTACAAATTTAAAATACTTTTAAAATTTTTAAATGGCCGCCATTTTGAAACAAGATGGCGGATGAAGCTGGCCAACGAACTCGGTGGAGACATTGGTATGTGCTATGGACACACCGAGTTTCATCCAAATCGGTTCATAAATACGAGAGTTACAGTGTTACAAAGATCAGATATATATATATATATATATATATATATATATATATATATCAACTTTTGAACGGAGGGTGGTTTCGAGGTCTGGGGGTCATGATCGATGAAAATATACCAAAATATTTTGAAATCGCTTTCCTCCGAACGGCTGCAATAGGTAGCTTTTTGTAATGAAAGCTACCTAATACGCCTGTTATCGCGTGACAAAAATCAGGTCGTTTCAAAATGTCAGCCAAGTTAGAAATTCAAAGCCATTTTTTAAGATATAGACGAAACAAAAAATGTTCCGGAATCTTTGTATCAAGGATCTTTGTATCAAGAAAAAAATATTTTTCAGTTTTCAATTTTTTGGTGCCACATTTCAAATTTTAAATTTTTAAAAAAAAATTAATTGGACGCCATTTTGAAACAAGATGGCGGATGAAGCTGGCCAACGAACTCGGTCGAGACATTGGTATGCACTATGTATACACGAAATTTCATCCAAATCGGTTCATAAATATGAGAGTTACAGTGTGACAAAGATCAGATATATATATATATATATATATATATATATATATATATATATATATATATATATATATATATATATATATATATATATACTTTTAACGGAGGGTGGTTTCGGGGTCTGGGGGTCATGATCGATGAAAATATACCAAAATTTTTTGAAATCGCTTTCCTCCGAACGGCTGCAAAAGGTAGCTTTTGTAATGAAAGCTACCTAAAAGCTAAAATCTAAAACTCTTTCTTAAACTTCTTGACGGTAATCTATCCGAATTTTTCTGTATTATCCTCTAATATAAGTATGTATAAGATGGTAAGAGTCGAAAATCATAATAATATATTGTATTGTCATCGAATTTAAGTCAGTATGTAAAATTTAACTTCGATCGGACCTTTGAAAGTAAGTTAAATTTCGAGTACAAATTTGGAAACTGGAAAAACGATCATTGCAAGTTAAATAAAACCTTATGACATATTACTGCAAAATGTACAATTTGCACTGAACATTATAAGAGGATAAAAATAACAGATTTTTTGTTAAATAAAAGGATGAAAAACAACAGCCTCAATTCTTTACAAAATGATACATATTTTAAAATGCTGTTAAATTACACTGTCTTTCAAATTTTGGGTTGTGGCATGTTTTTTAGCTTTTGAAAATTGATTCTTGTGTATTTTTTAGCACTGAATCCGAAAATGACCTTCATTTTAAACCATCACGTCAGGAATTTTCTCAAATCGCAAATTTCAAAGTTAAAAAGCTAAAATCTAAACCTCTTTCTTAAACTTCTTGACGGTAATCTATCCAAATTTTTCTGTGTTATCCTCTAATATAAGTATGTATAAGATGGTAAGAGTCGAAATTCATAATAATGTATTGTATTGTCATCGGATTTAAGTCAGTATGTAAAATTTAACTTCGATCGGACCTTTGAAAGTAAGTTAAAGTTCGAGTACAAATTTTAAACTGGAAAAACGATCATTGCAAGTTAAATAAAACCTTATGAAAATAACATAATTTTAAAGAAATCGTAGCCTCAAATCTTTACATAATAAAACATATCTTAAAATACAATTATTTTAACAAATCTGAAACTTAACTAATAAAAGTCAATCGTAATATTTGTACGATTTCTTTCAAAGCGCAGATACCTTGAAATAAGTTTAAGTACTTTATACACGATCCCTGAAAACATGGTCGAAATCATCTGTTTTGATAT